>JAUPFV010000003.1:274937649-275537649 GCA_036936605.1 Limnanthes douglasii subsp. nivea | reverse complement strand
AAGAAAGCGTGGCCACCATTTTTGATAAAACAAAAGATGAGGTACACTACCAGAGTCCGGCAACCTTGCAGTCTCCCAGAGAGCATCGTAACAACTCTTTTTGCCAATACCACAATGATATTGGCCATACAACTGATGATTGCATAGCATTGAAACAAGAAGTACAAAATTTGATTGAAAGGGGAAAGTTGGGTGCGTACGTTAAAAGAAGAGGAGGCGACAGGCCTGACAATACTCACCGGGTTGGTCCAAGTAATGCTGCCCCGGAGGGGGCCATGGTAATAGTGGAAAGGTTCGATGTGGAATCTGAGTACTTGGATCCTGATCCAACGCGAAATAAGGTGGGTGCTATAGAGGAGTATTCCAAGACAGTTTCCGGGCTCATTAAATTCTTCGAGTCACTGACAATTTTCGGAGGGGACACAATGACTGCTCCCACTACTTCTTCAAGAAAGAGGCATGTTCATAATTTAGCCTCCCAGCTAGAATGAGGCATGACATCCTATCAATCACCAAACTCATTCCCATTCATAGTCTTCGATGAGGATGATTTGAGAGATATTGCTGGCCCTCATGAGGATGCTGTTGTCATAGGGGCATCTATAGGGGGCAATGAGATAAGGCGAATTCTGGTGGATAGTGGAAGCTCTGCCAACATCCTTTTTCTAAACACTTATAAGAAAATGAAAAATCCAGCTGTGATTCAAAAGTCGGATAGATCAATCGTGGGCTTCACGGGTAGCTCATCCGATGTGATCGGGGAGTTTGAAGAAGAAGTGTTATTGGGCAGGGGCCCTTTCAAGAAAATGGTTAGAATACTCTTCATTGTGGTGGATTGTCCCACTTGCTATAATGCTATCCTAGGGAGATCTTGGCTCTTTAGGATGCATGCAGTGGCTTCGAAAGTCCATCAGTGTTTAAAGTATGCTG
The DNA here is from genome assembly GCA_036936605.1 of Limnanthes douglasii subsp. nivea. Lineage (NCBI taxonomy): Eukaryota > Viridiplantae > Streptophyta > Magnoliopsida > Brassicales > Limnanthaceae > Limnanthes > Limnanthes douglasii. Next base: position 275,536,719 of record JAUPFV010000003.1, on the reverse strand, counting down.
TTCAGGGACATGTTGGGGTTGTCCGGAGCAGCCAAAAGATTGCAAGGGAATGCTATGCCACTGCCTTGGCTCCACGAACGCCGGGGGCAGTCCGTATAGATAACCAATAGCAGTTTGAGGGCCTTTCTGGGGGTGAGGGTGAAATTGATGACCCCATAGAGACCCCCGGAGTGTTGATTCCGATTGAAGAGGTTGAAATGCACTGCTTGGAAGAAGGAAAAAGTGTCAAGATAGGGTCCAAAATGCCACCAATGTTGAAAGGAGAAATGTTGAAATTCTTGAAAGACCATCAGCACGTTTTTGCTTGGTGCAACGCTGATGTTACTGGAGTTCCTTCAGAGGTGATTTCCCATCACCTATCTGTCCGGAGGGATGTGGCACCAGTGGTACAAAAGAGGAGAGCTTTCTCAAAAGAAAAGGCTGATGTCATAGTGCAAGAGGTTGACAGACTCACAAAGATGGGGCATATTAAAGAATCTCAATACCCTTTGTGGACTGCCAATCCTGTCTTGGTGAAAAAGAAGAATGGCAAATGGCGTATGTGTATTGACTTCACGGACCTCAATAGAGCTTGCCCAAAAGATTTGTATCCGGTCCCCCAGATAGATCAGTTAGTAGACTCTACTTCTGGGAACAAGCTGCTCTCCTTCATGGATGCCTTCTCCGGGTACAATCAGATCCAAGTAGATCCAAAAGATCAAGAGCATACCACGTTTGTCACTGATATGGGTCTACATTGCTACAAGGTGATGCCTTTTGGCTTGAAAAATGCTGGGGCTACTTATCAAAGGTTAGTTAACAAGGCATTTGCTAATCAAATTGGAAGAAATATGGAGGTTTATATTGACGATATGATGGTAAAAAGTGTGGATGAGCAGTTGCACTTGTCCGACCTCCACGAAACTTTTGCCAACTTAACAAAAGTGAATTTAAAATTAAACCCTGAAAAGTGTGTGTTCGGAGTACAGTCCGCGAAATTCTTAGGGTATATCATAAGTGAGCATGGAATATAGCCCGACCCGGATCAACTCAATGCCTTGTTCCAGATGGAGCCTCCTCGAAACATTAAAGAAGTACAGCGTTTAACGGGGAGGTTGGCTGCCTTGAACAGATTCATCTCCAGGTCTTCGGACAGGTGTCCTCCATTCTTTCAAACCTTGAAGGGTGCAAAGGGGTTTGAATGGACACCACAGTGTGATGAAGCATTCAATGAAATCAAGAAACATATTTCCTCTCCCAAAACTTTGTTCAAACCGGTTGATGGGGAGACTCTCTTTGTGTATCTGGCTGTTTCAAGTTGTGCCATCAGTGCAATATTAGTAAGAGAGGTCGTTGGGCATCCTCACCCAGTGTACTACATCAGCAAAAGCCTGATTGATGCTGAAAGGCGTTACTTGAAAATCAAAAAACTGGCATTAGCTTTGGTGATAGCTGCAAGAAAAATGAGGCCCTATTTCCAGGCTCATCCTATCGTCGTCCGGACATCTTTCCCTTTAAAGAATGTCCTTCAAAAAGCAGACATTTCAAGCAGAATGACAAAGTGGTCAGTAGAGTTGGGGGACTTCGACATAGACTTTGCTCCCCGGACAGCAGTAAAAGCCCAAGCTGTGGCTGATTTTCTGGTTGAATTCCATTCTGATAGGGATTCAGAGCAACCTACTGATTCAAAAGACAAGAAAGTGTGGATTGTCCGAACAGACGGAGGATCTAGTACCATGGGATCTGGGGCAGGGATATGTCTCACTTCCCCCTACGGGGACAACATGTACCAAGCTATTTGTTTTGCTTTCAAGGCATCTAATAATGAGTCCGAGTACGAAGCAGCCATAGCTGGGTTAAAGTTGGCCTATATCTGTGGAGCTAAAAGGGTCAAGCTACTAAGTGACTACCAGTTGCTTGTCCACCATGCTTTGGGCCTATCAGAGGCTAGAAAGGAGCAATTGGTCAAGTATTTACTCCTCCTCAAAAATGAAGCGTTAAAGTTTAAGGCTGTTGTCTATGAGCACATCCCCAGGGCAGAAAATGAACTAGCAGATTCATTGGCAACAATAGCATATACGGAGTCCTACCCATGGATCCATGTACTTGAAAGCCCTTCTATTGAACTTGGTGAGGGTGGAAAAGAGGAAGTCTTTGAAATACAAGTGAGTCAGCCTCAAGACTGGAGGTCTCCTCTTATGCAGTATCTGTCCGATGGTATTGTGCCCTTAGATAAATCACAAGCCAGAATGTTGAAACACCGGGCTCGTGGTTTCATTATGTTGAGAGAAGTCTTGTATAAAAAGTCCTATAGCAAACCTCTCCTACGTTGTTTAGGGGATCATGAGTCACAAATGGTTCTCTCCGAATTGCATGATGGTGAGGGATCAGCCCATTGTGGATTTAGAGCTTTGACAAGAAGAGTGTTACTCTCCGGATATTATTGGCCATCAATCATGAAAGATGCTAAGGAGCTGGTGAGAAGGTGTGACCCATGCCAGAGGTACAGCAATGAAATTCATGTACCAGCCATTCCTTTGGAATCAATTTCTGAGCCCATCCATTTTGCTCGATGGGGATTGGACTTGGTTGGACCTCTCCCTGTGGCTTCCAGAGGGCGTAAAACCATAATTGTGGCCATCGACTACTTTTCAAAGTGGGTGGAAGCAGCTCCCCTGGCAGGGACAACCTCGAAAGCTGTCATAAAATTCATTATGTCCAACATATGTTGCAGATTCGGTGTCCCACAGAAGATAACAACAGACAATGGGCCACAGTTTGACAACAGAGAAATGGAAAGCTTCTGTGCCTCAAGGGGTATTCAGCACTGTTTTTATTCACCTTTCCACCCACAAGCCAATGGGCAAGTTGAAGTGGCTAATAGAACATTACTGTCCGGTTTAAAGAAAAATTTGGAAGGGGCTGCTGGGAAGTGGCCTAGTTATCTACAAGAAGTCTTGTGGGCCTACCGGACAACACCTGGGGCTGCAACACAAGAATCCCCCTTTGCCTTGGTCTATGGAATGGATGCAGTAGCCCCCATAGAGAAGACACTCCCCTCTTTTCGTGTTCATAACTTCTTCGGACATGCTAATGAGATGGCAATCAGAAATCAGCTCGATTTGATCGAAGAAAGACGGGTTAAAGCTCATCTTAGAATTGCACACTATCAGGGCTTGATGAGAAGCAGGTTTGCTTCTAAAGTTAAAAGGAGAGATTTTCAACCAAAATACAAAGTATTAAGGAAAGTTTTCTTACATACTAAGGAAAAGCTCTTCGGAAAGCTGGCCCCAATCTGGGAGGGTCCGTATACTGTGGTTGAAAGAATCAAGTCTGGGACTTATTGGTTGGAAGACAAAGATGGCAGGGTTTTAACTCACCCTTGGAATATTGAACACCTTCGAATGTACTTGGAATAACACTTGTGTAAATATTTACTTGTTTAAACATCCATGTAAATATTTGGGGGCATACCTTCCCCTCTCCGGTGGCGCGGAGAGCTTTCAATAAAATTTGGTGCATTCTTCGAAATTCTCTAAGTGTTTTCAAAGTTTTATCTCTTATTATACTACCCGGACTAAAAGATCTAAGGGCTATTTAAATTCTAGCTGGAGAGCCTTAATACTCTCACAATACAATAAAACTACTTAAACTCCAGCTATTTAAACAAATAATGAAAGAAGAGGATGGTTGAGCAAAATAAAAACATTCATTCAACAAAAAACTGCCTTGGCCTTCCAAGGACTTTTTGAACAAGCTTGGGCATAGTACAAAAAATCTGTCCGAATAATACGGATACCATCACAAAAAGAGTGCCTTGGCCTTCCAAGGACTTTAGTTCGAATAAAAGATAAACAGAATAAATTGTAAGTTAAGGTTGAGCCTTTCAAGATGGCTCGCCCTCATCTATTTTCTTGCCCTTGATGTCGCTTTTCTCTTCGACTATTTTCTTGCCCTTGGGATCAATCTCTTCTTCACTTGGGCTCTCTCCGGTTTCCTCTTCATTACCAGACGAGGACTCACTGGAATATCCTTCGTCAACCATAGTATAATATGGAAGGTCGTCATCATCCACATAGCGCCATAAGCTACCCAATCTCCTCTTCGGGAATTTTTCGCGAAATAGGAGAACCATATCAGACTTCACCCTTTGAATCATTAGCTCCTCGCTTTGTATCATCTCCTTGGCATAGGCGTTGATCTTGGCCTTGATTGTGGCCTCTTGGTCCCTCACCAAAACAGCCTTCTCTTCAGCAGCCTGAGTCACTGCATTCTCTAAAGCAATTTTGTCAGTGGTCAGGTTGGTGATGAGCTTCTCCTTGGCTGCAGTTTCTCCCCTTGAGATTGTCAGGTCCTTCTCCAGTCCGGACAGCTTAGTTCGGAGGTCTTTTATGGTCTCTTCCAAAGAAGCAACTTTTGTGTTGCTTTCATCTTGATTCTTCTTTAGCTGATCATTTGCCTCCTTAAGCAAATCAATCTTAGTAGCAGCAGTCTGGAGGTCATCGGACAGCTTCTCCTTCTCAGACTTGAGGTCTTTGATGGTGTCTGCCTGACTTCGGACTTGCCTTTCCAAAGTAAGCACTGGCTGTACATTGCTAAGTAGAGAATGGGCTATGATGTTCTTCTCGCTAGAAACCATGAAAGTCTTACCGTTAAAATTGACTGTGTTGGAGCTGCTCGGAGGGATGTAGGGCCCTGCGAACTCGTCTCTGGGCAGGCCAAGAAAATATTCACCAAGTCCACCCAGACCGGTGATGTCCATTTCATCCAAGTTAAGCTCTCCCCCCTCAACTTCATCTGTATGGAATTCCTTTGGAATCTCTTCTTGAAAGTCCCTTGGGATCTCTTCGGCCAATGTTGGGTCAGTAGGGAAAGAGGGCTCCGGGTCCCGCAGAGCAATCTCATCTCCTTGGGAAGTATTTTTCTTCTTGGCTTCCCTGTCAGCACCTTCACTTGCTTGCTTGCGAGTCCTCTTTGAAGCTCTTGAGGGTTTTGGGAGATTCACTTCCTGCTTTTCGCTCTCCTGTTCCACCACTTGTAAAAGGGTTGCATCAATTTGAACCTGGGCCAGTCCCTCTGGGTCTGTTGGGGCCTCCTTCTCAGTGTCACCTTCCGCCTTCCTGCCTTTCTTCTTCTTGCCTTTCATTTTGCTTGGGGCTTTGGCCCGGGCAGGCAGGTAGAGTGTCCATCCAGCTCATGGGACCTTCTCAGCACAATGTCTTCATCAGGGTGGGTGGCAAGCTCTTCCCAGGTTAGGTCTCTCCGACCTGTTGTGTTCCACAGATGGGACCTTGCTAGGTTTCCAGTGGTAAAGGCCTTGTGGAAACGGTTCTCCCAGTTCTCTGCAGCCCATGCATTGATTTTGCCATATGTAGTCTGTCCGGCCTTCAGGTAGTCCCCAAACTCCTTTGGCAGCTCTATTAAAACAAAAGAGAAATTGGTTAGTACAAAGAAGAAAGAGATTCGAACATAAACTTGAAATAAAAACTTACGGTCACTCCTCCATCTACTCCTGAGGAGGCTTGGATTCTCTCCGGCCTTGATTTTCTTGCCGTTTTCCCACGAGCCACTGACGAACAAGAATTGGCTCCTCCATTTGCTCTCCGACTCCAGGAGATCATCAACAGCTTTGAGATCGTTCCCCATGTTGAAATGGTAGAAGGGGAACTGATGATGCTTGCACAGGTTGGCCACTGCAGCGAACTCTTCCATAGGAAGAGGGATCCGTGATAGCCTAGATGCCATTATGCATGACATCAAGGTGAACGAACCATTGGGGCTTAACTGTGATGGGCAGAGTTTGACCAAGTGAAAGTAGCGCACTATCTCCGGGTCCAGTGGGAACCTGAGTCCCCAGTTGAATAGCTCCGTAAAGAAGACTATTTCATTCTTTTTACAATCCATCGGGGTCTCCGGATCGATGGGAATACTTATCTTTACATTCTCAGGGATCCCCCACTTTGTGCGCAATCTACCCAGATCTGAAGTATGGATGAACGCATACTTGGTCTTCAGCAAGGCCAAAAGATACTTGAACTCAACTTTATGAAAGCATGGCCCCACTCTCCCTTCAAGGCTCTCCGGCAGGTCCGGACGCCTCAGATATAAGTTCTCTTTGCCCTTCTTGGCAACAACAATAGCAGTATCAGCCTGTCCGGAGGACTCGGACTCAAAACGGATCTCCTCAGTAGAGTCCTCCATCCTCTCCTCCATAATTGTTGGGGGAGCTTCTGTAGAAGTAGTCCGGGGAGGGTTGAAGCTTGGCATAGCTGACCCTCCGGACTGTTGATTGCCCGTATTTTTTCGACTTCTCACCTCAATTTGAGTTTCTGAAGCAGAAGATTCTTTGGGGGGTAGTGGGCTGCTGGCCTCTAGTCTTGACGGCCTCTCCCGGGGAGCTCTAATAGTTGCCCCCGACTCAGATTCACTGTTTTTTGCCCCCGATTTCGAGGGAGTGTTTTTAGAGGATAGCCCTTTGACTAACCGGCTTGGCCTTTTAATGACTAGCTTATCCGGGGAGTGGTCAGAGTCAGACCCCATGGCAATAAAAGACGATTTTTTCCTAACACTGGTAGCAGTAACTCCTGGTTCAACAACGGGGATTGACTCCTGAACTGAGGAGCCAGAAACTATGGGAGAAAGGGTGGATTGAAAGAGCTTTTTAGGCTTAGTACCTTTGGAAGAAGATGAGCCTCTATCAGATTCTGCGACAGAAGAGGCTGGTTTCTCAACAGGCGACGATGGTAGCCCTGCTGCAAGTCTTTTTCCTTCTCGACCCTTTGTGCTTTCTCCAAATCCGAGAGGTTAAGCCAGCCGCCTTTGATCAGTGATGTTCTTGCTGTAAACATAAACAGCCAAGGAAGTTTTGAGTTCTAGAGAGAGAAAGCTCTGGGTGAAATTGCAGAGTGAAATTTGAAAGAGATAATGAGACAGTGAAAAGTGAATGAGAATTTATAATAAATGTAAAAAAAAAGGAGTTGATTCCAAGGAGAATCCGAAAAGTCAGGTAATGATTAAAAGGCGGCGCTGATGTCATTATTGGCAATTAAAGAGGTAACTTGTTAAAGAAGGTGGTGCGAAATTCAAGGTGAAAAAACGGCTGGAGTAACCAATCAGGGAGTGACACGTGTCCCATTAACTCTGGCAAAAACCGTTTGAAATTCGTAACGTTTGACCTGTCCGGGTATATCCATAACTCTCTCCGAATTAAGAACCACTTCCTGTAATCGGACAGTTTTTTAGATCTTTGACAAAGACACTTGCTCAAACACCTAAAAAAGGGGCTCCTGATGAGTCCGAATCCAGGACATCTCCCCGGAAGGGCAGGTCAGTGTAAATTCTCTCCGAGTACCGGACAGATCATTTGGACCGGACAGATCACTTCGAGACAATGTGAGCCTAAGGCTGTTCGAACTATGACAAAAGTACTAAAAAACCTAAACACTTCCTGACTAAGCTACCTGTCCTCTTGCTTAGAACTCATGGGTCTTTAAACATGACCCGGGTCCATTAAACTTGACCCGAAAGCCCATAAGGGCCCAAACATCACACTATAAATGCTCAACCACCAGCATTAACTTCTGGTAATGAAAATTAACTGCTACCAAGCTGCTTAATTATCTCTCCACCTTGAAACACCCTTACACCACCTTGAAACACCCTTACACCACCGTTAAACACCCTTACACCACCGTTAAACACCCCTGTATCACCTTGATACTCCACTTAAAATTACTAGCCTACCCTCGGGCTATTTTTATCCACACCAGCATCGAATTTCATATTCTTCACAATTGATAACATGTTTTATTGGGATCTTTGATAAAATGGAGAATTCCGAGAGAGCAAAATATTGCTTATTGACAAAAAAAAAATATTGGCAAATGAGGTGCTCATACCCTACAAATATTACCAAACAAAGAAAGAGTTATACACATTACCTAGTTACATAATTAATATTAAGGTGTGATTAAAGATAAAGCCAAATATATTACCGCAATAACGAGAATTATATGACATGAACATACCTCGGGAAGGGACTTATTGGTAGTAGCAACAATAACTTTGGAAATATTTGCATATTGGGTCACAACCTTGGGCAGATTATTTGCTTTCATGTAAAGTCTGCACGAAGGTCTTTGCCGTTTGCAGCAAGATCGACCCTGACCAATCCATCATGCTCCACAAAAATGTTTTTACCACCTTATAACGATTCACCTAACACCATAACCGTCAACTCCTTAACCTTATCTTCACGACCCTTTGTTCCAAATTTCACCTTATTCTATCCATCGGACTACAAAGTTATAGATTGCTTAAATTTCTTCTAATGTGGGCCAGATTCTTTAAGTTTTACCCTCTTGTTATGAGCATGACGTTGGATGGAAAAAGAGCTTCACATATGGTTGTCCTATGACAACTTTCAGCATGTCCTCATCGGAAATACTAACGTTTTTTCACATTTGAGATTTCAACACTTTTTCCATATCTTATAACTGGAAATTGAAGAGTTCCTTATTGTGAAGCACTTGTGAAATATGCAATCCCAATTCTCTGATGTCCACTTGTTTAGCTCTGCAAGCTTCTCCTCACCTTCGTACTTGCCCGGTGATAATAATATATTGTATCTAGTGAAACAAAAAGTAAGAAGATTCCATATAACAAAATAAAGGAAAATGAGTCGAGGGTGATATGATGGACCTTGTTATGAGAAATGTTATTATGGTGGTTGATGTCGGCTAAAAGAAAAACCATTTTTCCACTTTTTAAAAACTTATTTTATTTCTCTACGACAACAAAGTAAGGGGAAAATCTAAGACTCTAAGTTATTTATAGAGCAAGCACCCCTTTGTTTTGGCTTATACTCTCCTTAATTATTGGTGATTGCAGACACATTGGGAAGCTCAAACGACACTATATCAAAACATACGTATAAGATTCTAATAATTAGACCTATTAATAGGCATGACTGAAGGTGAAATGAAGACTCATTTTGCAAAGCGAGACATCACAACATGAAACATTATGCAACTTCTTTGTAATACTGCAGATATCAAAATACTCCAAACATCGATAACCATGCCTCACACTAAAACCCATGTGAAATGTTAGATTCGTGCTTCAAATACGATTTTTTCCAACCAAAGGAAGTCACCTCAGGCGAGTCACTTCAGAAACTCAAAGACTTGCTCCAATTTAGAGTTTTTCATGATCCCAAACAATGATGTTGATTCAACACGTTAGTTCAGCCATAGGCTGAATGAATTTGATCTAGTCTTGGTGGTATATTATATTCATTCCTCGTAAAAAAAATGCAAGGAATAAGGAGGTGAGTGATAAGAAAATTAGTAATCGGGTTATTACCCGACTCTGAACCAAGTCTTTAGATCATTCATGCACAATGTAAAACAAGCCCAATAGAGGCTCCTTGTATTTATCGACCATATGAGCTCTAAGGTCCACAATGGTCACTATAAATATAGCTTGACGTATATTTATGAAAAAGTGAAAAATCATTAGTTTATAATGAGGTATTTACTCTAATTTCTCTCTCCATGTTTTTTGTTGACCCATACCGAATAGATCCATACCTCATCACTATATAATCCAAATATAACATTCTTCTTTTCTCTTGTGGACCTTTTTAAGGGTATTATTATTTTATTTTATCTTTTTTATGAGGTAAATTTTGATATTTATGAATGATATTATTTTTTTCTAGATATGGAAGATTAACAATATTTTGAGTACCTTCATGTTATAAGAGGAGCATATTTGTATTCTGGTAAAAACCTTAAAACTGAACATTTATTTTATTTTAAATATGTTTATATTCTAATAATACTAAAGTGATTGACATCATAATTCAATCATTTAATACATGGGTATTTTCGTTATATGAATCTTTCTAGATTTTTTTCTCAAAATGAAAGTTTGTTCCTAAATTATTACTACAAACTGAACATTATTAAAAAACTTTGTTGTACCCGTATCAAAAATACTTTTGGGTCCAATCTATTTTTATGCGGCCTATAAGGATTTGCTTTAGATGGACATCCGCATATATGCAGATGCATTAAGTTAAGCTTACACTGAGTCCAAAGTTTGTGTGAGGTGGTCTTAATGATTTCTTTTGTGGGAACTTTATTAATAATGTATGATGTATATTTGATGACCTCATCCGAAAGTAATTGTAGTAGATTCGAATGACTAATCATATTTCTCATCATATGCTTAAGCATACGGTTTCATCTTTTAAACACATCATTCATACTAGATGACCCCGAAATTGTAAGGAACTATTCCACACTCTTCTAGATACTTTGAAAATGGTCTATGACTTTATTTAGCTCAATTTTTAGATTTCCCTTAGTATTCATCACCATGGTTAGATCTAACGCACTTAATTCTCTTACCGAGTTATTTTTCAATTTTGGTCCTAAAAATTATGAGCTTGTCTCGAGATTTTTGATTTCGTATGAATGAGATAGAGGTGCCCGTATCGAGAGAAATTACCTATAAATGATATAAAATATTATTTTCCATTCTATGGGGACTTTGGGAACGGTTCATCGGTATGTATCAACTCTATGAAGTATTTCGCTATATATTCATCCTAAAATTTTCATTTTGGTTAGTTTCTCATTGTTACATTTGATGCAAGCACCACAATTTGCATAATAGAATGAATTTAGTTAACCTTCAACAAAAAAAAAACTGTTCTTACTGTTGATATATGATTTAAGCACTTGTGTGAAAGAATTGCTGAATTTTTAATTTTATTAAGCATTTTATCTAGTAATTTTGTGTTTATTGCTTTATTTTGAGGTTCAATTCTATCAAATAAATACAAATTATATTCATTTGTAAACATCAAGTGCATACCATAATATTATTTAATGAAGGAATCATTTTATTATTTCCAAAGAGACAAAAATAACCAAAGTTGTCCAATCCTTCAGAATAAGCATATATATAAAACATCTTTAAACAAATGTCTAGTGGATAGTAAAAATTAATATCATAAACATCTAAAACCAATCCCGAACTATCATCTGTTGTTCAGATGGATCTTTTACCACAACTAGTGATGCAGTAGAAATTAAAAGAACAAACAACGATAAAGAAACCATATAGTTTAAAAAATACACACTTCCCTCAAAGTCTGGAATTTATTCTCTTAAAAAAACTAATGTCTTAACATTAAAGTATCAGATGCTTCATATATGAGACATCCAAAACCATAATAAAATATTATAAAAAATAAAATAAAGATATGAAAAACAAAAACCAAATCAAATCTTAATGCAATCAGATTTGATTCACTAATAACATCAAAAATAGTAAAATAGGTTTTTCGGACCCTAGACTATAGAATTTGTGGTCCAAATTTTATGATACATATACTGTCACGCTTTTGATAATTGTTGGGCTTGTCGATACGTTCAATTTAAGTACCAATTCGCCAAGTTCTGATAGCCTGAGTGGCAAATAAGGCCCATTTGCATCTATTTAAACAATTACATAGTTGTGGTCTGTTTGCACTGCATCATCCTCTCTTTGTTGGCGAATTCTTTAATGTGATTGTCATTAGCTGACTCTTCAACTTCTTCACTAAATCTTGCTTTTGTTTGTCTATTAATTTCTTGTGGTACACAGATCTAAATAGAGTAAACAATTGATTCTTCTACAGTGATTGAAGGTGAATGTATGTCAAACCGCCATGACAATATGGGTGGTGGTGGTTTTAGAGGCTTCAGAACACGAGTAATAAGAAGCCATAATCGACTCACTCCCAATTTAAAATCAACACATCTTTTGGACCATCTCTTTCTTTGAGTATATTTTTGCTAACAAATTCAAAACACTACAATCTTCCACTTTTAACTTTTTCTTCCTCATTTTATTTCCCAAAGCATCACCCAAAAATCCTTCAGATTCCATTACAAAACCTAACCTCTTATCCACTAAAACATTACTATTGTATTCAGTCAATCTCTTTATAATCGCAAACTAAAAAATATCATCTTCTATTTCCTAACGTGACAACATGTATCCACAGAGAACCAAAACAAGGGTTTGATTTTAAAATAACATAAAATACTTGGAAGACGTATCTCCACGATAAAAATTACTGCTTCGCAGTCCTTCTTCAACAGAACCTTTAGAGTGATGTATCTAGTGTACTGAGTTCTGAGTCAATATCTCGATCTACAAGTTTCTCCTCAACATTAATCATATATTCGTCATCCTATTCATCATCATACACATCATAGACGGTCTTGTCAAATATCAGTCCAAATGCAGCTTCAAAGATATCCTCATCATCATACTCATCATATGAAAGCTTGCCAAACATGAATGGATCCTCCACATGACGAATCTGTTTATCCATCACCTACATCTTATTTTTCATTGTCTTATTAAATTTCCATTGAAGTATTTCTCTATATGGAATTAATGTGATCAGACTGTTATTCCACATAAAAACTATAACGATTTGCTCAATCATCATGTATAGAACTCCTATCAACTTTCCATGAATGTCCTAACAGTAGATAACAGTCATTCATACTAATAACATCACATCATACCTTATCTTTATAAGCACTGGTAGAAAAATACAATAGACAACGCTTAAGAATTGTTACCTCGTTGTATGCCTCCAACCTGACCAATTTGTAAGGGCTTTGAAAAGCTTTAGTCTTCAATGCCAGTTTCTGAACAACCTGTTCAGAAATTATATTTTCACAAATTCCCGAATTGATTACAAACTTTGCAATATTTCACTCAATTGTGCAAGAATAATGAAATATGTCATTCTCTCATTTAGACCTTGAACCATAACAATCAAGATTTAGAAACATGTTTCCCTCGTAGCAGGAACTGAGGTTCTAACACCAACTGATGTAGCGGAAATTAGAAGAAGAAATAATAATAAATAAACCCCTAGGATTTCAAGAACATACAGTTCTCTTATACTCAAAGTCTAGATTTTATTCTCTTAAAAAACTATTATCTTAACATTAGGTTATCATATACTTTATATATGAGACATCCAAAACCTTAATCAAATATTCTAATAATAAATAAAGATATGAAAAACGAAAACCAAATCAAATATGGATGCAATCATATTTGATTAACTAGTTAAAATATTTTCCTTAAATAAAATAAAATATCAAAAATAGTAAAAATAGGTTTTTTTGGCCCTAAACAATGTAATTCGATATCCAAATTTTGTGATAAATATTGTCACACTTTTGAAAAATTTTGAGCTCGTCGAGGTGTTCAATTTGAGTACCAATTTTGTCACATTTTGATACTCGAGTGGCAAATAAGGCCCATTTGTGTATGTCCAAAACAACGACATAGTCATGGACCGTCTGACCTACATCAACTAGGGTTTTGACTCCTTATTATACGATATAAATAATTAAAAACATGAGTACTCACAACCATATCAACCTAGTATGTGTTTTTTGAAAGTGAAACCGTAATAATTTTTAAATAGACCAAAGTAGTGAGATTACCTTTCTATTTTCTACAAGCTTTGTACTTTTCACAATATTTTTTCAAATACCCTTTAAACTTGTTAAAACAAACATTGACCATTAATCGACTCTTTATGTTTTTTCGTTCTTGAACCCATAAACTTTCCCATCATACTTTAATTTCTGAAATATTCATTTGCTCGATCTCACCATGTGCACTTTAATACGTTCAAATTTAAGCCTTTCCTTCTCTTACGAAACATGAGATATCAGATCGCTAAATCTCTACTTCCCACATTGGCATTTATAGAAAGGTTGAAAGTTCTGATACTACTGAGAAAACGAGTGAAATAAAACACCAACCACACATTTCTCATGAAGTTCAATCTTAAGTGTCTTTAACTTTGTAGTAATCACTGAAATGCCCCCAATGTGTTCCATAATTTTCTCACTACTATTAAAATAATGGTGGAGTACATACTTAATAGTCTATGGATTTCCCTAACGTTTGTCAAGTTTTGGTAGTCTACTTTATTTTTGTAATATTTTGGGTTTTATGTTCAGAAAAGTGATATGTTTTAGTCATATGTTCATGTTTTTAAAATTTTAGTTATCTTCTTTAAAATGGCATGCTTTAATCGTTTAGTTCACTTTTATAACTTTTTAGTTATCATATTTTTTAAAAATTGACATTTTTTACTTTTTTCCTTTACATGAAACCAAAATGTTACAAAAGTGAACATAAATGATCAAATTGTACCATTTTGGAAACATGAAAACCTAAAATGATACAAAAATGAACATGAGACCCAACAATGACAAACATAAAACATAAAGGACCATTGATTTTTTTAACCTATAGTGTTTTTTATAGATTTTATAGAATAAAATAAAAACGTAAAATTTTGAAATCATTACGTTTTTTTAAATTTTACGTCCAATTTTCTTCAAATTTTGTAACAATTTAGAATATGAAACAAAAACAAAACAAAATAAAGAATAAATGACATAAACTCTAACCACCTCGAGAGTTTATCCGCACGATATATATTTAACAGTGATAGAGGTTTGAATCGCACGTCGTCCTTTAGCATGTTTGTTCTTCTTAATCCATTAGTGAATTATCAATGTATTTAATCCTTTTGTGAGTCGTTGATTTGTTGAGTTCTTTAGTCAATCGGTGATTTTTTAGTCCCTTAGTGAATCGATAATTTGTTGAGTCCCTTAATAAATATATGTATCTACTAACTATTGAATATTAATATAAAATAGAATTATAGGTTTTTAGGTCTTCTAAACAACAACGCGGTAGAAATCTATATATAAGTATATGAAGAAAGATTGTACTTATCTTTATATTTGCATATGATCTGCAATTATCGTTTGAACTTAAACCCAATTTCAATCATATCCGTAAGTTTCGTTGTTATAATTAGAGCCCATGACGTAACTATTTTTTATTCACAAATTAGTCCTTAAACTTTATAGTTTATACTTAAGGTCAATATTTAGATTCACTCATTTAACGAATCCGGATTTGACTTGATTTATACTTAATTACCTCCATAAATAGTTTTGATCTATAAACCATGTTAAGGGAATTATTAGTCAAGTTATTACCCAAATTTGAATCATGTCTTTAGATCATTCATTAACCAAACCTCTAAAAATAAAGGAATAATCATTATTTTATTATAGGTTATTTGTTATACTTTTTATTTCTAGCTTATCCTAGCTTCATTCTATCTCTATGCGCTTTCTCTCTGTGTGCTTTTTATTGATCTGATTCTCATCAAATAATATATATTTAAAAACAAAAAGATTCATGTGGTCTAATAGTAAATGATTTGTTGTGTTTCTATGAAGCCATGGGATATCTTGCTTATTAATTATAGACCAACTCTATGAAAGAATGGTATAAGTCAATGCAATATGATGTAATATGAGGTCTTATCTCATTACTTGAAGAAAAAAGTCATTTGGTTATAAGTGGATTTAGAAAAATAAACATGATTCTGAGGGTAATGTAGAGAAATATAAAACATGAATTATTGCAAAATGTTATACCCATCGTGAAAGTATCGACTTTCAATATACATTATTTTTTGTTCTATCAATGAATTTTAACAATTATAAAATTGGTTACACATTTTGACCTAGAGCTTCATCAAGTAGATGTTAAAACCACTTTTAATAATGAAAACGTTAAGAACACAATCTACATGGTGCAACCTGAGAATATTATAATTGGTAATCTAAAGTATATGGCATACAAACTTAAGAAATCTATTTATGGGCTTAAATAGGTTTCTCAGCAATGATACAAAGTTCTTTGAGGTAATAGTATCTTTCGGTTTTGAGATGAACGTGATTGAGGAATGTGTGTACCAAAAGTTTAGTGTTAGTAAGTTCATAATCTTAGTGTTGTATGTTGGTGACACGATACTAATGACAAAAGATAAAGATTATTACACACTACAAAGATATTTATTTTGAAGAAATTTGATATGAAAGATCTTGGTGAAGTGACTTTTGTATTAGGAATACAAATTCAACATGAATCATCTTCGTGAAATTCTACAATTATTATAATATATATATATATATATATATATATATATATATATATATATAATATGTTTAAATATTACAAAATAGAAGATGGAAAGTCTTTTAATACCCTTGCAGCAAATGAGACAAATTAAGTTTTAGCAAATTTCCAAAGACCATACTTGAGATTGAGGAAATATACAAAAGGTTTCTTATGTTTCATCATTTGGGAATCTGATGTATGCTCAAGTTTGTACATGGCCAAGCATTTATTTTATTGTCAATTTATTGGCTAAAGTGTATAAGTAACCTGAGATGAACCATGAGAGAACAATCAAGAGAGTTCTCTATTATTTACAGCGAACAAAAAGGGACATATTGACATGAAACACTGGTTGCATCCAATACTATGGCAGCAATTTTTTTTGCATGCTTTTAAGCATCCAACCAAAAATTATGGGTGCAAACTTTTATCATTGAGTACATAGTATAGAAGGAATAAGAAAAACCATAAATTTATATTGTGATAACACTTATGCAGTTCAGTATTCTAACAATAATAAAAAACTCGTTTAAGTCCAAACATATAGATATCAACTTCATGTATGCTAAAGAGATAGTACATAGTCGTCAAATTAGTATAGAGCACGTCGATACAAACTCTGTGGTAGCAGATCTCTTACGAAAGCAGTACTAGTACTACCTACATTTTTTCAAGAACACACCATTAGGATTGGTGTTTTTGGTGTAGATGATTATTGATTTCATTCGAAGTTTTTTAATAGGCCCCAAGGTACATTTTGATTGTATACACTTAAGAATGATTATATATATATATATATATAAAATTATCATTTACATTTATTGGTTTATCTTGCTCAATAAGTAGACATTCGGTTAAGTAAGACTAGTTAATATATATATATATATATACAATTATTTTTTATAATATTCTTATGATACATGCCATTATGGATCCATATGGCTGCTTAATGGTGATAACGTAATTATTATTGCATTTATATGCTCATATTCCATTAAAAAGTATTTAGTTTTTAATTGTTTGTTATTATGTACGAGATTGTTTCAGTTCATCTATAAATATAAAATTATAGTAATTTTATTTAGTAAATGTATAAATTGAGACCATATGATTATCTAAGTGTTAGATTATTAGAAATGTATAGATTAACACGTGTTTATAGTGTATTTTTATATTATTGATAGACGGTTCAATCGATAAGTAATCAGATAAATAAAATATATTTGAATTAGACCAATTACAGCTATTTATAGTGGTAATTTTGTTTATACCAGATCAAATTCGGATTTGGGGAATGAAGGAATACAAATATTCACACTTAAATCTAAACTCTAATTGCTAATCATATACAATGAAACTTAAGTGAGGTAATGGTAATTGATCAAACAATGAAACTTATGGATACGACTATAATTAAGCTTAAGTTAAAACTCTAATTGTTAATCATATACAAAGAAGGAGATAAGCATAATTTTTCTTCATACACTTACATACAGATTTTTGCCTTGGTATTGATTAAACGACATAAAACCTAGAATTTTATTGTCTATAAAGATTTGACTGATTAGCTGATCAATGCAAACATTGATTTATTAAAGAAATCAATATATCAATAATTCATTAAGGGACTTGTCATATTAATGACTCGTTAAGAGACTCAGCGAATCAAAGATTCATTAAGGGATTTAGAAGAACAAATATACTAAAGGATGAAAAAAGAACGATGTCATCTAAATCTCATAAGTATTATTATTATTATTATACATATAATAAAATTATACACTTGAGACCACCAAAATTTATTAATTAATCGATAAATTAATAATTATTAATTTATATATTAATTAATAATTATTAATTTATATATTAATTAATAATTATTAATTTATAGTAAGATGTTTAGTTTACAAACACCTTTCAAGCTTCCACTTAATTATTGTACAGTATACAATGCATGTATATCAAATGAAGGGCCAAATTTGAAAGAAACATTCAATCTTCTATCTTATTATGCTTCTCGTGTTCAATGTATCACTTTATGGACATTAAAAATATTTTCTATATAAATACGAGATCAAAATAGGTTAACACACACAAATCATACGCACAACATGGCTTCCCATTTTAAAGGTGTGAAAAAACAACAATGACAAACGAGATTCAATGGGAAATTGATTTCAACAAAAAACAAAAGATAATTGAGTCATTTTTCAGGAAAACTTCATAAATCATTCATGTAATATGCTACATATAAGGAATTATTAATTTATATTTTATATGGGGTCTAAAGAAATTATAAAAAAATGTATTATCTTATAATTTTAGCGAATTATTAATTTAGCACCCTATCTCTGAGTCGGGGCCGACAAAAAATATTATCTTAGAGAGTTTATTAGATAATCGAGTATTAATTTATCAAGTTTCTACTGTAGTTAGACTAGGATTTCATGTGATTCAAACCTTTATAACTATTAAATATATCATGTGACGAACTCTCGAGGTTGTTAAAGTGTGTGACATTATATATATATATATTTGTTTATGTAATATTTCATCTTGAAAAGAATATATTGGTGTGTGATCGTGTAAGCCATTAAATATCAACAAAAATAACATAAGAATTAATCTAACATATATTTTCTCAATACATTTTGAATTAAATTATAAAAAATCTTCATTTGTTTCATCATTAACTTTGTGTTTCATTCAAAATTTTAAAGAAAATTAGACGTAAAAGTTAATGAGACGTACTAGTTTCAAAGTTGTGTGTTTTTATATTATTCTATTATATTTATAAAAATAATAATCCACTATAGGTTAAAAACCATCATTGTCCGTCATGTTTCATGTTTGTCACTAATGAAGTATACATAATGTTGTGAAACAATGGTTTAGAGAACTCTTTAATTGATGAATGATTCATTGAAGCTCACTTTCTTATATAGAGTTCTATGAATGATTTTATAATATATTATAGGATCATATATTTCTATAAAGTTCTAGGAATATAAAAATAATATTTTACGTACAAAGATTATGATATAATATCATAGAATATATAAAGAAGTTTGGTCTATTCTCTATAAATGTTTAACGTGTCACGATAGGATTTGGCAAGATCACGACAGAGTTGTTAGGGTATACAGAAAATTAAACACATCGATATTTATTGTCACGCTTGTCATGGTCACGACCCTCATGATGGTAAAATACGATCACAACCATCAGAGTCACAACAGATCACGGTTGATTAACATCACCATTACACCTATCATTTTTATATTATTTTATAACATATATAGTCCAAATTTTGTTATTATTGATAAACGAATTGATATATAGTTTTTATATTATAATTTAAAATTAGTATAATGTTATTATTGTTATATATTGATCATTACTTACTAGTGATAAAATAAGTGTTATTGACTTGTAGTTTGATTATATTATAACTTGTTATAGTTTGAATATTTTTATAATTGGTAAAAATTATGATAAATTGTCACATTATGAGACTGAATGATAAAAAATAAATTTTATTGATTTAATCCTTTTACAGTTTACACTATTGGCGTTCGTGAGTTGTACAAATATTCTCAAATTCAACTACCATATTAATTTTTTTTATTATAAATGTCATTCATCTAGCCAAGTTTTATCATCATCATATCCCGCAATAGCTTCAACCATAAGATCTTGTTCAATATATCCTTCAATATATTCTAGAAATTTATCGAAGATGTTCCCTTTGATTCTCTTCCATTTTATAATATTTGTCTTACATCTTATGATCCATCGCATTCGAGTCTTTGATTACAAAAAGCACTCATCGCATATCAATCTTGTTCGTTTAGTCGTGTATGGCAGTCTAGCCTAACTAAACGCACGTTCACTTGATACTGTGGTATTTAAAAAATCTATATGTATAGTTTATAATAGAAGGGAAACTCGTCTTATTTCGAATTCCACCACCTTAAGATATCAATTGAGTTATTCTCGTTATATTAATGTAACTCAAATGGAATGCTAAAATATCCGGCCACTTTATTATCAGCTTGTGGAGTTTCTATTTTCAACCCACTATTTAGAATTTCCATTTCCACGTAGTTAGGAAGACTTCTTCCTCCCCTTATTACTACTACTACTACTACTAATACTTGTTGCATTTGAATATCTAGAATTTATATTTCTCAAATACATACATCATGTTCATATGTAAAATTAGGAAATCGTACGAATTTATAAAAAACAAGTACCTAAAAAAGGTAAAACCCGACCATTTTTTAAAAGGATAAAAAATACGCGCAATAGCATAAGTGTATGCGATGAAATGTACCTACTTACTAAATTTTGCATATATCGGGCACCATGTCGCGACGTATATGCTCATCTCTATATTTGTCCATATGCATGACAATATTAGTAATTTTATAAATGGATAAGTAAATTTTAGGAGTATATCGCACATAAAACGTTTTAGTTGCATCATTAAACAACCTCAAGAAGCTTAAGATTAAAGCATAATAAATCCAAATTTGATCCTCAAGAGGTGTATTAGGATTATGTCTATTATAAAGCGTAGTAATCTCATTTTATATATGTATAAGCATGTGCAAGAAGATAATATATATAGAGTTCTATCTACTTTTAACATCTAAACTAGTTTTTTGTATGTTTTTCCATTAGCCTTAATAATTTCTCTCCATTCTTTTTAGGACATGATATGAAGCATAGAAAGACCCCATGTTTAATACGATTCATATAATCCCGAGTCATTGTACTTATTTTATCTCTTGCAACCAATTGAAATATATGACATAAAAATTTAGTGTGAAACAATTTAGAAAATACGTGGTTGCAATCATTTTTAACATACTTAATAGCTCTCTCATTCACAGATTTATTATCGAAAGAAATAAACATAATTTTATTTTTTTAATTTGAAAATAATTCATACACTCTAACATACTGTATTTATTTACAGCGGTGTTATGCTTTCCAATAGATTGAAAATATATTATTTTTCTCTAGAGTATCCATTTATAATTTATCTTGTGTAAAGTAACACACGTCATATCAAACTCATTATTTATCACTATTGATGAGTCTGAATTCTGTTACCATACTTTATGGTCGCCAGACGGGGTCAATAAGGACAATATCTACCTCACCGGACAGGTTTGCCTCACCAGACATGGTCAGTTCGAACACCATCATCTATCGAACTATCCGAACAAAACTAAAGTACTTAAAACACTAATCACTTTTTGACTAAGCTGCCTATGTACTTACTTAGAACTAATGGGTCTTTAAACTCGACCCGAATCTATTAAACACGACCCGAAAGCCCATAAGGCCCAAATATGAGGGTATAAATACCCAACCACCAACATTAAATGAGGGTAATGAACATTAAATACAACCAGGCAGCTCAATTCTCCCTCTACACCCAATCCAAACATTAAACACCTTCAAAGTACCACAAAACTCTGGACAAAATTACCCTCACACGAAAATAAACCTTACCAACTATATCACGATTTAAGGAAATATTCCATATCAAAGTTAATATAGTATCATGAATGATATATTTTTTTATTTGTATAATATTTAAAATTTTATGATCTCATTGAGGTACGCAGGATACGTGTGGATCTTAGATTTACCCACTACGCATCCAATTAATATATCTATCATTCTCACCAAAACTGAACGGTTGTGAAGTAGCAACAATATGTATGATGGTTTGTTCCCTATATGTATCTTGATTAAAAATCAAAGCATTACCAATGCCGCAATTAATTTTTCCAGCCTTATAATGTTTTTCACAATGATTATACTTAGCATAATTAACATCAAGATTCTCAGTAAAGTGTTTTAGTTCCAAAGATGTTTTCTTCATACATTTTATACTACCGCTAGTACTAACAAAGATATCAGTGCTAGTATGAGAATAATATGTTTCAAAGTGTGAGGTTTTTAGACAAATATTTACGGGATTATACATATCATAAAAAGAATTAAAGCCGAGATTAGCCAAAGGGAAAGGTTAGATATTAGCCATGATGATTCCTGAAAATTAACGAGCGGCAAGTAGGTCTTGGTAATTTTAAGGGTTACAAAGAAGTTTATAGATAAATTTATGACAATAATATATATATATATATATATATATATATATATATAGAGAGAGAGAGAGAGAGAGAGAGAGAAAATGTCAAAAGTAGTAATAAAGTAATATTTGTTCACCATTTCCAAGAGAAAGTACATCATTTTTTATAGTAATGGTGATGGTCTATGAGCTACACATTAGCCCATTTTTGGATAATCTACCCCCATTAGCTTACCAAATTAAGACATGTTGATACCTTATTACGTAATACACCATAATATCACATATTTATTAGGCTTATATTACATATTAAATATCGGCTCAATATTTTACCGATTCGACTTATAGATCAGATAAATCTTACCCTTATCACTATACCCATAATTCTTGCGAAGAAATCTGAGGGAGGACCAGTTTTGATGTTTCTTTGATTTTTCTTGTACCTTTACCCCTCACTACAATTGGCTCTTTGGTCCAAAGCGGCATGGGTCATATTGGACCAGATTACTTTGGCTTCAATTATTTTTGCTAGGATAGTTAACCATCTTGGAAACGATCTACATCGCGTGTGGTATGATTGTACACACATGTCATGATCGAACATAAAAAGATGGTGAAAAAAGAAACGTTTCCATTCTCCATTGTAAGTGTCATTTGAGATTTTGAACTCCATTCTATAAATTCATTTCTTTTTTTATTCTCTTATTTTCACTGATTCCAGAGATAGAGATAGAGATAAAGTAGATTTATTTTGCTCTGACCATCATAAAATCCAATTTTCAGGAGATCATTGTCGCGTAAAATATCTTGGAAACATTTTTATCACATTCTCTTACCCTCTACCTCTCCATCAATTTAGAAAATCTTCATTACCACGCTCTTATCCTCAGATTTATTTGGACTACTCGTTTAAGGTAACTTTTGTATTTCCCAACTGATCTCTTTTTTGTATGCTTCATCTTGAAAACGTCTTTTCAGAATAATTGTCAATAGCTGAGAAAGCCGAGCAGAGAAGAGACAGTGGTATTATAGACGAAGAACCTAGGTTGATTATCGTGACATTTTATTTTGGCGCATCAAGTAGAGAACAAACCGAACTGGTTAGAACCTTTGCTATATTTGACCCATTCTATCAATTATACGTCGACAAAAAACACTTAACATTCATGTACAACTCGTACCCAGGGAAACAATCGTCGATTCTATTTGATACTTATGAGCGAATCTGATACTAACGAAAGGTCTTCGGTCGAAAACATATCGTCGCCTTTAAAAATAAAAATATGTTTCTCCCAGTATTGAGGAAAAAAACAAAAGGCCTATGATGGTTCCTCTCAATCATGGTACACCATTGGACAAATCAGTTGAGTCTAGATAAAAGGTTCCCACAAGACCGAAGGGATTTTAAAGTCAAACCACATCTCAAGAGATTTTTTTTTAAATCCAATATGATTAATTGATGAGAGTTCTTTGGACATCGAGATTGTTGCAGAGATTTGGAGGCAAATGGAAACAATACCATCAGAAACTTGAATACCTCTGTTTACTAGATCAGTAGCTTGGGAGAGTGTTGATGGCAATGTTGTGTCTTGAAGATAAAATGAAAATAAAATTTTGAATCCAAATAAAAATAGAAGAACCTAAGTGTAAGTTCAACTTTCCCCGGAGGTATGCCGAGTACTTAGAAAAAATATTTGCAAAGTCAACAACTGATACTTTATAGATCTTTATAAAGTTAAGTATAATTAATACTCAAATACCAAAGAATCAGAGCTGCAAAGAAGATGATAAATTATATAGTTGGTTCATATCGGCTTGCATGAGACTAGAGAGACATTATTGTATGACAAGAGTCGTGAACTCGTGGTGTATCTGAACATCTTGAATTGGGTACTCTAATTACCTTGAAATCCTGCTATTATTCAATACTTATGAAAGAAATTTTCTCTATTCAAGCTAGCTCGAATACATGGTCTACCATGTCATCTTACATTATTACTTTGAGACTTTCTGAAATCAAACTTCCCATGTAGGAGTTTGTTGACATCACTTCCATTTCAACGAACCTTATTATGAAGCAAGTACAAGATGATAGATGATCTCCTCGAAGTATAAATTAAAAAATTGTCAATGGGTGTTGGGAGAATGAGAAATAAATTTTGAAAAGATCAAACCTTACCGACTTAAGAGGAAATAACAGAGTATAAGTTAGTATGATCATCTCCCAAACTTGTCGGATACTATTAGTATCCTTTAGTTTTTTCATAAGACGTTTTCGCATATAATACTATTTTATAGTAATCTCCAAGTCCTAACAAGAGCATATGGAAGCTGCTGAGAAGACTTTCAACAAGCTAAGTAAGTGGACGAAAGAAAGTTGGTCGAGCAATTTATATAGTTGTTTTACCTCTGTTAAATTGATATGAAGCCACTTATGGGTAATAAATAAAGAACTTACCTCTTACTAGAACAATTGATGATCCTTCCAAATGTAGATAAGATTATAGACCGATTGGCTGCCCTTGATGCTCAAGTGTATCTTCCGGCCAACAAACATTATCCAAAAAAAAGGTTAGGATGGATACCACGGGTTATCTTGAGAAAAATAAACTTAAAAAATATATCAAAGTCGAGAATAATCAAGTTATCCTAGCCGGTTTGAATGTGTCAAAGAAGAGAACTGTTTTAGTTTCTCATCCAAAGGTCACTACAAGCTAACGAGAATGTTAATCTGATGACGGTAGGGAAAAAACAAAATATCCCTTCCCAAAAAAATAAGTAATTGAAATACACCTTGAATGGTAATAACTGTGTAACCTTAAGTGAAATGAAAGAATAGTATTTGGTGCAAAAGAACATAAATGCTAGAATGATGATTACCTTGTCGTCAGATCAAAACTCTAAAGTTGACGACCCATGGCTTACCGTGTTGGTTGACCATCCGGATACTCAGTCCCAAGAACTCACTCACCAATTCTTCCGATAAAGAATCAACAAAGGTTAAATTCTGCTAACTCTAGGTCTTTTCAACTTCTTGAAACAGACTATTTTACCGTAGTATTATATTAACTTGTTGTCCCTTTTTCTAAGTTTGAGAAGAGTGCACCGTATAAAAAATAGAGCTATATAAAACTAAAGAGTTAGTTACACGTCTCGAAAATATCACTTTAAAACTATTAGAGGATGTTAAGTTTCTTCTCAAATGTTTGGCGACCTTGGGCAGAGTTCTTTGGATAAAAAATGAAAAGTAGTCACGAATGAAGACTCGGTGTGCTCTGTCTTAAACCAGCTCGCTGAACAAACTCTACGTAACAAACTGATATGACTAAGCTTACGAATATCATGCTAGAAATGGGATTGAAGCATAATGTAACCCTGATGGAAAATAATATGATGATCGATATGATATTGAAATAAGTCAAAGAACTGAAATAGAGTGTCCGCAAGTTTGAGGAGGAGAAGCAAAATGCTACCGCAAATTTGGTTGCCTTTAAGGTTTAGGCTAAAAAATATGAGGTAGATGCGCTTACTACTTATGTTGATAAAGGGACAAGACCCCTAAATTAATGCGACACTGATGTCAAATTTATTATGGTTCTTGGTTTTCATCAAACATTTCTAGTGTTGGATTTAGGGTATCACTTGAATATGGTCCCAAAGGAAAAATATCCCGACGATATTTCGTATGAAAATGATGAATAAGTATCCAAAGATGTGCCCCACAAAGGAAAATATTTAGAGGAGGATCATGATAGAAATGGTCTTACTAGTGGGGGCTTGCAAGAGAATCAATCCGAAGAAAAGTCGGAGGATGTTGAATAATTTTGTTTTTCAATTTTTGATGTTATCACACTTTTATATGTGGCTTTTTTAATTGCAAGTGTATATACGAGTAAAGAATTTTATGTTATTATGTCATGATTTCATAAATGTCAATATATTTATTCATTGTATAAATCTTCATATAAATTTATATCTTTGAATTCTACCCAGTTGAAGATGATCAGTCTTCAGTTGGTAACCAAAGCTCGTAATAGTTTTAACATTATAAGTTCCCAATTGACCAACTGAAGTATGTGATTTCCATCTGTAATAAGTTGTGTATGAACTAGTTTAAACTAATTATTTTTGTTTGGAAAACCAAGTTAGTGATGTAGTGCATTTGAGTAAGTAGCGAACCAGGTGAAGTGGTTAGAACATCATTCCCTATAAAATAAAATAAAAAATATTAAGATCCTTGATTTTGAAAAATTATGATATGAGGTCAATATACTTCTTCCACTTAAACAAATAGATATATGGTAGTATTACATTAGTGAATGATGAATTTAAATGTGTTTATACGAGAGTTTGTGAACCCATACTCAATGCTATATTAGTAAAATTAAAAATAGTAAGCTTTTAAATCCCGCTTGAGTCCATATAGACTTTTTCATTTTGTATATATGTGTGAGATTATCGTTGAACGTGATGAAATATATTTTTAACATCCAATTTTTGCAATTTTCAAGATCTAATGGTTGTCAAACTTAAAATAAATTATATTTGGAAACTAATATGGATTTATAACTATTAGTATAATAATTTAAAATTTATTTAATACGAAAAACCCACTTACATACAACAAAATTTTATAGAGGAGTAGATAGAAGGAGATCTCATATTCATTTTCAAATAAGAGCATCAAATTCATTATCCATAGCTTGTCTCCATTCAGTATCTTTTGTGGTTTGGGAAACATTATAAAGCTCATTGTATGATGACTGAGAAATGATAGTAGTGAGATTCATATTGGTTAGGAGTTTGTGGATGTAATGTTTCACTCTAGTGTTCGTGCGATGAGTATTTTGATGGGCGAATTGTGTTATAATCAAAGCATAATGGTTCATGAAGCTGCCTAGTTCTAGTGATAAAGGATTGATCATGGTTTTTGGCATTAGCCAAATTGTGTTTGAGCAAATATAGGTTTTTGAACTAGGTTTGACGGTCAACTAGTGGAAAATACCATTATAGTTTTAGGTATTTTATAACAGATGTTGACACGAGGGATCATTATGAAGATATATTGAGTAAGCCACTTAAAATTGGTAGAATTTGAACATGGGAAGCCAGCTAGAAATAATTTCTAAATGGGATAAGCCAGATGATATTGGTGAGTGGCAAAATAAAAAAAGTTTACAAGAAATTTGATATGACAAGAAACGTATGTTATTGAAATGGATACAGCAAGACATATATAAGCACTTTATATTTAAGAGTAGGAAAATGTGACACAAATATTTGAACGAGAGTCAAGTTTATGCTAAAGAAAAAACCACGAATAACGGAAGCAACCAAGCACTCGAAGTTTGGTATAGTTGAGTTGAAATTTAAAGAGTTTTTCAAAATAAATGAAATGTGTAATGTGAGTGTATGCATAAGGATGATTATACATATAATAATGGCAAATGTGTAAGTTCAATAAGTTAAAGACATTGATATATGAGTGATAAAAAGTAACCGGTTTTAACAATATAAAAATGATGGTGTTCAAAAAACCATTATGTTATTGTGTACATGTTAATACAGTAAGATATTATATACCATTAACAAATACATCATACACACGTGATTTTTGGTTAATGAGATAATACTAATTATATCGTATATAATGGTTAATAAAGATAATATAGTACTCAAAATCGTCAACAATATAAACAAGAAATGTCTATACTTCAGAAAAGATGAGGTCAAGCAGATATAACGAGGTTAAAGCATCATAAGAGAATATAGTTTTATGACTTTTATTGTATGAACATGGATTATAATATATGAAATATGATAACAGACTATACAATGGTAAATAAAAT
This sequence comes from Limnanthes douglasii subsp. nivea, assembly GCA_036936605.1. NCBI lineage: Eukaryota > Viridiplantae > Streptophyta > Magnoliopsida > Brassicales > Limnanthaceae > Limnanthes > Limnanthes douglasii. Next base: position 275,508,693 of record JAUPFV010000003.1, on the reverse strand, counting down.
TTGAAAATAATATTTTTCATAATAGTAAATGATGGATGACCTAGTATAAAGTGATACTCGAGTGAACTGGTTTGACATTGGAAAATACAAGCAACAGTGAAGAGAAATATGAAGGGGATATAGTCGGCCACTCATATGTGTCATCCTTAGGTTCTCACATCAAAAGGATTGCCTATGTGCTTAAATGTTTCACCTGAAAAGCAAAAGGTTATAATTCAATAGAGACATGATTACGAGTACAAAATTGATAAATCAAAATTAAGTTATTTTTTCACTAAAATAACACGAATGTAATTTTATATAAAGTAAAAGTGTGAGAGAAAGTGTGTATGAGGGTTATGTGAATGGTCGATCCATTTCCGATCATGACATCATCATATCATTAATACAAAGTGTGAAGATAAAGATTACTTAAGTCATATAAAACATGATGAGATGCTTCAATGTCTGGTAACCAAGTAGGTTTATTATTGTTAGCCAACAACATAATTGGCTTTTAGTTTTCAGGGCATAGAATTACGATATCTTTGGGATCATTAAGGATGAGATGTCAATGATTGTTGATGAGTGAAAAACTGAATCATTGGTCATTGTTTGGCACTATATCCTTAAATATTGCATATTTGACAATGATCCAAATAAAATCTGGTTTAGTATTGATCATAAAAAGAAAGTATAGTGGTAAGGTCTTGTTGTTCTTGACTGGTGGTTGGTGGATGACAGATGGATAATTCCTAAAGGTCTTGGGATTTGTTGCGGTTGTTAATGATATAGAAAATGGTTAAGACGTATGCAGATATATTTTTGTTGAGAAGTGTATCATGAAGTTCAACAAAATAAATTGACAAGTCACGAGTATTAATGGCATCAATAATATATATACTCATTATTTATAATTTTTAAAACCCAATCAATAAGATGTCCATCATCATTTAACTTTTGTAGAAAATCAAGTTCATTGACATACGTCTTTATTGTATAAATATATTCACTAATGGATTTTAAACACGTGTTACACCGTTTTAATTGTTCATTCAATTGTTTTATATGAGCACAATATGGTTTGACGTATGTATTAGTTAACTAAGGTTTTTCATGCATCAAATAAAGTGGTTGTGCAATCAATACGTGGTTGTAATGAAACAAAGATTACACTAGTGAAAGCAATAAAACGTAAATGATTTTGACGCTTCTAGGTTCTCTACACTAGATTTGGAGATGCAACACTAACAACGGTGGCGCTGGGGTGTGAGTTTCATGGTGAATATCTTAACCTTTAATGAGATATTTATTTGAAAGCTTCATGTGATATAATTAATGGACGATAGTTCGGTGATATTGGCAAGATTAAAGGTGATGAGAGAATGATGATAGGTTTTGGAAATTATAGATAATGATAGGATCGTTACGCCTTTTGGTGGAAGAGAAAGTTGTAAACCATTAAAAACTAATGGCGTAGTGTTTTTTTTTAAATATAACCATGAAAAATATGTTATTGAGACCATAAAGTACATAGAACATTAAAAAAAACATAGTTCACAAAACTCATTAATGAATAGGAAATATAGAGTTATGTGGATGCTTCGAGAAAGTGTTTTTAAATCATGCATTTCGGGAGAGTTCAAATAATGTAAAAAATATTATAAATATAATGCATATGCTATAATATCCTAAAATATTTTAAAAACTTGTTTTTTCTATATTTTTGAAAACATTGTCACTTAGTTTTTTCAAAAAATAAAATTTTAATAATAATTACCATAATATTATAGATTATTTAAATATGCAATAACTACACAAAAGATAAACTGTATAAAATTTAATGTTAAAATTTTTATTAATGTTTCAAAATTATTGGTATTTATTAGAGTTAATAAGAATTATTGAGTATTTATTATTTATTATTTAATTTTTATTTTTATTTTTTTGTTTTTTAAACTTATTTAATTTTCTTTTAAGATAATTAAATATAATTATTTGTGTCTATTTTCTCTTTTTATTTATTATCCAATCCCATTGGAAAAAAATTGTAATTAAAATAAAAACTTCGGCTCTGTTGCATGAAATTTGCGTGCGAATTTATTAGACCAGTTTACCGAGTCTGGTTGCACATATCATGCGACGAAATGTATTGGAACAACCCATAAATCTGAAACCTTAAAACACAAATTCATGCATTGTTCTGCTAAAAAAAGAGCAAAATATAGATCCACAGTTCACTTACAATACTAGGCTATTAAGTCAACTAAACAACAACTCAAACCATATCAAAATCGAATTTTTAAAATTAGAAATTCTAATCTAAATATCTACCAAGATAAGAACAAAATCAGAAGAGAAAAAAAAATAGACTACTAAAGTTGTATGGCATACATTTATACCGTTGTGAAGTCGGATTCCAAAAACAAAATATTTTGATTATCGGTCACTTAAGAGATTTTAAAAGAAATAGAGAATAGAAAAAAAGATTTATCAAACTCACTTTATATCTTTTTTGTTAAATGATAAAAATATTTTAAAAATCAACTATTGAAAAAAAATTCAAAATAAGATGATACATATTTAAAAGAAATAATAAAAAAATATATCTAACCATTTTTGCAAACCAAATTATATATTCAACGAAAGAAAACCTAACTATTTTTGCAAACCACGACCTTTTGATTTATATAAAAAGAAAATCAATATATGAATAGTTACAATTAGAGTTGATAATTATAGTGATTACATATACAGAATATAGAGATTGATAGAAATTAGGTGATAGTTAAGAGTGAGATTCAAATTAAATGGTCCAGTCCAACCCAACCCAACTGAAGCAATAAACTTAGTGGCCTGGCCACAGCTGTAAACAGATGTAATCTCTATCTTACTCCATTATCATCGTATTATCATGGTACTATAATTAGCACACTACTTTATTCATTTTTAAAAACAATTAATGATAATTCCATATAAAACCAAAATCAAAATTACCAAACGTGGGATTAATTAAAACGACAGTGGGGGATGAATGAAACGACAAAGAAATGGAATAATATTAGAGGTGGTGTCGACTACAGCAACTACTAGTTAGTTGTGTGCGTGCGCCACTTTGGAGCCAGCTCATGTCTTTCCTCCACACACCCATGCATGGTTATCTTCTGGTTGGACATTGGGATAATTATATGCTGTTGTCGCTTCTATTTATAACTTTCCTTCTATTCAATCACCCCACCCCACCACCATAATTACTTTATTATATATACTATACTCCTACTATATAGTATAGCTAGTTTGTTGAAATTAAACTTGGATTCACTTCTCATGCTATATTCAAATTAATAATAAATTTGAGAATATTTTACTAGTATTAAGAAAGGGATATTCAAAATACGTGCAAATACAATATCGCTTAAGCTTTATATATATATATATATATATATATATATATATATATATATATATATATATATAACTAGCTAAAAAATCAAAAAATATTTTATGAAATCTCTAACTAAAATTGATTTTTATTATTTATTTTATCTTTAAAAAAATAATTCTGTTTTTTTTATAGTTGATAAGAGTATACCAAATGGCCAACAAAATTTGAATATTTTCAAAAAGATAATTGACAAAATTCGGACATTGTTAATTTGGTTAGTTTTGTTAAATTTTATTATCCACAAAACGATAGGTGAAAATTAGATTAATTTTGCTATTTTTTTAAAAAGATTTGCTAGTATAAAAATAATTTTGATCATGTTATAACAGATAATGGTATAATTAGTCGGACGAACACATCAGTGAATTCATAATATAAATAATCAAATTTTTACGGAACTCTATAAAAAAAATAGAATGACTGCGATCTAAGTAGTTCTAAATAAATAAGACATTATATTTTAAATATGTGAAGATTTATGGTAATAATAAACATATAAATAAAGGTCTAACAACAATGAATAAAAAAGAAATTATTCATTTATTCTCACATTTACTTTACAACAATCATCTCTTATCTTAAACTTTTATGTTTCTCTTTTACTCCACTTTCACCTCGTTAAGCTTGGTGACTCAGAAAAATCGATATCAAGTGGCGTTGTATGTGGAAATAGTAGTTTTTCTCCAATTTAGGATCATAACAATCAAAAAAATTATCTACCTAATGTCGAATTCTATAGATATGACCAACATGTCTGGTGAGGATTATTTTGATCTAAGGGTAGTTTGGTCTGGTATTTTGTGATGTTTCAAGGGTATTTAATGTTTAAGTGGTTTGTAGTGAGAGATTTGAGCTGCCTGATTGTATTAAATGTTCATTACCCTCATTAATGAAAGTAGTTTGATATTTATACCCTTAATTATGGGCCTCATGGGTTTTCGGGTCAAACTCATGAAACCAGGTCGAATTCAAAGACTCGTTAGTTATTTAAGCAGGTTGGTAATGAGCTTAGTCATAAAGTGATTATTTTTAATACTTTAGTCCTGTTCGGATGATCCAATGGGTGGTTCTTGTCCGAATTCCCCATGTCCGGTTTCTACAGTGAATGGTGAAAAAAACCGGACTCATCAGTAGACCCTTTTTTCGGTTGTGTTCGAAGGCCTTTGACAAGACCTAAAAAAACGCTCATGAGCATCTGTAGTAATGTCCGAATAGATTTCGATTCGTATAACGGATTTATCCGGATTGGCAAATCTCTCAGAATCTCAACGGTTTTGCCATAGATTACGGGACACGTGTCGCTTCCTGATTTGCCTCACCACCCGTTTTTCTCCTAGAATGGCGCTCCCACTAACCTCAAAAAGTAACATCTTCAATTAATGTTGGTGATGTCAGTGCCGTCTTTAATCATTACTCTATCTTTTCGAATTCTCCTAGGTTTCATGGTATCTTTTGTTTCTTTAGTATAAATTAAATCACTTTTCAATGTTTTACCATCTTCAACATCTTTTCACTTCTAATCTTCGGAGCGTTTATCTCTCTTCTCAAAAAACGCATTTTAGTGTAAGTTTATGTCTACAGCAAGATACGCATTTTACTTCTTTACTTCCAACGAACTGTCTCCGGCAAGCCACCCAAAAAGTATCGAAATTTCTGATGCGGCCTTATGGTAAACTATTGTACCACTTCAGAGCACTCCCCGAAAAAGACTGGGAGAATGCTCGGCAGAGTAGCTCATCATAATTTTTTTGAATTGCTCCAGATGGTTATCTGGATCTTTACTACTATCATATTTCTCCATCTTTGTACTGCCAAACCTCTTAGGAAGGTTTCCGGACAGTATTTTGGAGGACAATGGGGATTGTCTCCAATTCCGGCCACAGCTGAATACAATATCTTCGTTAGGAGTTGCAAAGATCCCTGGCTCATCATGAAAAGCAAAAGGATCCATTAGTAATCGGTTTACGTGCCTCCGGCCATGGTTGTGACTATGAGACGATCCTTTACCCAGATGCCTCTTCAACCTTCCATGCCTGTCCCTTTTTCTTGAGTATTTTTTAATCAACTTCTGTTTCTTCTTAGAACGACCTTCATCATTGCTGGATGACAAGGATTCTTCAAATCCGTCTTCATTTGAGGATCTGCTGGAAGATTATGAGTCTAAATCTGAGCTCTCCACCGGTTTAGACCAGTGAGACTTTTTTGAACTAGCATGAGTCTTTTTAGTGCTCACATGGGTTGTTGATGGCTCTTGCTCTCTTGGGTTGTCAGTATGGTGAACTGCTGACACTTTTGACTTTTCTTTCACACCCAATTCTGCCGTTTTAGTTGCCCTCAAGGCTTCTATCTCAATTTTTAGTCTATCTCGCTCCTCGATGGTATATTTATCATTTTCTCCCACCACTTCTGCCAAAGCTAGTGGCACCTCCTGCTCGTCCGGATTCATCCGAACTATTTTTTTTTTATGGTTTCGAATACTTGATTCAGGCACCTTCTTCTCCCACTGTGGTCGCCAATTTGGTGAGGATTATTTTGATCTAAGGGTAGTTTGGTCTGGTATTTTGTGATGTTTCAAGGGTATTTAATGTTTAAGTGATTTATAGTGAGAGATTTGAGCTGTTTGGTTGTATTAAATGTTCATTACCCTCATTAACGAAAGTGGTTGGGTATTTATACCCTTAATTATGAGCCTCATGGGTTTTCGGGTCAAACTCATGAAACCGGGTCGAATTCAAAGACTCATTAGTTATTTAAGCAGGTTGGTAATGAGCTTAGTCATAAAGTGATTAGTTTTTAATACTTTAGTCCTGTTCGGATGATCCAGTGGGTGGTTCTTGTCCGAATTGCCCCTGTCCGGTTTCTACAGTGAGCGGTGAGAAAACCCAGACTCATCAATGTCCATAGGCGAAGAGCTTGAAGTGGAGCATCTGAATAGACAATCCAAGACCCCGGAAACCAAAAAGGATTATACGATACCTCATACTAGTATTGAACGTTTGGCCCAGTAGTTAAAGGATAAACAAATTAATATAATTTTGTTGTTGTAAGAATAACTATTGTTGCATATTCCCATTGACAAATATATCATCCATAGAGGGAATGATGAGGACAAAATAATGTCATTTCATTAATGATGAGGAAAACATAATGTCATTTCAGGAATTATGAAAGATCTTTTGGGAAAAAAGTCTTGTAAAAAATGAGCCTTATAAAAGAGCCCGAAAGATAAACAATAAAATTCAAATCGAGGTTCCAACAACAGAGATAAAAGATGATGATGACGTCACATAGACAAAATGAAGAGTCTAAATCCAACTTCTATGCATAACCAAATATAGAGAAGCGGCGAGCCTCAGGCGGATGAAGGAAATGCAACATGGAAACAATTTTCCCCTACAAGGCTATATGCCTTCAATACTCTGGATATCATCCAACATATCATCATATTCAAAGCGTCATACCATGTATGACCTAGAAATCTTAGAGAGTACTACCTGGATATTCGTTGAACACTACACCAAGAGAGCATCATCATGATGATATACTTAATTGGCCTCAAAGTATATTGCGATATCAATCAAGGTACATATATCAGACTCGGGGTGACCAAACGCACATATCGAGACCCAATACTAAACCAAGGACTAAAAAATAGAAAAAGGTCAGGGGTCCAACATGCATGCATGTTCATGGATGGTCTAAACAATTATTATAAGGATGATGATGATGCTTGTATACATAAAGAGTAATTCAACAACAAAATACCACAATTCAACAACCAGATATTTAAATATGAAGCCAATGATGTGATAAAGTGATGAGATTTTACCATGAACCTTAGAAGAAGTGCAGTATAATGGTTCGATAGTCTCTTTAAAAAATGCATATAAAACTATAAGATGTTTCAGAATATATTCAGTAACCGTTTTGTAGACCCTAAAGAAATAAAAGAATATGTAAATTATATAATTTATTGCAAGAAAATAGTTAATATCGTTTGATGAAGTACACTAAACGATTTGTTAAAATAAAATCCAAACTACAAGATTATCATAATTTGGTGGTTATAACAATATTTAAGCAAATAGTTTGAGAATGAATCTTATCTGATGCAATAATAAAAAAGAAAACGTTAAACTTTAAAGATTTATTAGATTAGGTGGAACGATTCATCAAAGCGGATGAAATGGCCTTAAAAAATGTAAGAGACATGAACAATCCTACTGAAAGTGTTTCGACCAGCAAAACAAACACTGTGACATACATTGACACAAAATATGGTGTATCAAAGAGTAATTACGCTTTGGCTTCGACCAAGCCAAAATCCAGTCAACCCTAATGATATAAAGAAAAGTAAAAAAAAATATCTACATTGTTGGCGGAAGCATAATACTAGATTGCCTAGCGATGGGACTATTCATAGAATTGAACACATCACTAGCGATTGTTTTTATAATACCAAGGAAACGATCAAGTACAATATTTTTGGAAAGCTATTTAGAGAAAATAAAAACATATATAAAAATAAATATTGTAAGTTGCATTGTGACGCATGTAAATTTACTAGGGAATATTAGTATTTGCAAGATCAAGTATATACATTAGTAAATAAAAGAAAACTAAGTGAGTTCATGAAGAATAAAATGAATGAGGAACCAATATATGGTTAAGTTAAAGTCGTAAAACATGTCTCGAGCCCAGTTGAAGATAATTTTTTTGATACGATTGTTATCATAGTGTTTGAGGTAGAGGAAAAATAAGTGTATTTTGACCCATATTCAAATACAAAAACCATAAGAGTGATTGTCGGGGGAGATCCATATTCTAGAATCACTAAAAGAGAAAAGAAACGATATACATACGAGATCGAGATAATATGTCAAGTGAATATATCCTCACACCTGTACATAAACCTTTATTCAAATTTTAATTCTCGAATGATGATATAAAGAGATTGGTAGCTCCACATAGTGACGCAATATTGAACAATATAACTAAAAAGAGTAAAGAACAAGAGGGTGATAATCAAAATTAGCAACTCATAATATATCATGTACATAAGAACATGTGAAATAATTAAAGAAGAATATAATATTGATCCAAAGAATCCTAATTGGATTCAACGAAGCAAATACAAATGATTTTGGAGAAATAACTTTGGATATGGCTCTCGAGAAGCAAAAGTTGTAAAAAAAGATACAATGTATTTTTATGGTGGTAGATATATCATCTTCTTATAATGTTATACTGGATAAACCGTGGCTTGATCAAATACATTCAATCGTATATACGTTTACCAGTTTTTAAGATATAAATGGTGAAGTGAAGGTGATAAAAAATAATTAAAAAAACCCAGATAATTTTATACATTATCCATGGATCTCGAAGTATATCAATAAAAAAGTGAAGGGTTCATCCTATAAGGAGTATATAAGTCATATAATTCCCTCTTCTGGTAAGTCAGGGAAGAAATAAAAGACATAATCATGGAACCAAGAAAAATATTAAAGATCGGTCGAGACATCCCAATCGATCTCATGTATAATTTTTATTGAAAAATAACTCGAATATGTTTACATAGATTACATAGGGCGTAAACTGAGTCCCAACAAAATTCATATGTCATCAGTTAAACATCAACAATAAGTTCAGACTAATAATATAAAAAAGAAGATTTTACTCTCAACCATAAATACAAGTAAATAGTATTGAAATAGACAGAATAACAGTCGTGTAACACATACAAGAGTCACATTATTTAATGCGGACATGTATTTATGTATTAGTAAAAAAATGGATATTGGAAGATGTTTGTAGACTTTACGGATTTAAACAATGTATGTTTAAATGATTCATTCTCGATGCGTATAATTTAGAAACTTGTAGATGCAACATCAAGAAACAAAATGATATTCTTTAAGGATGTATATACGAGATATTAGCAAATACATATGAAAAAAAGACCACGTACATACTACGTTCATCATATAAAAAGGGCTACATTACTATTGAATAATACCTTTCAGACTAAAAAAGGTCAGAGCAACTTATCAAAGGCTAGTAAACAAAGTTTTCATAAATTAATAGGCTAAAACTTACAAACATATATTGATGATATGTTGGTAACAAGTTTTCATGAATAAGACCATATATGAGACTTCACCAAGACGTTCAAGAATCTCAGACAAGTAAATTTAAAGTTGAATCCAAAAAATTACACTTTTGGTGTTTGGTTGGAAAGTTCCTAGGATACATGGTGAGTGAAAAAAGGAATCAAAGAAGCTCCAATGCAACATGCCAGCAACACAGCCTTCAAGGAGCATAAAAAAATCTGAATCTTAACCGGAAGACTAGCAACACTTAATAGGTTCATATCAAGATCCCCATACAAGTTTTAATAGTTATTTCAAGTGTTAAAATAAGCATGGACGTTTCAATAGACACTAGAATGTGACGAGATATTTAACAACATAAAAAAGTTTTTGGCCTCCTCCAAAATACTAATAAACTATAAGTTATTAGAGAGAATTTACTTATACTTAGGAATCGCAAACTAAACAACTAGCTTAGTACGGATCATATATGAAGGAAAATAATCAAAAGTTGTATACAATATAATTAGATCTTTATTACCTATAGAAATTAGGTATTTACAGTAAGAAAAAACTGTACTAGGTTTAGTAGTTACGACTAGGAAAATGAGACCATATATTCAAGCTCGTAGTATAATTGTTAGAACCTCATTTCCCTCCAAAACATATTATAAAATCCCGATATTTCACAAAAGTTAGTATTATGGTCGGTGAAATTAGGGGTTTATGATATATATTTTAAGCCAAGAACAGCTATAAAGGCACAAATATTGGCTGAATTTCGGATGAAGTTCCAGTTTAAAAGACCTATTTTAACAATAATGATAGGGAGAGTAAAAATTAAGGCTTATAAGCATGTATTCAACTTGTATCTTTAACATGAGATGCCCTAAACCATTTTATTAGGGTTGGATTTCTAGCACTAACAATGAAACTGAGTATGAAGTTGTTATTGTGGGACTTCGAGTAACAATAATTTGTGGAGCCAATAAGGTAAAAATCTTAACTGACTTATAGTTAGTGGTTAGTCGAGCATCAAGACATGTTAAAGCAAAAAAGAAGAACATAATCCAATACTTGCAAGAATTATTACGTTCATTTGCTCAATTTGAACATGTTGAATTCAAGCAACTCTCGAGGGCCAAAACATAACAATTGATGCACTCACCTCTTGGACCTGCACATCTTCATCACCAAGAAAAACATTTTATCATACTACCAAACTACTTATTCTCAAACTTCATATCTAAATGGAAAACGAAAATAAAAAGGTAAAATGAGGAAAAAGATTGGCAAACGCCAATAAACAATATCAAAATAAAATAAGTGATACCCGAATGCATGAGGTATAAAAAACAATAAAATTTGTTTCGAAAGTGGATACACTGTATAAGAGAGGACTAGTCAAGCCTCTGTTAAGATGATTAGGCCCATATGAATAAAAATTTGTCACAAAAGATCTACATGAGGGAGAAGAAAACACTCGTTGTGGTTACAAGGCTTTGTATACTATGTAAGTAAATCTTTATTACATATAGAAATTAGGTATTTACAATAAGAAAAAACTCTACTAGGTTTAGTAGTTACGGCTAGGAAGATGAGACCATATTTTAAGCTCGTAGTATAATTGTTAGAATATCATTTCCCCTAAAAACATATTATAAAATCCCGATATTTCACAAAGATTAGTAAAATAGCCGGTGAAATTAGGGGATTATGATATATATTTTAAGGCAAGAACGGCTATAAAGGCACAAACATTAGTTGAATTTTGGATGAAGTTCCAATCTAAAAACTATATTTTTCCATACGTGTAGTATGCAAAATGTTGATATTTTTGGTATTTCACATGTTTTTATTTTGATTTTATAGTTCAAATGTTGCAATGATTTAAGTTTTAGTCGTTTTTAGTCATTTGTTTTTGTTTTTGAAAAATGTGTTTGATTTTTTTTTATAGCGAAACAAAGAAGACGACTGTTGAAGAAGATGTGAAACCTCTTTTATTTTTTACTTTTGGATGAGAAACCAGAACAACTAGGAGAGATGATATATGTTAAATGCAAAACCGGACATGTTAGATGCGAAACTAGTCATATGAAAAACCAGTGTCATATGACTTCAACCTATAACTTTAATTCAAGGTTTAATAACCTTTTCCATATCATGAATAACTTTAATATATTATTTCAGACATTTTTTAGCCTCAACCTTAGATTTAATGGTAACCTTCAAATAAGGTTCTCCTTCTATGGGGTTGGCAGCATCATAAAAAATGCCTGAATGTCTAAAAAGTGAGCTGAAAGATTAATCTTGGCTTTATGAATCATGATCAAACCATTAACGATGAGCTGGACAAATAAAGTATGTAATGAATATGATAAACAAAAATCAGGAATAAACAAATAAATAAGGAAAACATGATTACCTTAAACAATAGGTTTAAAAACCGATTTTCAAGGTTTAATGAAAAAATATACATGGTTGTTAACCTATCACGTCAAATTGTATCATCACCTCAAAAATCCGACTTTACAAAAAATTATATAAAACATAAGTTTCAACTGAAAATATACCTAAAAACATGAAATATTTGGATACAAATTAATGCTACCAAAGATAACTATAGCAATAAACATCACTAGAGGCCCAACTTCCATATAATTTTAAAGAATTATTAAGAAAAATGATAGAGACAATCAATGTTTCCAAATAGATAATGGCACGTTAGTAAAGAACATCAACATCTTTCTCTAGATTAACCTATTGATCAATAGCTTCACTGCTCAAAGCATCATTCAACTTTGTGGTTCACTTATTACAGTCTTAGTGTCTTGGGAACCTCAATAATAGTTCCACTACTAGATTGTTTGGAAGCCGAGGTAGCAACTCCATGATCAACATAAAGGGATAACTTTGTATCAGATGGTACGCGAAATAAAGATAAACCATTTACTTTGATATATCGTGAACGCAAAATTGCATCACGACCTCGACTGATAAATAATATAGTTTTGGCAAATGTCTTTTGCCTTAGAGACTCAAATTTAGGCTTTAAAAGATCCCAAACTATTATTTTTCAACCCTATTCCAGAACACGAAATCATTATGTTGCAGTTCTATCATATATAATAGAAGTTTCGGTCATACTTGGAGACAAAATTCTTATGCTTAAAGCATCTGAATCAACAAGATCACATGCTAGCTACAAATTATGTAGACGGTTGGGAGAGGAATATGCAGGAACATAACCTTTAGCAACCTTTATATTTTTAAAATAATTGACGATAATATTCGGTAAAAGAGCATAAAAAGGTATAATATCGAAGATATAACTTGCGTATACGATGTATAATACATATGTACACAATTTCAGGCTCAAAACTAAATTTATTCAATAATTGCAAGGATTAGTAAACATTAGATATAGTTTTACAATACTCACACTTTTTAAGACGTGGGAAATCCTCATCCTCCTCAACTTCATCTACTTCACCAGTAGTATAAATAAAGTTTAGACATTCTAAAACGATTGTTTTGGAAAAATTCAATGCTTTGAAGTAACGTTCAAATAACCAGTAAATACCTTCTTTTAACTACACTCCTTTACGTCACAACGAAGTTCTGTTTACGAGGAACAATTTTATAATATTTGCTCCTCAAATAACTCATTTCCCTCAATTCTCTTTTTAGAAGACTTACTAGTTACATATTCTTTTGGGAAAGAAATAATAGATAAATTTTCTATGACCTTTGGGTTGGACCACAATTAGGTAAGTAAAAATTTCTTAGACACTAAAATGAAGGAACAAGAGTAAGAAAACTTTTGAGCTTCACCATTATAACATATCTCTTTCTATTATTTTATAACCGTTGTTTGTAAAAATGTATTTAAAACTGGATCATAAAAAAACAATAACAAATTAGAAAAATAAATTGTTAAAAAGTTAGTTGAGAAAATAAATACTTACGCTCAGAATTATATGAACGATTAATATAACCATGATTATTCTTGGTCTTCGTAGCTCCATTATCATTGACAAAAATAAAAATATATTTTCATTCCTTCTTATAAATTGGAAGGTCAGTAATAATCTTTTTGAACGCAACCATTCTAAAAGAAAAAATAAGATTGTCCTTCTGACCCGATAAATCTTAAGATAGTTAAGAACTCGTTTATACAGAAATATGAGAAGTTGTCTTGATAAAATTATAACCGAAAATAACCAAAACTAACATTGAGAAACCAACTGGATAAGATAAATATGAGTGATATGGAAATACATAACAATATCTACATCTAACAGAAAACAAAGTCCGACAGATGTACTATGAATCATAATTTTTGAGTTTTCGCTAAACCAACATTCTCTGATTCGGTTTCAAGACGATGACTGTGGGAATCATCCTTACCATTAGGTTGTGAGTTTTAAGAATTTATACATTAATTTATCTTATTTATACTTTATAACAATTGTCTCTTATCTCAAACTTCCAAACTCCACTTTAGGTCTACTTTTCGCCTTTAAATTTAATGACTCATAAAAATTGATATTAATATCCATTTTTTATATTAAAATAAACTAAAATTGTTAGATTTTATTATTAAAAAATATTATATATATATATATGAAAATAAGCATTGTTAGTTTTTTAATAAAACAATATTTTATTTGAATATTATATCTTAAATATTTTATAAAAAATTACCATCTAAAAAAATTAGAAATGCGATAACATAAAAAATTATATTAGCACATGTTTATTAGCTTTAAAATAATATATAAATATTCTTTTTATTTATTTTAGAGTTAAATATATGTTTTTCAAATTAAAATAATAATAATAATAATATGATACCAGTCTAACATTTTTTTTCGTAAAAGTTGATATTTTCAAAACATTATCTGATGTATATTTTTGTAATGGTTTAGTACTGTTTAAGGCTAAAAACCAAACTATTATCATTTTATTATCTATGTTTTAATATTTATGAGAAAGATCCATGTATTCTCTTTTAATATCCCAAATACCCATAACTAATCATATATATAAAACATTTTATATTTATATTTTAACTTTTTTGTTTCCTACTCTCGTTGGGTTTTATAAACTATAGAGAAGATCATGTAGAAAATAGTGTTTCGTTTCCGGATAATCTCTGAAGTCTTGTAAATAATTTCTTATTGAAATATTTTTGGGGTTCTCCAAAAATTTCAATTGGATAAAATCAGAGATATATACTTTGAACATAGAGGATGAAAATGATATGATATTCTTTTCAACAGAACCCATATTTATAAATTCGACCAACCAAAAACAGTTTGGAAGTTAGGGCAGTTAGGGTATCTTAACTGGTTTTGTAATAAAACGGCTATAATTTCAAGGGGCTCCGCCCCTTGACCCCGCTAATCGTGATATAATCTAACAAGCGTGCACTCCGCACTCTACGACTTGTTTGATAATATATCATGATTAAACTAGTCGACTAGTCGATCCAATTACACTAAAATAAATAAAAATCTTCCCCCATTTTAGTGTAATTCATGATCTACTAAACACAATCATATCAAATATCAAATTTATGCATAAATGAAATATCGTAACGATTTAATTTCACATTAGTATATTACACATTCCAAATATTCGAATATCAAGGTATCACTAAGGATTGAACCTTTACTATTCACAATGAATACATGAAGATAATATACACATAAATTTACATTCTCACTTGTTCTTACTTGACACTATATTTTACTAGCCATGTGTCCTTATCCTTCTTAAGCATATCAAAGCCAAGTCCTAGCTTCTTGAAGCGGCTAAACTTCATGCTCAAATAGGTAGTTCTTTTCATCTTGCACCTGCATATGCAATTTTTCAAAAGAGCTATTAAGAAGATAATCTTCAACCTTCACAACTTGCAGTTCTGAACACATACCTTGGGATGATATGCAAATGTGTTCCAATATCTTGATGTTAAGCTTTCCACATTGAATTCAACACCTAATGTCATATTAGATGGGAATTGGGTATCTCAACATGAGAGATTTCAAATGGACTTTAATCCCATCCCAATAGCCGATTTGTGCACAAGATCTCTATTTAACCCCTTGGTTAAATGATCGGCTAAGTTATATTGAGTTCTCACAAACTCTACTGATATAACATCATGCGTGATACGCTCACGAATCATACTGTGTCTAACACCTAAGTGTCTAAACCTGCCTTTGTAAACTTGTCTATAAACATTGGCCAAGGCAGCCTCATTATCATATCTGATAGATATAGGTGATATCGGTTTGGGCCACAACGGAATTTCATACATTAAATTTCTTAGCCACTCAGCTTCTTTACTCGCTGCTGCTAATGCCACAAACTCTGATTCCATTGTTGAATCAATAATACAAGTTTGTTTCTTAGACGCACAAGAGATAGCACCTCCCCCAAGTAGAAATACCCATCCACTTGTGGAAGAATGATCTTCCATATTGGAAATATAACTCGCGTCTGAATATCCTTCAAGTACAGAAGGAAATCCGGTATAAGTTAAACCATAATTCATGGTTCCTTTCAAATACTTGAATACTCGATTTAAAGCTTGCCAATGATGCGAACTAGGATTGCTAGTATACCTACTAAGTTTTCCAACAGCAAAGGCAATATCCGGCCTAGTGCTAGTCATGGCATACATAAGACACCCAATGGCTCTCGAGTATTCAAGTTGAGATACAGCAATACCTTTATTAGGTAGAAGCTTAAGACTAGGATCTATAGGTGTGCTTACCGAAGAACAATCTTTAAAATTAAATTTATTTAATATCTTCTCAATATAGTGAGATTGAGAAATCGATATACTATTGTTCTTTTGCTTGATTCTTATACCAAGAATCATTTCAGCTTCCCCCAAATCATTCATCTCAAACTTAGATGATAAAAAATTCTTCGTTTTATTAATCTGATTTTGGTCAGTACCAAAAATCAACATATCATCCACATATAGACAAATCATAACTCCTTTACCAGAATTATCAAATTTGCTATATACACACTTGTCTGCTTGGTTAAGAATAATTCCATTAGACAATATCACATAATCAAATTTTTTATGCCAATTTTTTTGTGCTTGTTTCAAACCATACAAAGACTTTTTCAACTTGCATACCTTGTTTTCACAACCAGGCATCACAAACCCTTCCGGTTGTTTCATATAAATCTCCTCATCCAAATCACCATTCAAGAATGCTGTTTTAACATCCATTTGATGAATTACAAGATTGTATACAGATGCAAGTGCAATCAACAATCTAATAGTAGAAATCCTAGCAACTGGAGCATAAGTATCAAAGAAGTCAATGCCTTCTCTTTGTCTAAATCCCTGGATAACCAATCTAGCTTTATACCTTTCAATAGTACCATCTACTTTCATTTTTCGTTTAAATATCCATCTATTTCCCAATGATTTGCACCCAGGAGGTAAATCAGCCAACTCCCATGTATTATTATTCATGATAGACTCTATTTCATCCTGGATAGCTTCTTTCCAGAATGCAGCATCCCTTGATGCCATAGCATCACTAAAAGTCCTTGGATCATCTTCAATAACAAAACAATATTGATATTGATAGTCAATCTTATCTCTTGACCCTTCAACTAAATATAGTTGAAAATCAGATCCGTACGACTTAGCTTTTCTGGCTCTAGTACTTCTCCTTGGTTCAGAAGGTCGAGGTACACAATTGGTACCACTTAATATATTTTCAATTTCACTTGAGTTCCTATTCAAAGAGTTTTGAATCAAATCTCTAGGTCTAGGTATAGAAGTAAATCTCTCTTCATCAAATATTGCATCTCTTGACTCGATAACTGTGTTCACCGACACATAGTCATTAGATTCTAACACATAGAACCTATATGCAATGGAATGCTCAGCATACCCAATGAAGATACAATCTATACCTCTTTCACCCAAATTTTTCCTTTTAGGTTCAGTGAGTCTTACAACAGCTCTACAACCCCAAACTCTCAGATAATTTAGTGTTGGAGGCTTCTTAAACCAAAGCTCATATGGGGTCATCTTATTCCTTTTAGTAGGAACACGATTCAATAAATAACAGGCTGTTAACATAGCCTCACCCCAGAATCCTTCACTCAAACCCGAATAGGACAACATGGAATTAACCATTTCTTTCAAAGTCATATTCTTCCTTTCAGCTATACCATTTTGTTGTGGTGTATAAGGAGCCGTGGTTTGATGAATTATACCCGTAGACTGAAAAGATATATGATCATAATATTCACCTCCTCTATCCGTACGTAGATTTTTAATCAAATCATTCTTATGTAGCTCAACTTCTTCCTTATAGATTTTAAACTTATCAAGAGCTTCATTTTTAGCATGCAACAAATAAATGTAGCAATATCTAGATGCATCATCAATAAAAGTAATAACATACTTTTTATTTCCTAATGAAGGTGTAGCATGGAAATCACATAAATCACTATGTACTAGTTCCAATATTTTGGAAACTCGGTTAACATTATTGAAAAGTTTTCTAGTTATCTTAGTTAACATGCAAGTTTTACATTTTTCATTATTTGCATCAACAGGAGGAATAAGGCTCATTTTAGACATATCTTTTATTTTTTCATAATGAACATGTCCTAATCTAGCATGCCATAATTCTGTTTTATTTATATTTCTACACACACTAGTAGAAGTCATGCAAACAGAATCATTTTCGAACGAAACATTAATATTTAACATAAACATACCATTACATAAATATCTGAATCCCATAAATACACCATGTTTTGATAAAACATATTTGCCACTTTCGTACACTTGTTTGAAACCACAATTGTTTAAAACAACACCAGACAAAAGATTCTTTCGAATCCCAGGAACATACAATACATTGTTCAATAATATGTACTTTCCAGAAGTAAATAGTAATTTAACATTTCCTAGTCCTTTGATTGGTTCGGTAGCAACATTTCCCATCTTAAGTGAAGGTCCATCTTCAATCGGTTGAAAATTACTAAACCATCGAAGATCTTTACATACATGACTTGTTGCTCCCGAATCAACCCACCAAGCAACATCATCATCCTGCACATAAAATGCTTCAGATATTAGAGATATATAATTTTGACCAGAATTAGAATTCTGAAATAAAATCTGACCTTGTTGCTTTTCAGGATCCTTAGATCCACTTGAACCAGCATTGTGTCCACTTGAACCAGCATTGTTCCCACTTGGACCAACATTATTTTTGCCTTTTCCAACTCGACAATCCCTTCTAAAGTGACCAGGTTTGCCACATTTCCAGCATGCTATTTTAGGCTTTTTGCTGTTAAAATTACTGTTTTTGTTGTTTCCTCTAAACTTTCGTTTATTCCCCTTATCTGTATTTCCATTCTTAAAGAATCCGCTGCTTTCAGCCATATTTACAGATGAGTTTCCCACTTGGTTTTTACCCTTGGGATTACTTAATTCATCTTGAGCCCTTAGAGACTCTTCAATCTTAAAATGACTACCAAGTTCGACTAGAGTCATTTCTTCCTTGTTGTGTTTCAGTGTGTGTTTAAAATCCTTCCACGAAGGAGGAAATTTGTCAATAACAGAAGAAACCGAAATACATTCGTCCATTTTCATATTGTGTTGAACAAATTGACCCAGAATTCTTAGCAGTTCATTATACTGTTCCATTACAGGTCTAGAGTCAACCATTTTGTAATTTATAAAATTACTAACCAGGAACTTCCTACTAGAAGCATCTTCTGCCATGTATTTTGATTCTATAGAATCCCATAATTCTTTTGCAGATTCGACATTTTGGTATACATCAAACAAAGTATCAGACATACCGTTTAATATATGGCCTCGGCAAATGTAGTCATCATTCTCCCACTTGCTGCGCCTCCTCGTTTGTTCCAATGTTTCATTCTCAATGATCTCTGGCCAGGGGGTACTCAAGACATACACAACTTTGAGTGTAGTCAACAGAAAATGCATCTTTTTCTGCCATCGTCTGAAATCATGTCCTTCGAACTTGTCCAACTTAGCGAATTTACTTGTCATCTCCTTCGCAGATTCTCCTCTGTTCGTCATCTCTATCTTCATCAACAAGACCAGAATATTTCAATAAAATGTAGAAAATAGTGTTTCGTTTCCGGATAATCTCTGAAGTCTTGTAAACAATTTCTTATTGAAATATTTTTGGGGTTCTCCAAAAATTTCAATTGGATAAAATCAGAGATATATACTTTGAACAGAGAGGATGAAAATGATATGATATTCTTTTCAATAGAACCCATATTTATAAATTCGACCAACCAAAAACAGTTTGAAAGTTAGGGCACTTAGGGTATCTTAACTGGTTTTGTAATAAAACGGCTATAATTTCAAGGGGCTCCGTCCCTTGACCCCGCTAATCGTGATATAATCTAACAAGCGTGCACTCCGCACTCTACGACTTGTTTGATAATATATCATGATTAAATTGGTCGACTAGTCGATCCAATTACACTAAAATAAATAACAGATCCAACTTCAAATCAATTTTTTTAATGATTTTTTTGTAGTTTTTTTTTTATTTTTTTATGCTTTTATTTGATTTCGACGTTTTATTTTTGATTTATAATTCATATAACTCATTTTTTTTAAGATTTGTTTTTGTGTTTCAAACTGTATGCTACTCGTTATTTTTGGTATTTCACTTGTTTTTAGTTTGATTTTATAGTTCAAATGTTGTAATGATTTAAGTTTTAGTCATTTTTAGATTATTTTTTTGTTCTGAAAAATATGTTTGAAAAAGTTTTTTTTATAGTGAAACGAAGAAGACGACTGTTGAACAAGATGCGAAACTTTTTTTTGCTAAATGCGAAATCTCTTTTGTTTTTGTACTATTAGATGAGAAACGAGAACAACTATGAAAGATGATATATGTTAAATGCGAAACTAGACATATGAAAAACCAGTGTAAGTGTAAGTGTAATATATATATTTTAAATTTTTAAAATATATAGATCTAGTTTTGTTTTTTAAAAGCACCAAATCAACTATAATTTTAATGTTTTTTTTAAATTATGATTTAAAAGATATGAACCTCTAATTTTTTTCATACGTGTTTGCTAATTTTATAAATACATACTTATACTTTATTAAGTTTGTTATCATATTCTAAACTTTATTTGTCATACCATGCATTTATTTGGACTTATAATTTATAATATTTATTTTGTTTTTAACCTTTTCAATTTGAATGATATTTATTAAGGATAAGTATATACTATTATTTTAAAAATAGTTTAATATGTAGACTTGTCTTGATATATGCTTTTTAACCAAAAAAGAATTAATAGGAGAAAACGTTTTAGTAATAAAAAAAAAACGCTAATATAAATTGGTTAAACACAAATACCTTAAAAAACAACTTTAACCTACAGTTATTACTTCGAATATTTGATACTTAATTTTCATTATTGATTTTTGAAATTTCATTTATAATAATTTAATAAGGAAAAAATATTTATAAGACGTTGCTACTAAAACGTGGTTTAAAATTACCATAATTACTTAATGTTTATTACATCACTTAAGTTTTGAATTACTATAATTCAATGTGATTTAAGATTAACTTTCATAAGATTAACATTAATATCGGAATTATGTCTTTTCAAAATCGGAATGTTAATTATAGTTTTCTGGAAACAGGGTCATGTACATTTATTATCGTATCTGTCATTTAATCAGAAGATCTTAAACAGTGATTACATGAATGGTTTATTAGAACTGAGCACACTGTATCGCTACTTTCCTATCTGAACATTATACCCGCCAGCTATGTGACAGCCTGTGTCCCTGATTTCTCTCTCTCTCTACAATACTACCTTCAAAAGTTTCTTTTTTTGTGCTCCAATGTCTCTAAATAAAACCACTGCCTTTTCGTAGAACATCCAAAACCCACAATACCATCTTCGTCGATCACTCTTCTTGACAATCACAAGACGATAATGGATCCGTGCCCGTTTGTGCGGATCCTGATCGGAAACCTAGCTCTCAAGTTCCCAACTTCCTCGTCAACGACTTCTCTCTCTAGAATTCACCCTTCGACCAATCCTAATTGTTACTGTAAAATCAAACTCAGTAATTTCCCTCACCAAATCTCCACGATCCCTCTTGTTCAGCTCAAATCCGACCCGGAAAACGAACCGGAGATACGGAACTCGAGTCATGTCTCGCTCGCGGCGTGTTTTGGACTGAGCAAAGTGGACGTTGATCGGTTTGTCAGCAAGCAGAGTACTGGTAGTGGGTTTTTGACGATAGAGGTGTTTTCCGGCGGCGGAGGGCCGTCGTGCGGGTTGGTTACGACTGGGAGTAAGCTGTTGGGGAAAGTTCATGTCGCTTTGGATCTTAAAGGAGAAGGGATGAGGTCGTGTTTGGTGCAGAATGGGTGGGTTTCGTTGGGTAGTGGGAGAAAGAACAAAGCCGGGTCAGGTACGGAGCTTCATTTGAGTGTTAGGATTGAACCCGACCCGAGATTTGTTTTCCAGTTTGGTGGTGAACCCGAGTGTAGTCCTCAGGTGTTTCAGGTTCAAGGGAATACCAAACAAGCTGTTTTTACTTGCAAGTTTGGATTAAGGAATTCTACTGACAGAATGTCGAGGTTAGTAGTAGTGCTTTTCTTCTCTTTTCTGTTTGGTTACTCAGAAAGTTTTGTAGAAAGCATGCTACTTTTTTTTTTCATTTCTGTTTGGTTGATGAGAAAATTGTTTGGTTTTAATTTAGATTTTAGGGTTTTGATTCTTAATCGTTTTTAAGTTAAACCCAATATAATATTTAGATTATCATAGAGGATTCATTGTTTATTTTGGGGTTTAATCATAAAAATTAAGAAAGTTTGCATCTTGATTTTTCTTTTTGAAACTTTAAAATCTGATTGGTAGGTGAGAAAATAGGTTGTTTGCTTTTGAATACATGAAAGTTCTAATTTCAATGATCTAATCTGATCCTGGTTTCATTATGTTATATGCAGCTTACAAATGTCTGATGAAAGTTGTTCAAGAAAATGGTTCTCATCTTTCAAATCCGAGAAAGATCAATCGGCCAAAGAGAGAAAAGGATGGTCAATCACAATCCATGATCTATCAGGTTCACCGGTCGCAATGGCTTCAATGGTCACACCATTTGTCCCCTCACCTGGTTCTGACCGTGTCAGCCGATCAAACCCTGGTGCATGGCTAATCCTCCGCCCTGGTGGCGGCACATGGAAACCATGGGGTCGACTCGACGCCTGGCGCGAGCCTGGCAGCTCAGATGCACTTGGCTACCGTTTCGAGCTACACGACAGCACTGCTACCACAACCGCAGCAACTGCGAACGCAGCCACCACGTCCACAATCAGTACAAAAAAAGGTGGGAAATTCGTCATTGACACCACAAACAACATCGGAATCCCCCTCGTTACCCCTCATGGGAGTTGTGATTTTGGGTCAAGTCCAGGATCAGGGTCTCGACCGGGGTCAAGACCTGGTTCAGGATCCGGATCAGATTTTGGGTTCTTGCCTACGACGCAACAAGTATCGCATAGGGGATTTGTAATGTCGTCCACGATAGAAGGTCTTGGCAAATGTAGTAAGCCAGAAGTGGAGGTCGGGGTGCAGCACGTGACGTGCACGGAGGACGCAGCCGCATTTGTGGCCTTAGCTGCTGCCTTAGATCTAAGCATGGATGCTTGTATGCTGTTTTCTCAGAAGTTAAGGAAAGAGCTGAGGCAGCAATGTCAGAACTGTGTCGTTTAGTGTGCCTGGTTTTGGCTAGTTGGATGATTTTTGGAGTGATAGGGAAGTAACAGCAGTTTTAGAGCTGTACTTCGATGTTATTGTTATTATATTTTCTATTTTTCTTTTTACCCGAATGTACATACAGCGAGGAATGACAAAACATCATATGATTTCTTAAGTTTTGGTTTCTCTTTCTTCATATTGATCTTGTTTTATGTGAATTCTGTCCATTTGAAATTATTTTATTTTTGTATCTGGATCTTTCAAGGCTTGTTGACGGAGAATCCTAGGTTGGAAATGGATGGATCTTAAGCACATTGGATCTGAGGGATTTATCAATAAGAGTAAGATCTGAGTATCAAAGTGTGAGTATGCATGTTCATTTATTTTTGTTGATATGGAACAGATATTTTCGGATAAGAGAGTATCCTTCAATAGCTAGTGAGGAGAGTATATTTTTCGAAATGTACTTTTGGTAAAAAGATTAAGTATAGTTTATTTTAAAAAATGAAAGTCGGTCAAAATCTATTATTTTTGTCGAGCTTGAGGATTTGAATTTTAAATTGTTATTTTTGTAGTTTGTAGAAGTTGTTTTTTAAGCTCCAAAGGGGTAGCCGAGTTGGTTGAGTAACGCATGTTTGTGAACAATGGCCATGAGTTCGAGTTCTTTTATATACGCTTTCTCGACTGAGCCTGTCACATTGTGTGGTTTACCTTGGTTTATCTTCTCGCGTTGGTTTGCAGGCTATTGCGTCAGACTGAGTGGTTTACCTTCTGGCGTTGGTTTGCAGGCTATTGCGTCAGACTGAGGGTTTACCCTGTGCGCACTCATTGCACTCTGAGTAGCGGCTGCAGGTTCCCTAAAAAAAAAGAAGTTTTTTGTTTTGTTTTGGATTTTAATTAGATTGATCAATCTAATGGTCAAGGGGAAGAATATAATTGATATTGAAGTTTTCATTGACGGTCTAAAGTATAGAGTTACGTGAATCTAGAGTCGTTGCTCTAAAAAATATAAAAAGCATCTAAAAACAATCTTAAAACAAAAATAAAGTGTTGATGGTTTAAACGAGTTTTGGTTGTTATAGTGCAAATGAAAAAGAAGAACGGAGCAAAAAAAATGAAGAGTGGCTTACCTAAAATGGTGAAAAAACTACCATTGTTAAAGGTTCCCTACTTGAGTACAACCTCAAAGCAGAAAATATGGGTTGTAGTTTGGTGTAACTAGTTGTTGAGGAGTTTGTAAAGAAAACAGAGGAAATACAAAAACAAACTCTTGTTGGCCACGCTTGTTCTAGATCTAACTAATAAACTTCTAAAACGAATGAAGTCGATTTTCCATTATGTTAAGCCATAAGAACAACAACACAAAGTTGGTTAAAAATGTACATTTCAATGCAAATTTGCTAATGATGAACTTGATGTTTTTGGGGAAGATGATACAGATGAAACATCTTTCATGGATAATGTTGGGCAAATATCTAAACAAAGAGAGGTACACATTGGTTTCGATAAAAGTTCTAATTGATGGAAAACTCTAAACCATTAAATTTTAGCATTTTTTTCTAGGAAAATTGTGAGTTGTCAACCGGTATGAAGTTCGGTACAAGGTTGGGGTAGTAAGGAAGATAATAAATATGTTTTTTTCTTTACATTGGTGATGTGAGAAAACTTTCTGATATATTAAGCTTCCCTTTGATTGTCAATGTATTCGGTAAAATAACGAGGTATGAAGCTATTTATAAGTGTTGTTAAGCATGGAAAGTAAGACACCAAATTAACTTTCATCACACTGACAATATTATCTTTAATCTATTTGAGAATCATCTCTAATTTATTTGATAAAGGAACTGGGGATTCAATTAAAAAAATTTGGGGGGGGGGGGGGGTAACTACATCTTGGCCGGTCATTTATGCTAAAAGTATCTTCAGATTTTTTTTGAGTTTACTGAAGCTATAAACCAAGTTCCGATTTTGATTCAGCTCCCGAATTTGCTTTTGAATATTTGGAATGAAAATGCTTTGAAAAATCTTAGTACACATATACGTCTCTGCACTAAGATAAATTGACTCATATTATGTAACATCTTTCATATACTAGGATCTTGGTAGAAGTAGATGTTTCCAAGCTGCTAGTCAAGGAGATTGCGTGCAAGACGCAAAATGAGAATTTGTTTTGCCAAATATTTGTGTATGAGTTTGTTCCCAAATCTTGTGGTAGTTACAAGATTATTGATCATTTAAGGGAACATTTTCATAATGATATGACTATGCTAATTGTTCCTCTTTCGTCCAAAATACCTCTTTTTAGGCAGCATAAAGGTAGTCGTAAGGTACATAGTGGGATTCTTAATGGACAGAAAAGTATAGGGTAGTTCAAAGTCATTAATAAAAACCGAAAAAAGCTTGGTGAGGAAGACCTTAATGTGGGTTGTCAAGTGATGGTTACTAAAGCTTTAACCATTCAAACTACAAACATTGATAGTTCTTCGAGTGAAAATAATAATATGCCTCTTTTTTTATGATGAATCAAACAATGAATAGGCCACTGGACAATATCATGAAATAATGGTGGAGAATTTGTTGAGCATTAACTCGTATAAGGAGGGCCTTGGATGACACTTACGAAATTACCGATAAAAATGAAGGTCATCAAGAGAATGACATGTTTACCATGGTGATGAGTAACAATGAGGTAACGCAACCAAATTTTAAGAGGCAAAACAACTCATTAACAAGCCTCATTAGGCAAATAAAGTCACTCAAGACGTAAGCCCTTTTTAATCTCTATGAAGATATCTTGCTGGATTATTAGGGTTTCAACAAACCCGTACAACATAATAGAGTATGCAACATCATGTATAGTTTGAAACCAAATACATTAGACGTTGTATACATAACTTTATGCATACTAAAATCCAATATTGAAAGTATTATAAGAACTTTGATGAAGTTGTACACAATTGAATTGTTTTGATTTAGAACTCACATAAAATTGAAATGAAGATTCCATAAAAGAACCTTTAAGCCATTTGTTATAAAGCTAAATGCAAGGTTACCACATTCTTTCTTCGAATTAGTTTTGTTTATGCACTTAAAATTCGGGTTGGAAGAAGGGGGTTATAAGATAAATTAATAATGTATGGCTAACAACTTAATGTTACATGGATTCTTATGGGTTAATTTAACAATACACTAAATTTTGATGAACATTGTAACCGAACGGATGCGACGCCTTATGAGATAAAGGACTTCGGGAATTATTGCGAGCAATCATGATTTATTGATCTACCATTCACAGTTAATTTCTACATGTGGATTAATAATAACCTTCTTAGTAAGTTGGATATAGAAATAAGTAAATCCATTGACTTTTGTCAATGATGCATTCCTCGATAAATTTCTTACCCGTTTTTTGTATTGCTGATCATTCTTCGTGCATTGTTGATGTGTTTTTTCAAGTTTATCGAAGAAGACCCTCGTTCAAGTTATTTAATGTGTGGGTTGATAATCCAAATTACTTACCCACGATTGAACAAAGTTGGCAAAAGCATATATAATGGATGCCAAATTATGTTATGTAAGAAAATAGACTGGCTCAAAGAGGGATTAAAGATTCTAAACTTCAACAAATATTCTCAAGCTTAATTAGTGGTTGGTCCTTTGACTATGAAATTTTCTTTCATATAGTCTTTTGACTTTAAAATATCGGGTGAAAGTCCCTCGACTATGACAAAATGTCCATTGAGCATCTCTCGACTATGATAATTTTGATGAATTGAATCTTGATTCCTCAGGCGCTAAGGATTAAATTTATTAAAATCATAATAGTCGAACGACTCGCACCGTAAATTTTAAAGTCAAAGGAATATATGGAAGAAATCTTCATTGTTGATGAACCTGCACCTTATGTTTTGAAGTCAAAGGACTATATGAAAGAAATCATCATAATCTCATATATATTTTAAGGATGTTATTAGCACATGAATATATTACAAACCGGTGGACAACAAAGACTTTGTGTAATGTGCTTGCTTTGGAGAAAAGAAACGACAACTAATACGTGCCGACATGATCGAAGATGAAATTCATATGACTTTTAAGGATATTGAGAGAGATACGACTCCATGTCCTTATGGTTATTAATCCTTTCTTAAAAGTTGTTGAGATTTTATTAGCGTGAGCTTTATTATTGATGTTAGGGAGTTTTTATCACATTCATATCTCTTAAAATAACTTAAATACTCGTTTATTTTGTTAATCCAAAGTCAAGGCGCAATAATTTTTGTGATGAACTATAAACCGCTCACTTTCTGCAACGTGTTGTATAAGCTAATCACTAAGATATTGGCTATAAGGATCGCACCAGTTCTAGATTTATTAGTGGATAAAGCTCCGTCCACCTTTCTAATGTGATGGTCGATGACATACAACATACATCACATGCAAGATTTGATGCGTGAGTACAATCACAAGTAAATTTCGCTAAGATGTATCATTAAGATAGACCATTTTAAATCATATGATATAATATATTTGTATCCATTAGAACAAGTATTGAAAACGTATGAATTCTCTGATCAGTTGGTTCAGTGGGTAATCGAGTGCGTAATATCACCTTCTTATTTGATTTTGATGAATGGAAACATTAATGGTTTTTTAAAGGGGAAAGGGTTCCGACAAGGTGATGATATATCTCTATACATTTTCATCATTTATTATGACTATATTTTCAAGATATCTCAAGAAAGAAACCAAAAATCCAGCCTTTAAGTTCCATCTGAAATGTGGTAGCCTTAAAATTATGCATCTAGCTTTTGTGGATGGCTTGATGTTGTTAGCACGATGTGCTAATATATTGATTAGGATGATTATGAGTTACCTTGAGAATTTTGGTTCAAAGTAAGTAATCTATTTAAAAACTTTTGAAGATTTTAGCGTAACCTGTTAACGACCCTAGTGGAAGAACACTCATATCCTTTAAACAACCATCGATTCCATCACCCAAAAATGTTTAGTACACCAAACCTCTTTATGTATGACATAGACATAAAAAAAACCTTTGATTATTGTAATTATTATTATTATTATTACTATTATTTTTATTTTTAGAGTTAGTATTTTGTTGTTTGGTTCTGTTAGAGGATAAAGACAAAGTCAAGACTTGATGGGTTATGTTTGCTTTCAACAATATAGTATAATCAGTAATATTAAAGGATTAACCAAAATATTTGAAGTTTTAAAGATTTTGTTGGGTAGAAGAAAACAAAATCTTGCCGGGTTTATAAGTAAAGAAGAGAGAATATGTAAAAATGACATGGTTTGGGAAGAAAAAGAAGAACCAACTAGACTAGCCATGTGGTTTGGGTTATAAGGGAACTTTAGTAAATATGGTGGAAAAAGTGAGAGATCTTAGTGAGAGAGTAGACTTAGGATGCGTATTTTGGTCAAAGATGAAGATGGTATCTGAGATATAATTTTGAGTTTTGTCTCTTTTGCTTTGTTGAGGAACTTGATTTGGTTAATAATTCTCTTCATCCGCCATTGTAAGTTTTAGTGAATTGGAGAAGAAAGTGAGAGACAAAATATTGAAGGGGATATGGCCGTGGTCGCTAATTGAAAGGCTATTGTGAAAATCTGCCCAACAGTTTCTTGAAGATATTTACAATATGGGTAAAGTAATTTATACAAAGAAATAGACAAATATATTTGTTTTATAGAAGAGGAGAATATAAATGCGAGAAACGAGAATATCAATGATGTGAGAATATCAATGAAGGGGATATGGACGTGGTCGCTAATTGAAAGGCTATTGTGAAAATCTGCCTAACAGTTTCTTGAAGATATTTACAATATGGGTCAAGTAATTTATACAAAGAAATAGTCGAATATATTTGTTTTATAGAAGATGAGAATATAAATGTGAGAAATGAGAATATCAATGATGTGAGAATATCAATGAAGGGGATATGGACGTGGTCGCTAATTGAAAGGCTATTGTGAAAATCTGCCCAACAGTTTCTTGAAGATATTTACAATATGGGTCAAGTAATTTATACAAAGAAATAGTCGAATATATTTGTTTTATAGAAGATGAGAATATAAATATGAGAAAGGAGAATATCAATGATGTGAGAAACAAGAATGTCGATTATTAGGTTAATGAGTCAGTTTTAATTTAAAACCAATGGACTATTTTTCTAAGAATTTAGGTAAATAGTTAGATAAAATAGTAAATGACAAAAAATTAAGTGATTATAGTGTCGACGTGGCATCCTACATAAACGCTAACATGGTAAGCTCAACTGTATTACTTTGTAAAAAATTAGATGGAATCATGAAAGATTATATATGTAAAAAGTTGGAAACATGAGAGACTTATTTGTTATAGAAGTGAACATGTGAGACCACATTAAGAAAAGTGACAAACGTGAGAGATTAATCACATTGTTTAACCTGAGGTAGAAGATTAACACTTGAAGAGATACTCTGATATTCATACTTACTTTTGTAAGATGAATGTACATTGTTACCAAAGAGGAACGGTTGTATGTTTAGTGTTTTAATAGTCTTATTATAACCTCATATATATATATATATATATATATTATGTATGCTGTCTGTGGATGTAAAATTTCTTCATGATCTGAAATATATTAAATCTCTTGTTTTGTGTTTGATTTTGTTTGTGTTCATTCTTATTAACTTTGTGCTTGAAAAGGTAAAGAGCTAAAACTTTAATTATCTTATACAACCTCTTGACAGGTGCTCACAACTTTGGCTACTACTTCAGGTGATGTGGCTAAGATTCGGCCTATGTAATTATTATTAAGAATTAATACAATCTTGTTCGGATATTGTTGATTTCCGTAACACTTATATTTTTTTATCGAAATGTAAAGTACTATTTTAATATAAAAAACATATATGAATAAAACTTTCATGATTTTTATTATGATGATAATACATAATATTCATTACCTTTTTTATTTTAATTATTTATATTCCTTCTCAAAGTATCCATCATCTCATGCTTAGTCTGATTGTGATTAAGGTTTCGTCATTAGCTGCACCCCTCTCTCCAAAGGTCTTGTATATACTAATGGATGGCATGAGACTACCTAATATCGACTGTTTGTTAATGTCTTGAGCTTCAACTAATATACTATCCGTATTGTAGGTGTTTGCAATGTCTATCGAGCTTGTGTTGGTTATGACTCTAATATTTTCGATTTTTTTTTATCTAATTTGGATTCAACTTATTTTTTATCGACTTCATTCTCTAATTTTTTTTATGTCACTAGCCATGAAACAGTGGCAGGTAATATTTGTTAGTTTGTTCGGTCTAACACAAATTATTATAATCCTCAAGACTGTTAACTCACCGTAAGCATGAATTTGTTTATTTGTAGGGGTAAAACCCTGGTTTGAGCAAATTAATAGATATTATAAAACTTTTGTTAGAATAAAAAAATTAATATGAAAATACCAACCTCTACATTTAAACAAAGAGTATCTCTTAAAATTGATGTTGAAAACGATCATTTGTATGACATTAATGAGTCGTATGAATATGTAATTACAATTATGATGCAGATTTGTAATGTTAAACCGCATGAAAATGTCATTACGATTCTGATGCAGATTTGTAATATTGTCAGCCGAGTTTTGATTGATATTGGAAGCTCATTTTGTGTTACATTCAAAACCATTATATATCACATAAAACCAATCCCTCATATGTAATTTTTTTTAACAATACTGGTAGGATGTTCGGTTTTTAAGAAATGTGGGACTTGGTGTGGTGGCGGGTTTTTTAGCCATATAAACTTAGTTATAGTCTTTTTTGTGGTTGTATTTGTTTTCCATTAACATTATTTCAGATTAATTGTGATTGCATCAGATGTGTGTCATCTCTTCTTTTCTTTACCAATGTGTCAAGTATTTATGTGGCTTTTGAGTTTGTATGATATGTGATGAGAAAAATGTAGCATGATAATACTATTTTGTGTATGTAAAGTAATAAGACACTAAGCATAAACTCACATTTTTCTCGTAGTTCCAGCAAGGCTGACAACACGCGATAGTCGCAGAGACTTGTCGAGATCTTTAGCATAATAATTTAGAAGGATGTCCATATAGTCCAGCTTGGGACGAGTTTGTCTTGATAAAATTAAGGTTATGTAGTTTTTTGCATAAAAATATTCACATATTTATTTAGTATGTGAGATGTTTTAGAGGTATCAACCAAAATTATTAATCATCGACTTATGTATAATATGTTTGTACTCCCAAATTGTTAAAATCAAATAATATTTACGTGGGAAAAATAAAAGAAATAGTACAAAGACATATAAAATTTAGAAGCAATATATCATATACGAGAAGTTTCATATGCGAAATAGTTAACCAATATTTCTAGTAAATAAAAAGAATGACCAATGTTGGATGTGTGTGGATTTTGTGGATTTAAACAAAAAGATCCTCAAAAAATATTTTCGATTTTTTTAGAATTAGTCAGTTGGTTGCTGCCAATTCGAGGCATTATTATTATATGTGGCTTGATGTTGATTCTAATTATAATCAAATCAAAATACATCAATGGACAAAACTTGAACATATTTTATAAACGAGTGTGACTTCTTATGTTATAAACTCGTGTTTTATTTATTTATTTTAAGAATTTTATAACAATGATAGATTAAGGGTCCACATATTTTTGGGGCGGCTATGATATAATATAAAAGCTACGTATGATATAGAAATATACATTGATGATATGTTAACTAAGATAGACGCTCATATGTCACGTAGCTGATTTCCAGCAATTTGTTAAGGTTCTAATTTATAACCTTAAATTAAATCATCTCAATGAACATATGAGAAATTCCATACAATTTTATTGGATTCATTGCCACTAAGAATTAAACTGAACTGAGACTGATTCCGCATAATTATGCGCGATCATCAAAATTATCGCACATAAATAAATAAAAAAAATTCATGTTAATAAAATTGTATCACCTAACCATTAAATATCCAGAATATCAGAAATGTTTAATCATTTTTCCATTTACTAACGTATTCAAATAAGTTCACATGGTCGACAAAGTGTGAGTGTGACAATACTTTTAATTTATTTACGGATTACATTCTTTATCCAAAGATTCCAGCAAAGACGATGGCATAATAAACCTTGTACTTTTAAATTAGATATTTAGTCTAATGTTATTATATCAACAAAACATTCATCAATGTTGAGACACGGAGCGTAGTAATTTTCTCTAAAAATGTGATATTATCTTCAAGCCCACAAAAAACATAATCTAAACTTTGTACATGTTAATGGTATATTACCTAAACTAACCGCATTGGATTGTCTAGTGAAATGTTTGATTGAGATAAAAATGTTTGACAGTCTTATCATCTACGTACATATATATGAAAGATCAAGCTTTGGATAATTTCATCAACGAGATTTCATCATATCAAAAAAAAAATTCAAAAACAAAGCAATCAGTCCAGCTAGTTCAAACTCTTCTGTTTGTCACATGACATGCAAAATTAGAATATAAAGAGCATTCAATGATAAAATTTATGGTGTAGACATATTATTAATACCTCTAATTTAAGAAAATATTAAATAGGCTATCAATATAATGAGGAAAAATATCAAACAATGTTAGAAAGATTGATATTGAACTTTTTTATGGCACTCTGAGTTTGAGTTTGAAAGTTATAACCAATTTTAGTTGTCGGTATGATAAAAAATACAAAGCACGCAAAGATAAAGTGCAAAAATATTTATCTATTGTAACAACATTAACTACGGACTTTGATTTTTTTTAGTTTTATAGGTTTTTAATGAATCAAAATATTTAAGTCGACGTGTTGGCCAACCATACATCTTGGATAATAATGCTTCATTATCGTCTGAATCGATTCATAAATTGATATGGATAGCCATCATATTCCTTATGCAATAAACATTATCCTCGATAGTAGAACAAATAGTAATTGATTATCTGAAAAATTTGAAGTATTTTTGCCAAACTCAATAATACTAAGAATATCATGGTTCAAAATTCATTCATACCGTTCTTTGAGCTAAACAAAAGATCGGTTCTTTTTTCTAATTGGCATACCAGTGTTAGGAAAACTGTATAGTTGAGTTTTGAATATAACATTTTTTATCATATCAAAACAAAATCTGAGAAGAATTAAAATCAATTATCTTAAATATTATTGAAATTGTTTTGGGCATATAGATTAACAACTTGAATGACAACATATTCCATACGTAACCTATCATTTATAGAATTGAAGTTGTCCCAACAGTTGGGCTTATTGTTTCAATGCATTGTATGAATGCCTTTGACGGGACCAATAACACCATAGATATCTAAATCAATGCAAATTTCCGCAAAGATAAAAAATTCGTATGATTTTTAAGTGAATATTGTTAAATTCTCGTGCGGAACTATTATAAACCAAAAATTAAATGATCTCACCATATCATAGTTTCATTACATTTATGCAACTTTCAAATGTCAGATGAGATTTTTAAGTGAATATTGTTAAATTGTCGTGCGAAACTATTATAAACCAAAATTCAAATGATCTCACCATATCATAGTTTCATTACATTTATGCAACTTTCAAATGTCATATGAATTATTTTCAAAAAAATGGTTGTTCACTTACAAATACGAATTTCTCAATCACAAAAAAGAAGAAGATGATCAATAACCATCCATGATATATCATATTCACCGGTTGCAATGGTAATTTGTGCCTTTATTTGGTTCTAACTGTGTCTGTGGATCAAATCCTGGGTCATTGTTAATCCTCCACCATGGTAGAGGCACGTGAAAATTATGGGATCGACTCGACGTCTGGTGTAGTGAATTTTGTTTATGAGTTAATCGATAACCTCTGAAGTAGTCTTATATGTCAACAATTTCAGATTA
This sequence comes from Limnanthes douglasii subsp. nivea, assembly GCA_036936605.1. Taxonomy (NCBI): domain Eukaryota; kingdom Viridiplantae; phylum Streptophyta; class Magnoliopsida; order Brassicales; family Limnanthaceae; genus Limnanthes; species Limnanthes douglasii. The sequence goes on along the minus strand of JAUPFV010000003.1, from coordinate 275,474,425 downwards.
AATTATTTTGGCTGCTCTAAAAAATTCAGACGGATAAAATCAGAGAATTTTTTGAAAATGAACAAAAGAATAAATAATTATGTGATGTTTTTTAAACCATAACCATGGTTATCTATTTCGACCTAATTTCAAAACTGTCAACGACTTGTATGTCCAAAACCAATTATATTTTCAAATGGGAGAAAACAACTAAAATTTCAAAATTCAAAATTCAAATTCAAACGAATTTTTCTAAACAACAACACCATTCGATCCTAGCCAAGGGTTCCACCTTTTGGACCCGCAAAGGATTTCAACTCTTGACCTAGCTCGCTAATCACAATATGTTATAACAAAAATGGATTCCGCACTCTCCAAAATTTGCTTCATAATATATTATTACTACATTAATCGATTGGTCAATTCAATTACACTAAAATGTCTTAAAACTTGACAGGTGGGATGCACTTGGGTACAAGCTTCGAATTACACAACCGCAACAATAGCCAACGCAGCCACCACGTCCACAATCGGTAAAGAAAAAAGGTGGGAAATTCGTCATTGACACCACACACAACATCGGAATCCCCCTCGTCCCCGCAAGGAAATTGTGATTTTGGGTCAAATCCAGGATCCGATTCACGACCCGGATCAAGACCTGGTTTAGGATCCGGATCAGATTTTAGGTTCTTGCCTACGATTGCAACAAGTATCACATAGATGTAATGTCGTCCACGAATGAAGGTCTTGGTGAATGTAGTAAGCCAGTAGAGGAGGTCGGGGTGCAGCACGTGAAGTCCACGGGGACGGCCGCATTTGTGGCGTTGGCTGCAACCTTAAATCTAAGCATGTATGCTTGTATGCTGTTTTCTCATAAGCTAAGGAAGAGCTGAGGCAGCAATGTCAGAACTCTGTCGTTTAGTGTGCATGGTTTTAGCTAGTTGGATGATTTTTTTGGAGTGATAGGAAAGTAACAGCAGTTTTAGAGCTGGACTTCGATGTTATTGTTATTGTTATTATATTTTCTATTTTCTTTTTACCTGAATGTACATACAGCGAGGGATGACAAAGCATCATATGATCTGTTAAATTTTGGTTTCTCTCTCTTCATATTGATCTTGTTTTATGTGAATTCTGTCCATTTGAAATTATTTTATTTTTGTATCTGGATCTTTCAAGGCCTGTCTGACAGAGAATCCTAGGTTGGAAATTGATGGATCTTAAGCACATTGGATCTGAGAGATTTATCAATAAGAGTAAGATCTGAGTATCAAATTGTGAATGTGAATGTGAATGTGCGGGACATATATTTTGGGATAAGAGAGTATCTTTCAATAACTATTTTTATCCAAATGATGTACACATTCTTATACATTTCAATAGTTTTCTAATGTCCATGTAACTTGAGTACTCTTTAAGATAGATCAAACCGAACTCAAGTCTTCCACATTCGGTATCATACTTATATTTTCTATTGAATTGTTATCTACTATTTCAATCTAAAAAAAAGTTCTATAAATAAGAGTTTCATGATTTGGCTTACGAAGACAATACTTTTTTTTAATCTAAAAATAAGCTTTATTAATTAGATGAAATTTGGAGGTTTACAAATTTAGAGTCTTTAATTTGAAGTTTATAACAAATAAATGACTAAAACCGAAATTTGAAAAATTGAAATGAATTGAAGCGCCAACTTTTCCCTCTTTCTCCTTGATTTCGAATCCAAAATTTCTTTTAAAGAAGAAGCAGATAATCTCTACCTATTCTTGAGAGAAATTACGTTAAACTTCTCCTTAAATCCTTGCAAGTATGAATCATGAATTTGCTCTGTTTAGAGGAATTCTCTCTTCAGGAAGTAGCAGTTTCAACAAACGTTTGATTTCTTCGGTCTTCTTAAGCCTTCAATCATTCCATTTCGTTTATTTTCCAAATCATTTCTCCAATGGTTCATCTTCCTCAAGAAGGGATGTAGGGTTCATCTTCATTAGTTCTGCAAAGCAGGTGGTAAGATAGATTATAAATCAGCTCTAATATAGCCTATTTATAGGCTTTCTAGTTTCGAAATTGCTTCTAGTTGAGCTGGAGGCTTAAAATTCTTATAGTTTATCTTCATTTTACACTTTAAGGTCCATCGAGCTAGCCAATCTGCAACTCGATTTTGTTCCTTAAAGATAAAATGAACAAACATTTTGCTAGTGACAAGAGATTCGATTCTATCGATTACCGATGCTAAGTAATTTGGGATTTTAACAGAAGAGATAAGAGAGATAAGTATTTTGCAATCTGATTGAATGTCAACTTCCCTCATGTCAATGATTCTGCATATATTGAGTCCATCGAGCATTGCCCTTGCTTCAGCTTTTAACGAAGTGAGTTTTTCATAATTTTTTTTCCATATTCACTGATTATAACACCCTTGATATCCCTAATAAGTATTCCTCCGCTTGATTTTCTAAATGATAAAAAACACGCGTCTGAATTTAGTTTGAATCTTCCTGGATTTGGGAGCGTCCATTTAAGGTAAGTGATTTTTTGTTTAGTATTGATGTGGTTAACACAACCAAGGAATGTTGCTTCACTTTCATTAAGTTTCTGGTGCTTCCTCAGAAGAAGATTAGAGTGGTCTAGATGGGTAATCATGTTTGTAATGTAGTTAATGGTTTATCTTGAAGATAAACTGTCTCCATTGATTTTCGTCTTGTTACGTTGTTTCCAAATTGCCTAGCAGATAAGTAGGGGAATGATAGTTTTGACATGAATCTTTCCTAGGGCTGACCAAAACCAAACTCTGAGCAGATGCTGTAAAGTCATGTGTTTTCTTATATAAATCTTAAGTATACCTGCATAATAAAACCATATACTCTAAGCAAAGTTACATGACACAAATAAATGGTCTTTTGATTCTTCATTTAGACAAAACTGGCATTTAGATGCAAGTTTAATATGTCTAGTTTTGATTATAGAATCAATACGCAGCTTGTTTACCAATAGTCTCAAAGTAAGGAAATGACATTTCCTTGGGGTTACATTATTCCACATATTTATAAATAAAGATGAACTGAAAAGAACATGTCTAATACTCTTCAAAGTATCTTTTACACTTAAATTTCCATGACTAGATAAGCTCCATTCAATTCTATCTTTAAATTTTTCTTTAATGTTCGTTTTTAGGACAAGATTAATTTTGGAGCTAATAAGATATCTTTGCAGTTTGTTGACATTCCATCTATTATTTTTCCAAAAAAGAATCAAACTCGAATACCTTTAAACCGGTTATCATTTGAGTTATGATCAAGCTTTATTAAAAGATTATTACCATACCAGTTATCTAACCACAAATCAACTTTACCTTCCCCCAGCTTCCACCTGATTGTTTCTTCATCAAATTATTTTATATTTGCTAGTATCTTCCACGTTAAGGAAACTTTTTTTGAATAATTGATTTGCAGAGGGTGGTTTCCTTTGCAGTAAATCCTATGCTAATAGCCCACAATGAGATGTTTTCTCCAAAGTTTATCCAAAGTTTACAAGAGAAAGCTTTCTGTAAGTCTTGCAACCTTCTAATGTTCAGTCCACATTCTCCATATGATTTGCAGATTTTTTGCCAAGATGACCAGTGAATTTTAGTAGTTTCATTTAATGATCCCTACAGGAACTTGTTCACCAGCCTTTCTATATTGGTGATGACTGAATTTGGGAACCAATAGCTTTGAAGCCATTATTGGGGAATTGGCATCAAAACAATGTTGATTAAGGTAAGTCTTCCTCCAAACGAAAGTATTTTATCATTCCAACTTTCAATCTTAGCTTTAATATTTTCTATCATAGGGTTGTAGTTAGATGCTTTGTTGTGGGGGCTAAGAGTAACTCCAAGGTATGTAGTTGGTAGATTGCTTACGCTGAAGCTAGTCTGGATTGCAAGGAAGTTCCTTCTATCTTGAGTCAGGCTTGAAGTTGTGATAATATTTGTTTTCTCTTTGTTTAGATATTGGCCTCATACTTCTTGATAAATCTGCAAAAATTTACCAATTTGCTCCAAAGAAGAAGGCAAACCATTAGTAAAAATCAGTAGATCATCAACAAATGAAAGAATATGAATTGTCAGTTTACTTATGTTTGAAAATCTAAAAGATTTTTCCTTTAACAACATTTCATGTAATCTCCTTAACAGAACCTCTTCTGCAAGTATGAATAGATTAGGGGACAGAGGGTCCCCTTATCTAATACCTCTTCTCATTTTGAAAAAAACAACTGATTCACCATTTATAAGTATAGGAACTTGAACAGATTTGATAATATTTACCACTAGGGAGATAACTATGTTATTGAAGCCATAACATTGTATAATTATGTTTCCAGCCTTTGTTTTCATATTGATATCATGTACTAATTCCTTTGCAATGAGGATATTCTCATGAATTAGTATTCCTTTGACATATGCTCCCTGAAACTCTAAAAACGAAGACAATACTTAAATATTCATTATTTGTCTTTTTCTTTGAATTATCTTTATTCGTTCATATTCTATCCATCATCTCATATTTGGTCCCATTGTGATTATGGTTCAGTCTCTAAACGCACCTCTTTTTAAAAGGTTTTGTTTAGACCAATGGACGAGTCGAGATTACCTCATTCCAAACCTTCATTGGCGGCTTGAACTTTAATAAATATACCATTCACATTACAAATGCTCGAAGGTCTATCAACTCTGTATTTTATTCTGACTCGTTTTGTCTGTCTTTTTGTCTAATTTGAAATCAATTTATCTTTTATGATCAACTTCACTCTCTGAAAAACCTTCGCGTTACTAGCCATTTTAGATCAAACCAAGTAAGCCCTTCCCATGTAAAGCAAATCAACAATACTCGAGTATATAAACATGGAAATAATGGCCGGTCTTTAAAAGAAAGGTGGAGGTTGAGGAGATAACAGATTCATTTAGCTTTATAAACTCCGATATAGAGGTTTTTTTTTGGTTTTAACATTTTTTTTAAGCATCATTTCATATCGATTGTGGTTGCATTAAATGTGGGTCGTCCCTTCTTCACTTTACCAAAGTGTCAAATATAATGCGGTTTTTGAGCTATATTGAAGAAAGAATAAAACTCAAGAACCCGAAAAAAAAAATTGATAAAAAGAAAAGGAACGTATTTGATGAAGAAAATGATGGTCATTGTGAACAACATTTAGGAATTAAGGTTAGACCAGCTCCAGATTCCTTTTAAAGTTAACGTTACTTCTATTATTGATTAAAGAAGAGGTCTAAAATGAAAGGCCTTATAAGGATTAGGGTTTTAAGAATAAAACCTTTTAGGTTGAACACAAAAGGGACATTTCATTTCCAAGTTATTTTTTGGTCGACTTTCTCTCTTCTTCACAAACTTTATAAAACCTAGCTACATTCTCATCGAAATGAAAAGATTCCATCTTGTAAATTTTACAATTCGCAATCACAAAATGAAATATTTTCCACGACCAGTAATCACAAACTGAAATTTCTTTCACAACCACCTTTCACAAATCTCCCTCTTATCTTTACTAGAAACATAAGCTGAGAAATTTCTAGTTCTTCAATCTTCAAGCTTGAAATCAGCTTAAGAGTTATAGAACAAGGAGAAATTTTATGTACTATTTCTTTGTAATCTTGGGTATGTTTCAATAATCCGAAATTTCCTCAAAAGCACAGGAAAATATAAGAATCATTCAACTCTAATATAACCAATTTGAAGGTTTTCCAGAAATGTAATAGCTTCTAGATGAGGAGGAACTTTAAAGGTTTTGAAATCGATTTTCATTTTACATCTCAGAGTCCATCGACCAAGCTAGTATGCTGCTCGATTTTTCTCTGTGAAGATGTGATGAAGAATTATTTTAGGGTTTATTATATTTCTTATGCTTTTCAAAATTGATTATAAGTGATTCAGATATTATCCAGAGGAGATAAGAGAAACTAAAGTTTCAGCGTCCGTTTCGATATCAACTTCCCTTAATCCATTTATTTTGCAGATTTGTAATCCATCATGAAGTGTCTGAGCTTCAGCTTTGATGGGGGATGAAATTCCATAATTGTTGCCATAACCATGGATAATTGAGCCCATACTGTATTTGATAATAATTGCTCCACTTGATTCACCAAAATCCAAACAACATGCGTATGAGTTGATCTTGTATCCGCCAGAGAGTGGATGGATCCAGGAGAGGTAATAAATTTTCTTCTTTATCTTTAGATGATTAAAGCATCCTAGGGTTATTGCTGCATCTTCACTTTGCTTCCGGTGTTTATGCTTTAAAATGTTTGATTGATCAAGTTTGGTTATGATGTTGGCTATGTATTAAATAGTTGAAGTTGTTGAGTAAAAGTTACCATTTATCTTAGTTTTAGTCCTTTGCTGCCAAATTTCCCAGCTAATAATGATAGGCATAATAGTTTTGATATAGGTTTTGTTAGGAGACGACCAAAACCAGCTACGTAGCAGATGCTTAGTTATCATAAATTTCTGATGTTAGCCCTTAGGATACCTGCAAAATATGACCAAATTTTCCAGGAAAAAGAACAATAAATAAATAGATGGTCTTTGGATTCTAAGTTTTGACATAAGTGGCATTTAGAGACTAATGTCAGATGTTTATTATGCATAATATAATAAGTAGATAACTTGTCTTGGATGAGTCTCCACACTAGGAAATAACATTTTTTAGGTGTAATCTGGCTCCAAATATTTTCATAAAGAGAATATTTTTTAGGATTCGGCTTGGTGAACTTCAAAGTATCCTTAATATTGAACCTTCTATCTTTAGTTGTAATCCAGTAGATACCATCCTCTATCTACTCATTTATACTTACTTTTAAGATAAGTTTGAGACCATTTTTTGAATAGTTTAGCTTGAGATGATGATTTTCCTTAAATTAGATACTATGACAGATTTTATCTCAGAGAGAGTTATTCTCTCTGAATCTGACCCATAGTTTGCATGAATAGACCTTTTGAATATCATGTAAACTTTTTATATTTAAACCACCATTACCAAATGGTTTGCAGATTGCTGACCAAGAAGACCAGTGAAGTTTATTTGACTCACTATTAGAGGCCCATATAAATCTGTTGAATAATCTTTCTATCTTTGATATGATAGATTTAGGTAGCCAACAACTTTGTAGCCAATACGCATATAAACATTAAGACTGAGCTGATTAAGACTAGTTTACCTCAATACGATAATTTCTTGCCTTCCCAACCAGAGATCTTTTCTCTGATTTTATCCAAGAGAGGAAAGTAGTTAACAGACTTATTGTGAGAGCTTAGAGTAATTCCCAGGTAGGTTGTAAAAAGATGGCTAGTTCTGAAGCTTGATTGTATAGCAAGAGATCTGATTATGTCTTGAGGAAATTTAGTTGATGCTATAATCTCTGTTTTGTCCTTGTTTAGGGCTTGACCTGATATTGCTTGATAGTCATGCAAGAATTTGTCAATTGTCTACATGGAAGAATCTAGACCATTAGTAAATATCAATTGATCATCTGCAAAATGATAAATATGGTATAATAATTTTTCTTATACTGGAATACTTAAGAGATTTATCAGATCCAAACAAATTGCTTAGACCCCTTAGAAGTATTTCATCAGCTAATATGAGGAGACTTGGGGACAAAGGGTCCCTACTTTTTTGATGGTTTTAAAGAAGCCTACAACCTTTCCATTTATAACTACTGAAACAAAAACAAACCTGATAAGATTATTAATTAAGTCGATAACCTTTTCGTTAAAGCCACAAGCTTTGAGAACTTTTACTATGAAACTATGTGAATGGTAATCAAACGTCTTTGACATATCAACCTTAATTACAATATTGCCTGCTTTTGTTTTCCTATCAAGGTCATGTATCAGTTCCTTAAAAATAACTATATTGTCTTGTATTAGTCTATCCTTAACATATGCACCCTGTACCTCAGATATCATTTTAGGAAATAGGGTAGACAATCTGTTATTTAATAACTTAGACATGATTCTATTCATCATGGTACATATGCTGATAGGCCTATATTAGTTCTAATAAGAAGGATTATCTACCTTAGGAATTAAATAAATATCAATTTCCATAATACCTTTTGGAATATCTCGACCTTAGATAAAAGAAATTAAAGCTCTACACAGATCATTCTTTATAACGTTCCAGCATGTTGTAAAGAAACACTTGTTAAAACCGTCAATACTAGCAGCACTTGCTGGCTTTAGACTCTGAATTATACACCATATCTCCTCGTCTGTAGGATTAGCTAGAAACACATTATTATATGCATCACTGATAACATTATGAATATACTAGATATTCTTCTTTCCATTCTCTTTTTCTTTACATAGTTGTCATAAAATCTTGTGTCTCTGTCTCTATCTTGTAACCAGGTAGCATAGTACTTATGTTTCCAGTATTCCTCTTCCATTTTAAGATCTAAAAGGTGTTTTGCAGTTGCTTTTGATAGATTTTTTTTGTCTTCAATATTGTTGGTTTGAAGGTAAGTAACTTCACAAGCCTTTACATTTTATTCCGTTTGTAACACTTTGTCAAAGATGTTTCCAAGGTAGGTCTTGTTCTATTATTTCAATGCTGATTTTAGTATTTTAATTTTGTTCCAGAAGATAAACAGAGGATAACTTTCCATCACCTTACTCTAGTTAGCTTCCAAAAAGGTTAGAAACTCCTTGTTTATAGTCAAAATATTGAAATTTAAAACTTTTGGTTTGTTTAACTCTGTCTTTAATGATTGATATTCATATTGGAGTGTGGTCTGAGAAAGTATGGGCCATGTGTATAAATTTAGTCTCAGCAAAATAATTAGTCCACTATTAATTTTATAACACGCAATCAAGACGTTTCCACTTTGTTTTATTAGTCCAAGTATATTTTGTACCTACAAAACCTGCATCTTCCAAAAAATAGTCTTTAATCATATCATTAAAATCATAAGAAATTTGATTATAGTAATTAACACAACCAGTCTGTTAAGAAGGACAACTTATAGTATTAAAGTCTCCTAATATTAACCACGCTTTTGTTGATGCAGCTATAAGACGAAGAATACCCACAATTCAAATTTGTTTCTCCTCTCATATTTAGCAAAAACACAGTTAACAAATAAGACTTTATCCAAGTTAGAATGCATAGTATCCACATGAATGCATTGAAAATTATCAGTCAGAATATTAATCACTAAGTCATCATTCCATATCATCCATATCTTATTAGATATGTTATCAAAATGATAAGAAAACCTAAGATTAGTAGAAATGTTAACTAGTTGGTACTATTTACCATAGGCTCTTGGATGAATAAGAGCTTAATATTTTCTTTCATGATTATGGATTTTAGTCTTCGCAATGGATATTTATTACCAATACCACATATGTTCCAGATTAAAGCTTTAATCATTGAGGACTTTTAAAGTATGTACTTTTGGCCTCTGAGTAATGTAGAGACGATGACTAATGAATTTGATCTTTTATTGTTTCTAGCTTGCTTTAAATTTTTATTCAGGATTTGTTGGAAATCAGTGTAAATTTCTTTCCTTCTAAGGACTGGAGTAGAAGGCAGACTTCCCATATTGTCTTTGTTGAGGGTTTAATAGCTAAAAGATGGAGAATCAAAGTTTGTTGCTGTATAAAGATTATAGTCAAAGTCAAGAGATTGTATTGCTTTGATGGCTTCATCTTCACATGTATCTCTTCTTTCATTACTATCATCTTTATTTCCTTTATATTTACTAACTCTTTTATGATCCTTTTCCTTAGTCTTATTTAATATTTTCCTTGCAACTTTGTTTACAGGCAGCTTGTTCCCAGGATTTTCCTTTTCAAGAAGTATTTTACCAAGTTCCCAGGCTCATTCATTGCTTCCAAAGCCTGCCCAGACATGGTGTTGTAATTTCTTGGAGATATTAAGTTCTATCCAAGCATAACATGGGTTGTATAACGCTCGATTCTTTGGTGGTATTTGGATTTTTATTGGCGAGCCAACATAAGATGCTAAAGAATATAAGAAGTCATCATTGTATAAGTGTTATGGTAAGTTCTTCATCCTTATCCAGATTGGAACAATAGGACTTTCATATTTTGGTTAAAGTTAGGCATCCATTTTAAAACTCTTATTGAACTGTCTCCCATAGTCCAGACTGATCTTGACATATTTTGCTCAGATCCGACTGTAAATAAAATTCAAGAAAGAGATGTCTTGAATCCCAATTTGTGTATGAAAAATCCCCATCAAACTTCCTTACCTCAAATTATCTATCTAGGACTTGTTTATTTGGTAATCCTTTATTGAATTTACCTATTAGCGTGTGAGTAGATGATGATTCAAGGATTTCTTTTACATTTTCATCAAACTGCATCGGTATATGATCTTTCTTTTATTGAATTAAGATTGGCTTGAAGGCTGCGATATTCTTTTTGAGGCTAACCGTGTCTGCATACGATCTTGGTTTCTGGATACTGATCAGTTGAGGAGCTATTCATTTGGGCATGTCTCGAACGTTTTGGTGAGAAAATGGTTGAAGTGGAGGGTATTATTCATTAGTGTGGCTACCTTGGAGATGGCTTCTTAGTTTCTCCATAATGTAGAAAATAGGGTTGACAAACAGTCATTACTAATCAATACTGATATGAATGTTTAGGGTTGAGAAACGTTGATATTCAAGAACCGCTTTCTTGAAGAGAAAGTTTTTTTATCCCATAATTATTTCTTTAGCTAAATAATTCAGTGCCTAGCTCTAAAGACCAACATATTGATACTAGTGTAATTACTGGACTCAGATCTTTCCTAACACTATTATCAAAGCCCAAGTCTCACACAGAAACCTTACTCTAGAAGCTTCACACTCAACAAATATAATAAAGATAAAATAAAAGCTTTTGTAAAACAACAATAACTAGGAGAATTATAGAGCTCTTACATTCTACCTTATATATTGTGAAGATTTTGTAAAACTCAAAATATGAAATAAATACTAGAACATAAATTACCACAAAAACTTCTTATTTTTTTTGCTTTAACTTGGTATCAGAGCTATGACCAATAATTCTCCTAGCCTTAGCTCAGGCCTTCTGAGACTCAAAAATTCTTACAAAAGCTTTTTTCGTTAACAAGAACCTGCAAAGAAACGAGATGAATATTATCAGTCACACCTGCCTCGATATAACTAACTTTCTTCTATGGAGAACAATGGTTCTCCCACTCGTCAAGGTAAATAAATTTGGTGGTTTTTATCAATGGGGATACCCCTTGCAGATGAAATTTCATAACGTTCTGAAGTGGAAATTCCATACAAAATCAAGACCACACAGGCTAGATTGCTAAAGATCATCTCTTACTGGGTTGGCTATACAATATAATCAATGTTAAAATAACAGTCCCCATAATACAAGAAGAAATATTTAAAAATATATGGGAGGAAACTACAATATTATCAGGATCACACAAAAGATCTATAATCACCATCTTCAAGTCTGAGTTCCAATGAACCAGAAATGGACCCTCTTCAATGGAGGAATATCAAAATAAAATGAAATCGATTGCTGATAACTTGGCATGAGAAGTGAGCCCAGATAAGCTAGATGATCTAGTGACCCAAGTCTTGGTTGGTATATATAGTGACTATACCCCTTATCGTAGTCATCATAGCTAACACAAATTTTATAAAATGGTTGGATTTATAGACAACTCTAATAATCATCGAAATCAGGCTAGAGCAGCTCAAGAACATAACAAGTACTCTTGGAATAATCTAAGTATTGGGTCAGCTAACCTTATTGGTAATAAGAATAAGAACAAGTCTGAGAAAAATAACTTTGGATACATGGGACAAAAGAGAAACTACAAAGGTCAAGGAAGGAAAAACTTCCAAAACAATAACAACTATAAAGGAAGAAACAATTAGCGTAACAACTACAAATGTCGTGATCCTGGAGATATAAGAGGAGGTCGTTACATAATCAACAAACCAACCTGCCAAATATGTGTCAGGTATGGCCACACTTGAGCAATTTTTATTTTAAGAATGACCCATCCTATATGGGCACTGCTCCATTTGATAAGTCTAAAACAAAATCAGAATAAGGATCTTACCTTGTATCTTAAGACTAAAGGTTAGAATGAATATGATATGTTAATAGTGGAGCACACCATCGTATCAGAAGGAACCAAAACCCGATGAATGAAATGATAGAATATACATGTAAGCAATTCATAATAGTTGGTAGTGGTTAGAAAATTACTATTAAAAACAAAGGTTTTCAAAGTTTCAAACCCTTTCAAACAAAAAATTACCACTACATAATATCATGCACATACCTAAAATCACCAAAACTTTACTTACAGTTTCACAAATAACTAAATAAAATCTTGTATGTGTTATTTTTTATGATTGTGATTTCTTTGTGAAGGAAAATGTCACATGAATGGTGTTTCTCAGAGGATATGAGAATGATTTATATAGGATTGAATAACCTTTAAAGTTTCAATCATCTATTCATAAATCACTAAGTTTAAGTCCAAGAGTCTATTGTGTTGAGCTTAAATTTAATTTTCCTAAGCTTGATTCTTCTGTTTTACCTAAAGAAGAATGACATAGAAGGCTTGGCCACCCGTCTACAGTCATGTCTCAGGTTTTAAAATAATATAACATATCCAATATTTTAAACAAAGACTCTTTTTTCTTGTGATACTTGTCAACATACACATCCACACAAAACCAACGAACAACCAACACACCAAACAAACTCAAGAATACTGACTCACTGCACTTAATACAAACAAGGTCCAAAAATAGAATTGTAAAACCCGATCCTATTCATTCAACCTAACTACCATGTCACCTACTATACTCTCAGTTTCCACGAAATCTATTGCAGCTTTGAAAATTATAAATGGGCAAATGCAATGCAAGAAGAGTTTATTCATTTTCAACTCAATAACACTTGTTCTATAGCTCCCTACCACCAAAGGATGGTATTCCGTCAATTGGATATCAATAATGTTTTTTAAATGAGGAACTCACTGAGATAATGTCTATAGCTTAAAACAATCGCTCGAGCATGATATGGAAAACTAAGATAAACTCTAATTCAGTAACGGATCCTAAACTCCAGGGAAGGCTCATATATGTTCTTTACATAATTTTAAATCATGTTATACTCATAATTCTAGTATACATAGTGACATTATCGTCACTAGAAACAACAAAGAACACCCACACACTTTCATAAAACAAATCTACATGTCACATTTACCCTGAAAGAAATGGGCCATATTCCTCTACTTTTCGGCATGGAGGTCTACATAAATGGTACATGGTTTTATTTAACTCAACACTAGTATATTGATGACTTAATACTGCATGAAGGCTCTCAACCTCCAACCTTGCATAACTCATATGAGCATTTGTCTACCCCCATCGATCCATGATGGTAAGACACTCCATAATCCTACACAACACAAAAGTATGTTAGGATCATTACAATATCTATTATATACCAGAACCTTTAATAACCTTTGATGTAAACAACGAATCTGGACAACTTGTTTTAGTATAACGACTGGACTCCTAAGAATCTGTATTGGGAATATGTTAAACATGTTTTACTATACCGATTGGACAACTTCACCTAATGAAATATGCTTCATTATGGGTTATTGTATATTCTTTGATGACTCCCTCGTCAGTTGGTCCTCCAAGAAAAAACATGTGGTGGCTCGCTTTAGCACCGAGTTTGATTATCTAGTGCCAACCCACCTGTTTGATGAACTTATCTCTCTTGAATCTTTATTATCTGAACTCATATTTTTCTCTCTCTCACCCTCGGGTTATCTGGTGTGATAACACATGAGGTAGCTCGTTTGCCTCCAACCTCGTAATTCACGCATGCACAAATTATATTGAGTTAGACTTTTATTTTATCTGTGATCAATTTCTTCAAGAAAAACTCAACATATATTTTGTTCCATCTCATGACCAGACTGTCAACTTTTTGAAAAAGCCACTATCGCACTCTCGATTCCTCTTCCTAAGTGACAAAATGGGTTTTTGGTGGCAGCCCCTTCATTTGAGGGAGGGGGATGGATAGTGAAGCTAGAATCAAACTCAATAACGATTTGAAAATAATATTTGATGAAAAGAAGAAGATCATATTTGATAAGTAGAGTTGTTGTGAACAACATTAAATATTAAGGTTATGGCAAATGAAAACTTAGTTCAACTAAAAAATCCAATGGCTAATTTTAAACACCAACGTATTAATACAGCTTTAATTGTTGTACTCAAGTCTAACTCAACACTATTACTAAAGCCCACGAATAATTGTTACCCAAAAGCCTTACACAGAAGCCTTACTCTAGAAGCTTCACACTCAACATATAAAATTAAGATAAATTAGAATCCTTTGTACATATATCACACGATCCTAGGCATAACAGTAAATAACAATCCCTAAAAAACTATACAACTCATATTTTCTACATTATATATTATGAACATTCGGTAAGACTTGAGTTTTATGATGAAGAACATGTAGAAACAAAAACTTCTTATTTTTCTTGCTTTAACTAGTTGGTATTTATGATGAACAACATGTGGAAACAATATATTATTTTATGTTTTTATAATAGCATGATAATAATCATAAACTTATATTTACCTTATACTTTTAGCAAGGTTGACAACTCGCGAGAGTCGCATAAACTTACGGAGCCCGTCTAGCTTTTAGAGCATAATTATTTTTAAAAAGGTCATATAGTCCAGTTTGAGACGAGTTTATCATGATATAATAAATTAAAGTTATATGGTTTTTTGCTTAAAAGTATCTCCCTTTTAGAGGTATCAATCATGGTTATTTATTATTGATTTAGATTTAATATTTTGTACTCTTAACTTGTTAAAAGCAAATAAATATTTATCTGGATGTATAAAGAGAGGTCATATATGAGAGGTTTTATATGTGGAGTGGCCAATCAATATGGTTATACTAAAATAATTGATCAATGGATGAAATATGTGTGCGGATTTTGTCGATCTAAATAAATAGTGTCCCAAATATTATTATTGAATTTCTAGAAATAGTAAGTTGGTTGTCATCAATTCGAGGCATACTGTTTATAAGTTCCTTGATGTTCGTTGTGGTCATAATCAAATCTAAATACATCTACGGATAAATCTTGAACATTTTTTATGACTAAGTGTGAATTTTCACATTATAAGGTTGTACCTAAAAGTGTACTTTGATGACATGCTAACTAAGAGTGACGGTCATATGTGTAATATAGCTGATTTACATGAGACATTCACTAATGTTATAATTAGGAAAATGTCAAAAAAGTTTCTTGGATTTATTATTAGTAAAGATAAAATTGATAATGATCTCTCACAATTACAAGCGATCATCAAAATAATCGCACCTCGTTAATTAAAGAAGTTTGAAGATGCATCACTTTACAATTACATATCCAGAATGTCAAACTCGTGCCATCTTTTTTTCATATATTAAAAGATTCAAAGAGGTTCACATGGTTGACATAGTACGGAAATGCTTTCAATCCATTTAAAGATTATATCGAAGAAGATGTGATATGAAGCCTTTTACCATTAAATTTATGATTTATGTTTTTTAGTTAGACCGGTGTTAATCAAAGATGACCATGACTTTCCACAACCTAATTATTATATCAACAAGACACTCACCAATGATAAGACACGATACCTAAGTCTTAAAAATCTCAAATTTGGCACATTAACTTCATCTAAGAAAATGTGACCCTTTTTTTCAAACCCACAAAATTTTGTTTTGTTTTAAATTTTGTAGGTTTTCATGGATTAAGGTGTTTTGGTCGGCGTGTTAACCAAAAATACATACTTTGTAATGATACTTCTATTATCATCTAGCTTGATTATTTGGTTGATATAAGTATGGCTCACATGTTTTATTCAATCATTGTCCCTAATGATTGGAAAATTTATAATCGATTATATGAGAATCGGTGCATTTCTAGCCAACGTCGATGATATGAGGAATGATCGGGTTTGAAAATGAACTAGACCCTTCTACATAGCTAAGTACAAGAACTATTATTATTTGTCATTGGCATACCACTATTAGCAAAATAATATCGTTGAGTTTTTGAATCGAACAAAGTATCCGACCAAATCCTGATATAACTATTATCAACTGGTTTAGATATTAAAGTTTTTTGGACATATAGAAAAATATTTTGAAATATAACATGATCCACTCATTTTTACAAGGCTAATAACACAATAGCAATCCAGACTGATACAAACTTTTGGAAAAAAATATTGTTTTGAACATACGCTATCAAACCCTCATGTGAAACCACTATAACTCAAAAATTAAGTTTATAACTTTTTTTTAGAAGATATCATTCTTCATAATGTTTTCAATACTCACACAAAATAAGGTAGTCTATAAAATATGATTTTTTTAAAGATATTAAGTAGACAATTAGGTACGACCGGATACATACATATTAGAAACACTACAAAATTGGGAGGTTATATACTCATGGAACATTCAATATTTCGAATTATAGCATCACTCATCTAGCTAAACGTGTATGATAAGGCTGATTTTGTAGTTTATTGATTTTTTAATACCTCTATATATACTTGTTTTATTTGATGGATTATAAATGTAAAAAATATAAAGAACATGGTTCCACACTTGGTTATTAAATATAATATATTCTATATAAAACAAAATTATTTGTTCTTTACTTTACTATCACAAAATAATTACTAATAGTTATTCATGAATAAAGTTGTCTCCAACTGTGAAGATATGTTTTGACCTTCATTACATGATATAAAAATTGAAAATATTATTTTGATACGCTTTAAACACCAAAAACATCTATTATTAAAGTCATTATATGAATATGCATACTAGTTATACATCTAAAAAAATCTTATGTGTCAACGATGTGTTCGCCCTCTATTAGAGGTTCGCCGTCTATTTTGTCTATTTATAAAGATCATAAATAAAAAGAATAGTTCAGACTTGTTTTATGTATTTTATTTAAAACTTCGTGGATAGTTTAGATCACCCAACCTTGGATTTGAACCGATTTTATTATCTGAAAATAATAATAATTTATATATAAAATACAAATCCAACAAAATATTATACATAATACAAAAAAAACAAAAGCAATAAACCTTACAATTTATATTTTAATATGTCCAGTCACACTAAAAAAATAACTTTTTAAAGCACTCAACTAATTTTAAGACTTTGCAGTCTTGTATGTTTTCCTGCCTTTAGTAGAAGCCTCGTCATCCTCGACGAGAATAAAATAATATATTAAAACTTCACTTATATTTTGGTATCCCTGACCAAAATGATCACAAGTTAATTTCACGAATATGGTTGACAAACTCATTATAAAATATTATGAGTATTGGCTATGATTTTTCGTTTTCTTTTGTTTTCACTCTTTCTAATTTTATGATTTCAATTTGAAGTCGTTTTGATAACTCATTTTAAATATATTTTTAAATTTTTTATTGCTCAACATAAAAAAGTTATAAACCTCCTCTAATATTTTTTTCTATTTTTTATCGACATTGTTTTTGCGTGAGTCATCTGGTTTCCTATTTTTTCTTCACAACTTTCTACTTTTTTTAACATAACGTTGTAAGATTTTCGTAATTTTTAATTGATTATACTGCTAGATTTACCATAGCAGCTAGTTTCCTTATCATTTTTATCACTCTAAGTTTTTTTATTCAGTTGGGCAACACATCCAATCCAACAATCTTTTTTCCATAAGAGGTCAAGCCCCTCTTTAGCATACTCGCGCTATGTTTCACCAATTTTTGGCATAATAGTTTTCAATCTTGCATAACCTTTTTGTCTAGATGGTAGCATATTTTGCGTTAAGTTTGTGTTATCTTCACCAACATCTATACAACCTAAAATATTAGAGTATGGTTTCCATGAGCACCTTCAGTAGTGTATCGTACAGTTGGTTGTGAATCACCTTTTCCAGCACAATCAAACACCTTACAAGTATTTCTATTTTTAGATGCTAAATTTCTTTCTTCCATATTATTTATGATTGCAATGTGTTATCATCGTTTCCTTTTAACCCTTTTTCATTACTCGACCATCTACAACAATGATCCTTTCATTATTTTATTTTTTTACGCTTTTGCATACATAATCGTTAACTCCCTCCACGTTTTTGTTTTGTCTCTACAATAGAAACTTCAAAATATTTATAAAACATGTATTATGTGGCTTTTGATCAGAACGTTTTGGAAGAACAATCCTGTGAAAAAACTAGAGGGGTAGTTCGGGTATATTTGATAAAACACAAACTAAAAATAATCCGAACAGATGATATATGACTCAGCTGTGTGCTAACACTGAACTGGATCTAGAATCCGATCCATAAGGTCCATGAGGTCAAAGAAATAGAATAAATACCTCAACCAACTTCATTTAATAGGTTGGACTTTTCCAGAAAAAATTAAATACAAGCACACACCTCCTTTATCTCACTACTCGCTACACAAAAAATAAGATTAAATTCATAAACTTCCCAAAGCACCTTTTCATCACAAATTATCCTCACCAAATTGGCGACCACAGTGGAGGCGACGGTGCTTGAATTACAAATTCAAAACCAGTAAAAAAAACCAGTTTGGATGGATCCGAATGCACAAATACTCCACTTCCAAAAGTGGAAGGAGTGAAAGAAAATAATGAGCACACTACTGTGTCTCATGTTAATTATGATGGCAATGAAAAGCAGTCTATGCAAGAGGAGCGTGATCAATTGAGGGCTAATAGTGAGGCTTTGAGAGCCCAGAAACAAGCACAAGAAAAAAATTAAAGAAAAATCTGCTGCGTCAGTGCTCCACCCTACTCATAATCCAGGTGAAAATGAGCAGTCTCTAAAGACTCATCTCAGCTCCAAGAAAGCGCATCGATCGAAACGAATGGAGAGTTCCACGTTAGAATCTTCTAGCTGTTCATCCAACGGTTTGGAGCTTGAGGAGTCAATATTATCAAGTACTGATGAAGGTCGATTTAAAAAGAAAATAAGGCTGAACAAGAAGCATTCAAGGAAAAGGTATAGGCATTGCAGGCTCAAAAAGTATCAATGCAAAATGAAGGGTTCAGTTGATCAACATATTGACCGTTTTCTCAATTATCCATTTGCTTTCCAATCCAAACCCGGTATTTTCGCTACTCCAAATGAAGATATTGTGTTTAGTCTCAGCCAAAATTGGAGACAATCACATTTGTCCTCAAAGATACTTTATGGACATCTTCCTAAAAGATTTGATAGTTCCAAGATGGAAAAGTATGATGGAAGCAAAGATCTGGAAAACTATCTTGAGTAATTTAAAAACTTCATGATGAACTTTGATGATGATGACAAGCTGTTGTACATGACTTCCTCTCAAACCTTTAGGGAAAGTGCCCTCAAATGTTATAATAGTCTTTCACAGGGATCTATAATTTTTTTTTATATTTTTTGGATTGCTTTGCGGAGGCAATTTGTTGGAAGCAAGAAGCTAAAGGGTAATGGTGATACAATTATCTATTGTGCCCATGAGCCAAACGAGTCATTAAAATAATACATTAGCAAATTTGTAAATACGAAGAAATGGGATGGTTGATTGCTTTTAACAAGTTGCAATTGCCTCACTAAGGCAGGGCTTGAGTCCGGGTAACTTGGCTGATTCTGTGACCCGGAAGAAAGCTATGACCGTTGGAGGGTTGTTAAATCAAGTCGGGAAACAAATTAATGTTGAAGACACTAAGAAATTTAGAGTACCTCGTCAGATAAAATCCAAAACTACAGCATCAACACCTCAAACAACTACCCAGTCCGGTTATAGATCAAAGGAAATTGGGCAGGGGTCCCATCAGCCCAAGCAGAATCAATCCAACCAGAACCAGAACCAGCAAGTTAGAAGTCAAATGGGACCGTGGGTTCAACCTGAATGGTTTGTTGAGTTCGGGGAAAGTGGGGCTACAATATATGACAAAACTAAAAATGATGTGCATTTTAGAAGGTCGACCGCATTGCAATCTCTTAGAGAAACCCGGAGTACTCGTTTCTGTAAATATCATAATGATGTTGGGCATGATACCCATGATTGCATAGTATTAGAAAAAAAGGTGCAAAATCTCATTGAAAGGGGTAAGTGGGGGGCTTATGTTAAAATACAAGGGGAAGCAAGCCACATAATGCACCAACCAGTGTCAATACTCCCCAAACGACTCATTCGGTAGCTTTTGGAACGTCTAGACGAGAGGATATTATGATGATTATTGAAATATTTGATGTGGATTCTGAGTACCTTGATCTGGATCCAAGTCGGAATCAGGTGGGGATGATAGTAGACAAGACTCCAGTTGTTTCCGATTTGGTTAAATATTTTGAATCCTTAACCATATTTGGAGGAGATACTATGACTGTACCTTCAAGTTGTTCGAGAAAAAGGCATGTCAATAGCTTGACTACTCAATTATACGGGAAAATATCCACACATTTATATCAAACTCCAGCCCTTTTCATATCTTTTTATGAGGATCACCTAAGGGATATTGCTGGACCTCATGAAGACGTCGTGGTGATAGAGGAGTTAATATGAGGAAATGATGTGCGCTGAATCCTGATTGATACGGGAAGTTCAACAAACATATTATTTTTGAATACCTATAAACAAATGAAGAATCCTCAGTTATTCAACGTTCAAACAGAACTATGTTGGGATTCACTGGGAGTTCAACAGATGTAATCCGAGAATTTGAGGAGGAGGTATTGTTGGGCAGAGGGTCTTTCAAGAAAACAGTAAAAGTGTTGTTTGTTGTAATTGACTACCAAAACCTCTTATGATGCTATATTTGGAATATCTTGGCTCTCCAAGATGCATGTTGTAGCTTCTACTGTCCATCAGTGCTTAAAATATGTTGTGGGGACACAAGTGGGTGTTGTCTGAAGCAGTCAGAAGGTAGCCAGAGAATACTATGTAACAGCTCTTGCCTCGAATTCTTTAGAGGCAGCCAGAGTTAACAAAGAATAACAGCTATTGGAGTTTTCCACCAATGCGAACAAAAGTGATGATCCAAGGGAGGCTCCTAGTGTTATAATACCTATAGAAAAAGTTAAAATACATTCCTTGGCCAAGGGAAAAATATTAAAATTGGTACTAAGTTGGCACAAAGTTTGAAACAAAGGTTGGTGTCTTTCCTATCAGATAATTTACATGTATTTGTATGGTGCAATGATGATGTAACCAGACTGTCTGCTGAAGTAATTTGTCATAAGTTGTCAGTACGAACTGATATTGGACCGGTTATGCAAAGAAGAAGGTCAATTTCCAAAGAAAAAGCAGATATTGTTGTGCAAGAAGTTGATCGGCTGACCAAAATGGGCCACATCAAAGAATCCCAGTACCCACTATGGACTGCTAACCCTATTTTGGTCAAGAAAAAGAATGGCAAGTGGCGCATGTGTATTGACTTCACTGATCTTAATAAGGCATGTCCCAAAGATCCTTATCATGTTTCTCGAATAGATCAGTTAGTGGACTCTACCTCTGGGAACAAGCTATTGTCCTTTATGGATGCATTTTTAGGGTACAATCAAATACAAGTAGATCCAAATGATCAAGACAACACAAATTTTATTGCAGACAGAGGGCTTCATTGTTACAAAGTGATGCCATTTGGATTGAAAAATGTTGGGGCCATTTATCAAAGATTAGTAAATAAAGCCTTTGCTAGTCAAATTGGAAGGAATATGGATGTATATATAGATGACATGATGGTAAATAGCCTCGAGGAAGATGCACACATATCCGATCTTCAAGAAACGTTTTCTAACTTAGAGGCCATTAATTTAAAATTAAACCCTGAGAAATGTGTTTATGGGGTCCGGTCTGGAAAGTTCTTGGGTTATGTCAGAAGCGAAAAAGAGATTCAACCTGATTCGTATCAACTAAATGCTCTGTTAGCTATGTACCATCCTCACTAAAGAAGTTCAAAGATTAACTGGACGCTTGGCTACGCTAGACAGGTTTAATTCAAGATCATCTTATAAGTGTGCTCAATTTTTTCAAGTTTAAAAAAATGTTAAAGACTTTAATTGGTCTCCAAAATGTGAACACACTTTCCTTAAAATCAAAAAACATTTGTCTTCACCTAAGACGTTGTTCAAACCTATTCAAGGGGAGAAACTTTATATATATTTAGTTGTATCGGAATATGCAGTAAGTGTTATGCTAATGAGAGAGGTAGATAATTACCCCCGTCCGGTTTATTATGTTAGCAAAAGTCTGCTAGATGTTGAAAAAATATATTTAAAGTTTGAGAATGTGGCCTTAGCATTGGTGATAGCAGCCATAAAAATAAGACTGTACTTCCAAGTACATTCAATTGTATTCCAAACATTTTTTCCTTTGAAGAATGTTCTCCAAAAGGCTGATATATCAAGCAGGATGATTAAGTGGTCAGTTGAGCTGGGTGATTATGACATTGATTTTGTGCCCCGAACTGCAATCAAGGCTCAATCAGTGGTTGATTTCTTAGTAGCATTTCATGTTGATATGCCCCTGGGAAAATGCAAGAAAACCAGTCTAAGAAAAAATGGGTAGTCTGAACTAATGGCGCGTCCAGTACCATGAGATGTGGGGCCAGAATTTGTTTAACTTTTCCTTATGGTGATACTCTGTATCAAGCTATATGTTTTAGTTTTAGGGCCTCCAATAATGAATCTGAATATGAAGTAACTATAGGCGGTCTCAGACTACCCCTTATATGTGAGGCAAAAAGAGTGTGATTGATGAGTGACTCTCAACTACTTATTCATCATGCAAATGGGCTGTCAAAAGGAAAAATGATCAGTTGATAAAGTATTTGTTGGTGTTAAGAGAAATTACTGAAAGCTTTAAAGATATTCAATACGAACATGTCCCTAGATCGGAGAATACTATGGCTGACTCTCTAGCGATCATAGCCTATTCTAAATCATACCCATGGATTTTGATGCTAGAGTGTCCATCAATAAGTTCAAGCCAAGAAAAGGGTAAAAAAGATGAATAAAGTATGAGTATATTTATCATTCAACCCAAAGACTGGAGATATGCTATTTTTCAATTTATTTATGTTGGGATTTTACCTCCAGATAAAGCCCTGGCTAAGAAAATCAAGTATAAGGCTCATAGTTTCCTGGTATTAAGAGAAGTTTTTTATTATAAATCTTTTAGCAGACCCCTCTTGCGTTGCTTAGGATTTGAAGAATCCCAAAATATTTTCTCCAAACTACACAATGGAGAAGGCTCTGCATATTGTGGCTATAAGGGTTTAACCAGAAGAGTCTTGTTAGCAGGGTACTACTGGACAACAATAATGACAGATGCCAAAGACATGGTCAAGAGGTGTTATTATTTCCAGAGATATGGAAATGAAATCCATGTGCCAGCAGTTCCTATGGATTCCATATCCGAACCCAACCTAGACGGGGTTTAGATTTGGTTGGACCTCTTCCCATGGCATTCAGAGGATATTGAATAATAATAGTGGCAATTGACTATTTCTCTAAGTGGATAGAAGCAGCACCCTTAGTTAGAACCAGTTCTAAGGCGGTTATAAAATTTATTTTGTCCAATATATGTTGCAGATTTGGAGTTCCTCGGAAAATCACTACAGATAATGGGCCACGATTTGATAATAAAGACATGGAAATGTTTTGCACTTCCCGAGGTATTCAACACTATTTTTCTTCTTATATTCACCCTCAGGCTAATGGGCAAGTTGAATTTGTTAATTGAATGATCTTGTCGGGATTAAAGAAGAATCTAGAGGGTGCTGCAGGAAAATGGACAAGTTATTTGCAAGAGTTATTGTGGGCTTACCGAACTACTCCCGGAATGCTACACAAGAATCCCATTTTCCCTCGTTTATGGAATGGATGCAATCACGCCCATAGAAGCTACTTTACCATCTTTCGGGATCCAAAACTATTCTGAAAAGACAAATGATATGGCAGTTAGGAATCAATTGGATTTGATTGAAGAGAAAAATAGTCAAAGCATACTTAAGAACAACACACTAGAGGGTTTAATGAGAAGCAGATTTGCATCCAAGGTTAAAAGAATATATTTTCAATTGGGAGACAAAGTCTTAAGAAAGGTATTTTTGCACACTAAAGAAAAATAGTTTGGAAAGCTGGATCTGAACTGGGAGGGTCCCTATGTGGTATGTGAAAAAGTCAAGCCATAGACATATAAACTTCAAGACAAAGAGAGCAGAGTATTGAAGTACCCATAGAACATTGGATATCTCACGTTTTATTTAGAATAGAACTCTCTTGTAAACATTTAACTTCTCATATCTCAGTGTATATATTAAGAGGGCATACTCTTTCCTACCCTGGTGGCGTGGAGAGGTTTTAGTGAGGTGTCCGGGATTTTCAATAATATCGTATACCTTCTTCAAACTTCTTGTGATTAATATGAGGAGATCGGATAAATTAAATACTTATTAAACATCCAGGCTCTCAAATGAAGTATCTTTGAGCTGGTCGGATTTAATAAACATTTGATCACATTTATTAAACACTCGTGATTGAGGTCATTCAACACTTATTATATGTTTATTAAACGAGTCAGAAATATCAAAAACCACATAAAACATTGGTTATAAGAAGACAATGGAGTTCGTACAAAAGAAATATTTGATATTTAACTTAGTTGGAATAAGTCTGACCCACAATCCAAAAAATACCTTGGCCATCCAAGGACTTTGGTTCATGAAACAAGAATTCAAAACTATAACAAAATGCCTTGGCCGTCCGAGGACTTTAGTTCTGATAACACAAAATAACACTATAACCTCGGGGCTTTTTACCTTCGGTTTCTTCATCACCTTCACCTTTTTTGGGACTCTTGAGTTCAGTGCTTGATTTTCACCAGTCCCTTCATCAGAATCTTCTCCACCCAGATAACCATGCTTATCACCATCCACCATGGTATGGAAAGGAATCTCCTCGTATGGTATATATTTCCACAAAGGACCAAGGGTCCTCTTTGGGAAAGTTCCATGGAAAAGCAAAACCATGTCCGATTTGACCCTTTCGTCTTTTTTTAAAGAATCCACCACCCCAACAACATACTTCTCTATGGCAGCAGTTATCTCTTAAGCCTTGCTATCCTTTAGAGATTTGATTTATTCCTCTGTTCCAGAGAGAGCTTTTTCTAGCTTTTCTTTCTCTTCGGTTAAAATGGTAATTGTATTGGTGTTGGTAGTGTATTGCTCCTTCAAATATTTGATTTCGTTGGAAGAATTGGTTTCCAAGGTGGAGTATTTGGTTTGAATCTCATCTTCAACGCTCTTGGATTGACGAAGTTGGGTTGCCAAATCCTTTTTCTCCTTGTTTAAATCCTCAATCTTGTTCAAAGCAGTGCTGAGATTGGGATTCAAATTCTGATTTGAGGTGGTGAGAGTGTCAATACTTGTAGTTTATTCCCTGACCTGCCTCTCTAAGTCCACTATTGGCTTAATAAATCCCAAAACTGCATGGCCCATGGTATCTTTTTCGGCTGAAATTTTGAAAGATTCGTTATTATAAATAACATCGTTGGGAATAATAAACTAAGGGAAGGATCTGAAGTCATCCTTGTCCAAGTCACTCAAGTCAAAGTTTCGAAACTCATCAAGAGTAGTATCACCTTCGATAGATGGATGGTTAATGGTAGGAAGCATTGGTGAAGGAGGATCAGCATGTGTCTCTACTTGTGGAGGGGCATCCTGTGGAAGCGTAGGATGATCAACCGAAGGCCGGAGAACAACCTATGACCCTAGGTTGCTCTTGTTTTTCTTTTTCGTTATTCGGTCATCACCCTCTTTGTGCCTTTTATGACCCCTCTTCTTAACCTGAAGGGATTGATCTACTTCCCCAACCTCCCTAACTGTTGCAGCCATAGCCTTCACTAAAATAGAATTTATCCCTTCAGGATTCTTCGAACTGGCTGCTTCGGGGTTCTGGGGAGGCGGGTCGGTTTCATTCTTTTTCTTCTTTTTCTTCATTTTATCCAGATGACTATGAGCTTTACTCTGAGCTGGTAAGTACAACTTGCCATCTTTTTCCTATGTCCTCCTCAATATCACATCTGTTGGAGGAGGAGTAGTCAGATATTCCCAGGTCAGCTCTCTGCTTCCGGTGGAGTTCTAAAGATGGGATCTCAACATGTTTCCCGAAGTGAAACAGTTCTGGAAACCAAGACCCCATTTTCCAATGCCTATTGGTTCAATTTGGCAAGGGTGGCCTTTCCAGCCTCTAAGTGCTCAGGAAACATCTTTGAAAGTACTGCAAGATGAAAAAATAGTCACTTCGGTCTGGGTGTTAGAAAGATAAATGTAACTAAGAGAATAAAATAAATGTTACTTGAGCTCCTCCAATACCTGGTCAGTAGACTCAGATTTGTTTGGTAGTTGATATTTTTTTCCGTTCTCCCAGGCTCCACTGATGAACAGGAATTGGGTCATCCATGGCTTCTCAGCCTCTAGCAGGTTGTTCACCACCTTGTAATCATTCCTCATATTGTAGTGATAGAAGGGGATCATGTGGTTCATGTATAAGCAAGCAACATCAGCAAATTGCTTCATAAGCAATGAAATTTTAGATAGCCGAGAAGCAATGATGCTGGCTAGAAGGGTGTACCACGCGTTCGGACTCTGTTGACTAGGGCAAAGCTTAATCAACTGGAAGCACCAAACTACTTCTGGGTCCAAAGGGAAACGGAGTCCCCAATTTAGTACTTCGGTGTATACCACCAGTTCATTGACTTTGCAGTCTAGAGGAGTCTTTGGAAGGACTGGAATCCTAACTTTGATTGACTCAGGGAAGCCCCACCTTACCCATATCCGGTCTAGTTTAGCAGTATGTGTATACACATAATTGATTTTTTGAAGGGCCAACAAATATTTTTTGTTTACCTTGTGAAGATTTGGCCCAACTCTCCCTTCTAAACACTCTGGGAGTGTTTCAGTGTTACGCATCCCTGATTTTTCTCTTTTAGACCGAACAGGTGTGGGATTTTTGGTATGTTCTGATGTTTCTAGTGGGGTATCCTCCCCACAGTCATCCATGGCTTCCTCCATAATAGTTGATTGTTGATCTGTTGGCTTAGCATGAGTGGCCTCTTTTTCAACTTGTGTGGCCTCATCAAGAATGGATGTGTTGTCTGGATTTATTGAGGATTGGGCAGTAGGTTTTAAGGCATCCGAACTAATATTTTTGGATGATGAGTGGTTGCTTTTAGATTTAGAGAGTCGAGTAACTCTTTGGGGATTGATTTCTTCTGCGTTTGATCCAATGGCTATAAAGGATGATGATTTCCTAACACTAGAAACAGTTTTTCTCTTAGCAGAAGAATCTAAAGACACTTGAACTAAGGGTTTATATTCTAGGGTAGACAAGGTAGGAATGAAAGATGGATTTCACGATAACGATGTTCGAGAGGATGATGTGCTCTTATCAGGTTCTGGAACCACTGGGCTGACTGCTCCAACAGAAGAAACGGGGAGTCCGGCTGCGATTATTGCCTCTTTTCTTGCTCTCTCAAGGTCTGATAGATTCAACCAACCACCTTTAATCAAAGTTGTTCTAGTAGTGAATATATAATCTCTCAAAGACAAAGGGAAATCAAAATCTCAAGTTTTCTCTCTCTATAAAAGATTTTTGGTTATGAAAAAGTAAACAGTGAAACAAGTTTAAATAAAGTTAAAACCGCTTGAGTGTTTCTTATGGGTAAGATGAAGCGGTTCGAACAATGATTAGAGGTTATTAAACCTACCCTAATCACTTTTTGAAAGTAGGTACAACTCCCAAAAAAGGAAAACGGCTGAGAGGTTCAATCGAAACGTGACACATGTCAACTTTCAGTTTTCTTAGCGTTACTTTTCATTTACAAAAATAAACTCCTTTGGATATGATCTATGTTCTGTCAATAAACAAGTTATCTCTTCCAAAATATTTTTTGAAAGACTTAAATGGGCTACTGATAGGGTCAGAACATTTTGGAAGAACAATCCTGTGAAAACTAGAGGGGCGGTTCGGGTATATTTGATAAAACGCAAACTAAAAATAATCCGAACAAACGATATATGACTCAGTTGTGTGCTAACACTGAACCAGACCCAGAATCCGATCCATAAGGCCCGTGGGTCAAAGAAATAGTATAAATACCCCAACCAACTTCATTTAATAGGTTGGACAATTTCCAGATAATATTAAATACAAGCACACACCTCCTTTATCCCACTACTCACTACCCAAAAAATAAGATTAAATTCACAAACTTCCCAAAGTACCATTTCATGATTTCATCACAATTTATCCTCACCAGCTTTGACCTTCTGAAACATTGACTCATAAAAATTACGATGGTAATAAAAAAAAATTAAATTTGTGTTTCTATTTTACTTTGGTTACATCGAGCAACCAAAGTAGTTATATTGTTGCTGCTTTTAGACCACCATTGAACATCAACCTGATTTTCCCTCTAACTATAAAAAACCACTCAAATTAAGATTCAATAAATAAAAACATATAATGTTTAATATATTACCTAACTTTATATTCTACATGGTGCACCTAAAAAATTCCAAACATTGTATATCGAAACTACTAAACCCTATCGATTTTATGCAATACAATGTCTCGTTAAAGAAAACAAGATTAATCTTTTCATGATGGGTTTTATGTGTCTAATATTAGCTTGGTTTTTTCCTAAGAAAATTTATAATAATATTAGAGGTTCGATACATTTTATCTAACAAATACCAAAGATATCATGTATATCGAGATGACTTGTGTAGTACCTCATGACCACCTCAAATCATATCAAAGTTTACGAAGCATTAAGTTTAAGTTGTATGGAGAAATAAGAGCCACCTTAAAAACTATCGATGATACCAATCCCGATAGTGGTAAAAGAACCATGCATCTCATTTATTGTGATTTGTTATGGTTTTTATTTTCTCGAGAATTTGTAATTCTACACCTTCAAAAGTTTCATAATTCTATCTTAGTTAATCAACCATATTATTTTCACTGTATTTATAGTTCTTATACAATATATATAACATCACACTGAAATCAAGCACACGATTTTTCAAGAAAAACAAATATAGCCCGACTTTTCCTACACACCTTGCAGAATGACTTTCGTAGTATTAACGACGTCATGTATAGTATTAGTTTTTTATTCCTTTTTATTAACATCGTTGAAACAAAATTATGATTTTTCTAAGACATTTTGTTTTTATCCTTTACTACTAAGCCAAGTTTAGTGGCTTTTTAGATTGATATTATTAAAAATTCAATATATTGACATGTTTGATGATTCAGCCTCGCACTATTGTCATTCCTTTTTTATTTGTGATTATTGTCGTATTTTATGTTACAATTGTTATTTTATGTACCTATATTTAAAAAATACAACATTTTAGAGCCACGTTTGAATATAAATTAAGATTTTATAAACAAAACCTTTTAAAAAATATCAATTATTGTACTTTTAAATTTTAAAAAAAGTTCAAAAATATATATATTGTTACGTATATATGAAAAAAATACATATAATCTATATTTACAGTTGTCATAACAAAAGTAAACCGAAAGATTTTAAATTTTATTTTTATTATTTTATATAAATGGTTTGAATTCTTGCATTTATCCTAATTTATTTTGATATATATTTTATTATTATTAAATTTAAACAATGCATTCATGATTGTATATTTATGATAAAAAAAATTACATTTTCATCGACATCCAATAATAATCTTTAAATTCGCAATATATAGTAAATGTTTGTAGTATAATTGTATCATCACATATAAATAAAAGATATTGAACTTGTTGTATTATTTGTTTTTAAATTTGTTTTTATAAATAGATTTTCAGATTATAATTATTATGATAATAATATTTTTGTTATTTATTACTTGTATTTGTATATAAATTATCTTTTTATTTTCTCATTTTATCTATACTTAAACACATATTTAATTTCATTATCATTAAACTACATACTCAACTAATTGAACATTTAGTTTAAGTGTCATAATGCTTTTTCTTTTTTTGGAATAATTGTTATAATTTAACAAAAACAAAATTGTTAAATACATCTTTTTAACAAGATATACTGAGTTGTATGTCACCTTATAAGACATCTCACTAGTTAGATACATTTTATGAGTCTCAATTTATATGATAAAATGGCCCATAAACTGAGTAGGTTGATGATTTATGAAGTCATAAAATTTATATAAATCAGAAGCCAAACGACTATGTAGGATGGTAATAAACATTCGTGTTGATCTCACAATCTTTTTTATGTAAATAGTGTAACTATCATGAAGAATAATAATGAATTGCTTGTTAGTCAGTCTAATCTAGTTTTATAAATGAATATGTGGAACCAAACGACCTATAAACTAAGTATGATTATGGGTTATAAGGTCATGAAATCAAATTAATCAGAAACCAACCAAGTATGTAGGATGATAATGAACATCCATGTTGATTTTAAAATAATTTTTATATAAATAATTAAATTTCCACAAAAACAAATCTATCGGTCGATCTGATCTAGTTTTATATAAATAAAAAACTTAGTACCATCACGGATATGAGTCAATAATATCTAATTACAACCCACGTTGGTGTCTAACGACTCAACCTTAATAAATCAAACTTTATATATACTTATTGATCTAATATGGTCAATAAAACTTCACTCTCAATTTAAAAAAATAAACTATCAAAACAAATTCGCAAAACTTTTATCTTCAAATCATAATATCTGCCTTTAGTATATTTTAATGTTATTTAGATAAAATATTATATAGTACTTCTCTTTATCTTATATAATTTTTTTAATTAGGTATATTAGGCCTTCCCCATACTAATAGGATGACCATAGTCTCATTGTTGGTGAATCCCATCACGATTGTTTTATTCTGCTCAAATCAATATTTGACGTAGTCAGATTATAACAACTTAAATTCATTAGAGTCATATATAGGAATTAAGATTCTTTGAAGATACAAATTCCTAAAAATACCTCATACCCAAAAATACTAAGTCATAACATGTCGAAATCTCCAGATATCGACTACCGCATTTTGGTAATATATGATCTCATATATTGGATCTTCGAGATGCAATGATAGATAGATGATCTGCACCGCACTCACCTAGAGAAACTTCTCATGATCAAACACATGATGCATACATGTGCTTGAAACACAAAGAATGGTTATGTTTGGAAGTTCATCACCCCCATAGTCTGGATAATTATATTGAAAATGATACTTTGACCTCCTCGAAATAATGATATCGCCTTTCTCATTACCAATCATCGAGGCTAGAATATCGATCCTAAATCTCTTTCCCCAACTCCACAAGAAAAGAGATTCCATTGACCATTCTGATTGAAACTAGGGTCAGTATAAGCATATGTCACTGCCCTAGGCCGGATTGTTTCCATTTATATGAGAGGAGTCGAACTCCTTTTAATCACCATCATACTAAACTAACAAAGTGAGCTAGACCTCAACACAAACCATCACATAATCTCAATAACCATCATGAAAAATCTTCAAACCTTTGACATAACGGTATGCTACAATATCCAGACCCACAATAGATAACATAACACCAACCATCAAACCCAATGGTTAACCCGTATTTCTAGGGTATGTTAAACTAAAAATACCGTGCGTGGAGGCACAGGAGATGATGTATAATATAGTTGTATCCCCATTGACTCTAGAATTACTGGAAGAAAGCATGTATCATAATTAAAACAATATAGATGGACAAAATATTATGAGATTAGCAATCCCTAAAACCACATTAAACAGTTTCAGAAGGAGATACCCAAGTTTAGAGGAGATAATCAGAGTTTATAACTAGAACTTTCTATGAATTTCTCAAACATTACCCTCATTTGGTTCAGTCAACCGCCTTTAGGATCATTACATGGCTTTAAAATGATTTTATCAATGTTTAGAAACTAGTTCATTAGAAGCAAAATAGTTTAAAGAGACGAGGATTGTATAATTCATTACAAACAAGAGCTCAATGAGCATCTTCAAAAATACATAAAGAGGTTCGTCTGAACTAAGAATAGTTTGGGGAACTACCACAAGTTCATGATGTATGTTGCCTACCGATCTGGAATCCTCCCCTATTTTTTTGTCGAGGACATAATGAATCGAAATCTTAAACCTTATTCGATATATTAACCTAGGTCGAGACATATATTAAAGTCAATTTAACTATGTGGATAAGAATTCCATGAGTTGTTAACGCATACCCTTCTTATCACCGGTATATACTGCTATTGAATCTCTAATTATCGCTCAAGTCTAAAGACCTAAACATTCTTTCAAACTTTCTTCCAGAATTTTTTTTATCAAACGAATAAAATTGCAATAATATTAAACCCAAAAATACCACTAGAGGTTTAGACTTCTCGTAGACTAAACTTATTAAAAATAGGGCAACCATTTACGACAAGGCAATAAAGATGTACCTTTAGAGAAAAAACCCCAAAAATTATGTAAGTATTATTATGAGAATAGGTACTTGAAGAGGAACTATCGCATCGTGAAATATATGATTAGATCTTATGAAAGACTGTAAAGTCATTGAGTTTAACAATGGATGATATTCATCCACTTTGAAAAACGACTTAGCAAACCCAACACAAGTTCTTCGGTCGAACCACCATAGATAAAGGCATCAGCCACGAAACCTCGGGTATTAGATACGTGTGTAATGTTTATGATAAATATTTGGATCATGTTTCAAATGACAAGTATTATTCAAAACTATCAGAGAAGATTTATTTTCGTGAGTTACTCACTGCTTATAAAAACATCATACGACTGATCTTGATATTCAACATCGAGGCCAAATATTGGCTCACATATACGAAAGTCCATGCCTCATGATCAGCTTTGATGATAATGATTTGATATGGGTAGTTGCATCATAATATGTATTTATAATCATCACAAAGATAGAGGGGGGAAATAAGGAGAATTGTGATAGACAGCCAACATTTTTTTTGAGAAGGGATATGACCAAATACGGGGCATCATACCCTTAATACCACCGATTAGGGTCTTAAAAAATTTTAATAGAGAAGATACTCCGTTCATCAAAGATCTCAAGATAGATGTGATACTCCAACAAAGATAATGCATATATAATATATATATATATATATATGATGGTAACCGGTAAATCATCTTACAGTACTATCTTTAACGATCATGGCTTAACTATATGCATGTAATTGTATCCACAATCTAGTAATATCTTCGAGACCTCATCAAAGAAGGACAAAATTAATCTGAAGCAATCAACATATACCACGAGAGTTCTATTATGTTTGTGTGGGATCCAACAGATAGTAACCAACCCTAGTTACTAGCATATTTATCCAAAATAATTGTATGTATTTGCATGGTCCACGTAGGCTGCCATGTGAGTATCGATCAAGGTAAAATATGATAAACTATCAATAATTAGCAAGGAAACTATCAATAAAAAAATTAGGTTGATTAAACAAAAACGACGCCAATTCTCACGTTAAAATTAAAAGGTACTTGTAGCTAAAGTCAACAGACCAAGCCAAATATACCCACTTTACTCCATCTTGCTTGCGTATCCAGTGTTGGTAAAAATGAAAAATGGAAAGTGGCATATGTGCATTGACTTCATAGATCTAAACAAAATTTTCTTAAAGGATTTAATCATTGTTAAATATATTGACTAACTAGTGGATGTCACTTCGAACAACAAAATTTTATCATTTATGGATGCTTACTCCGACACAATCAAATAGTTATGCGTCTGAATAATAAAAAATATAATTCCTTCATAGTTTAATGATGCTACATTGCTACAAAGTAACGCCATTTAACCTCAAGAACATGTGAGCAACTTAGCAAATATTGGTAAAAACAATTTATCATAGCATCTCGAAAGAGATCTACAAGCATACATTAATACTAAATCCATATTCATAGTCAGTTTAATGAAGTTTCTAAGGTACTTGGTTAGCAAAAAACCAACCAAGGTAGATCCCACACAGTTTTCCAACCTACCGATTATATAACCTCACAACAACATCAAAGGGCTTTAGATCTTGGATGGATAGTTGGCTCCACCCAATAAGTTCATATTTTGATCATCAAATAAATGTTTTATATTTTTTTCAAATCCTCGAGGGGGTCCTACGGTTCAACCGGACTCTGGCATGTGATGTCGAATTTATTAAAATCATGAAGCATTTAACCTCTCTTAAGGTCCAACCAAAAATGAATGCATGCAAAACAATATATTTTTATTTAACAGTTTTTAACCATATTGTAAACGTAATTATGGTTAGATAAGAATGAGCCACCTCTAAAGTCATGTAATATGTAAGAAAATCCCCCATCCATGCCAAAATTTATAACTTCGAGATGAAGAATCTTTCACTAGCACTAATTATCGTTGCTAAAAACAGTGATGCCATATTTTCAGGCCCGTTCAATCGTATACAGAACATTGTTCCCACTCGAAAATGTTATGTAGAAGC
Organism: Limnanthes douglasii subsp. nivea; assembly: GCA_036936605.1. Taxonomy (NCBI): domain Eukaryota; kingdom Viridiplantae; phylum Streptophyta; class Magnoliopsida; order Brassicales; family Limnanthaceae; genus Limnanthes; species Limnanthes douglasii. The sequence goes on along the minus strand of JAUPFV010000003.1, from coordinate 275,439,759 downwards.
TTTATATGTCCGGATAACTAATACGATGGCTAGTACATCTTTGGGACTTTGACATAAGGTGTGGAACTTAAACTTCTATCAAAGCCCGAAATTTGGCAGACTTCCTTATTGAGTTCCAAGTATAAAACCAACTCCTTTGGAATATAATCATGAACCCGCATGGGTAGTTTGAACCGATAGAGGCTCTAGTAATCTTGTATTTGGAGCCATAGTAAAACTAATATATCTTTTTGGGGACCCTGTGTACTGATCAATCAAGTTCAGATTCGTAACTTCAAATAAAACCAATTACAAATCTGTATATATATTAGGCCGAGTCGAAGAAAAGAAATACAAATTTGTACTTTATCTAAATAAGTTCTATAACAGAGCTGCTAAATCTGAACAAGTTTGAGTACGAGAAAGTACGGGCAGAAGACACAGTGGTTGGTGCACTTACCTTATTAGGATTTCTTAAACTACTCTATGGGTAGTCTTTTAAGAAATATTAGCCATTATCAAGCCCAAATAAACTAAGGAAGCAAAGTTAACATCAAAGATCATGGTAATTGAAGAACTTTAGACAGACAAACTTTCATCCGATCGTACCTTACTAAAAATTATTTTTCACAAACAAAATAGAGCCCCAACATATAAATTATTATTTTGCTCTTCGAGATAAGCATGGTTACCGTATCGACGCGAGATCCAAGAGTTCTAAAAAAACAAACATTTTGTTAACTTTAAATTATTTGCAAGATCATTGGAAAATGTTAGTTATAACAGTATGCACAAACATAATTATGAAATAACTATTGAAACAAAAAAAATATAATTTTGTTTAAGTTGTCATGGAAAAATCAAATGACGTATAAAACATATTTACAAAAAATATCTTGAAATAGTTTATTCAGAAACATATTCCCTTTTGGAGTCCTTTGAGAAAGATAAACACAATGGTTAGGAACTAGTCAAATTGAAATTATCAATCGCTTCATCTATTAAACGAGATAAATTGTATTTTAAACACGTGCTAGAATCTGAAAAATAAAGTGCACTTTCACTAAGTGTAACTTTTAGAAATCCATTGGTAAAAAAGGTACATAAAACAATTCTATGTATACTATTGACCTTCGGTAATTGGGTTAACATCGTAAAACTCGATGGTCATTATGGGTTTGGGTGATTTTTTATGTCTTGTACCGCCATTCGGAAAGGTAGAAGATGGTTAAACAATCTATTTTTTATGATGACGTTATGCATAACGTTTCGGTTTATATGTTGGAATTTAGTGGTATTAATGAGTTGTAAATAGTTGTTGCAAGTTTTAACTATTTTATAGGTTAGACACATATCCAAATTTGGATGACAGTGTCATATATCCGAGTTGTGACCTCATCAAAGTTTAGCTGCATTGTTTGTTTGTATTGGAAACTCAAAACTTCATTTTTCTACCATTATGGAATACCTCATCCGATGTTTGAAAGAAATAAAATCAGGTTTGGTTTTGTTAATAACAACCATTATATCGCTTAAGTGTTTGATGTTTGCATTTGAAGTTTGTTGTTGAATTAAGATTACTTTTGCATCCTAATTTATTAAAAAATTATATACTTTTCTATTTGAAAGACGCATCGTGCATAGTGATATATTTTTCTTGTATCCCATTGTAATCCAATATTGGTATATTGGGAACTACTGATTACACCTCGTTGCAATAGATATCTGAAGATTCAAAATCTTTTTTTTGCAAGCAGCTACCCCCAAGTGACTGATTTAAAAAAAATTTGTTTAATTATTATATTTAATATATATTTGAAACATCTTTTTCAATGTAATATGTTTAGGCTAAAAACTTGTTCGATTAGACTTAGCACAGACCTCCGTGACATTAAACATTCAACAATAACATTAAAGATAAAATAAAAAAATATATCATAACAAATACAAATAACACAACACTTTCGAAAAGAGTTATAGCCTTGCATCTATAACCTTGGTGTACGGATCAATTTCCATGACTTCCAATATCTTTTCGACGTGGTTCATGCTCACATTCTATGTGAAAGGTTCGGTAATGAAATCATAAAATGCCGAGAGAACTCATTAAACGCCTCATGTACTGCATCATATGGGACGTCGTAGATCTGATAATTTGGAATCTATTTCAAATATTTCCACGTGATAAAGATATATTATCGTCCATGTGCCGCCCCCATCAGTTTGGATTGATTTATACTGCAAATTTAGAATATATTGCATATTACTTCATCAAGAAATTATGTTCCTTCTTCCCGTAATTATATCCTTCACTATATTGACAATTTTTAGTAAACATGAATCATCGATCGGGCTCCAGATAATTTCATAGAACTTAGAGGTATATGTTGTTCAAAATTTGTAGATAGAAATACAAGAGAGTTTAATTGGTATATATAGAAAAATGAATGATAAATTATATTAAAATAGCTCAAGATAAGATTAGATATATAAGGTTGAAGAAGACAACCAAAATATATATATATATATATATATATATATATATATATATGAGAGAGAGGGTTTCAATTAAATAAGAGAATTATGTCATGATTCGAATAGTATAAAAGATATTCTCGACTATATAATAACACATATGTGACGGTACCAGGTTATTGTGTCATCAGAACCATGTATTTATACAGGGTATCGTCTATAGAATGGCTTGGATCCGGTAGAACCATGTCATTGTACAATCGATACTAAGCGTCTACCTCGTCATAGACCTCTCTAGAATAAAATTGGAGCCCTTGTTGCATGGTTCTGATAGTACAATGGTCTAGTATTGTCGGTATTGTGCCATTATATCATAGGTCCTTGGTCATGAACCATTAAGACCATATATGAAATCTTTTTTCAATATTTAAATAAACTTCTTATTAAACCAAACAACTACATCAGTATGAAAACCTCGGAATACAATGATAATTTAGGAAATCTAAATAAAATAAATAAATTAGGGAGTATAATTAATCCATCATCATAGTTTTCTTTATTTTATGTGATGTGGAAATTCATGTCATTCATTTGTCCTACAACTATTATATGGGTAATATTACTCTTGCAAAGTTCAAATATGGCGTTCTTCATATACAGGGTTAAAAATCTAGTATGTTTTCAACCCTTTCAAATATTTCCACATAGTCATCAAGTCTTCCTTTCCATGTGAGGCTTACACCGAAATGACATGGTCTCTGCCGTAAATGTAATACATCTTTCACACAACGGAATCCCAGAACATTTACCATTTGATGTTGTTTTTTGTCTTTATTTTCTAAATATTGTTAATTTACTATTTTTATGTTTAGTAAATGTTAATGATATCAGATAAGTACATATGCTTTGAGAAAAATAAAAATATTTGATTTGTTATTATATTTTTTTAAAGCTACATACTTTTTCCTTTTATATAACAATTAAACCCATTTCTTGAAACTAAAAGTGTCAGATTATTGAAGAAAAAGCAAGAAACTATAAGTTTTAGATTTTACCACATTGGAATCACTTGATATTCTTTTTCTAGATTTATAACAATAATAAAATTTTAAAATATTATTTATTTAATTTATACATATTATTTAAGCATATATCAATGTATCATGTTAAAAAAATTGGCTTCTCCCGTGTTAGAAGGATGTGATAACCAACTACACCATTAAACCAAATTGAATATTGTTCCAATCAAAATATATATAACGACTACGTTATAAGTTGTTTTTATTTATGTTTTCTAAATATTATTTTATTATTTGTATTGGCAAAACATTAATGATATCAATTAACTACATATTTTTTGAGATAATAAAATTGTTTGGTTCGTTATTGTAGTGACGTGATAACCAACTACATCATAATCAAGTTGTATATTGTTTTTTTCGGAAGGAACCCGCAACCGCTACTCAACGAGTGCGCACAGGGTAAACCCTTTGTCTGACGCAATAGTCTGCAAATCAACGCCAGAAGGTAAACCACACAAGGTGACAGGCTCAGCCAAGAAAGCGTTTGTAAAGGGACTCGAACTCATGACCTTTGGTCACAAGCATGTCATATATTTAAAAGTTATTTTTAAAAAAAATACTATTAATTTACGTTTTCCATTGATTAAATGTTAATGATATCAATGAATTACATATTTAAAAAAATGATTTATTATTGTAATGATGTGATAACCACCAAAGTTATGAAACCAAGTTAAAAATTGTTTAGATTAAAACATACACAACGACTATGTGTTGTTTATATATATATATATATATATATATATATATATATATATATATATATAAGTTATTTTTAATTATATTCTATATACTGTTAATTTAATATTTTGGTATTGAATAAATGTCCATGATGTCACTAAAATATGTATGTATTGAGACAAATAAAATTGTTTAATTTGTTATTGTATTTCATAAAGCTGCAATTTTTTACTTTCTCTACGACAAATAAATTACAGATTATAATTAATCAATCATCGTAATTTTTTTTGTGATGTGGAAATTCATGTCATTCGTTTTCCCTTCAATTATCATATGGGTGATATTACTCCTGAAAATTTCAAACACAACATGGCATTCTTTGTATCGAAGGTTAAAGATTTAGTATGTTTTTAACCCCTTCAAATATTTTCACCTAGTTTTCACGTCTTTCTTGAGGTTTATGTTGGAATGATATGGTTTGTGTCGTAGAGGTAGTACATCTTGCACACAACGAAATTTTAAAACCTTTGGCATTTGATTTGTTTTTTCTAAATATTGTTAATTTCCTATTTTTAATTAAGTAAATGTTAATGATATCAGTTAACTACATATGCTTTGAGAAAAATAAAATTGCTTGATTTGTTATTTCATTTTTTAAAACTACATAATTTTTCATTCTTTATAACAATCAAACTCATTTCTTGAAATTAGAGAAAAAAAAAGGACTGTGAATTTTAAATTTTAATGCATTATAATCACTTTGATATTCTATTTTTAGATTTACAACAATAATGAATTTTTAAAATTTTATTTATTTAGTTTATAAAGAGTATTTAAGCTTGTACCATATTCAAAAAATGGTTTTTGAAAACAAATTCAATATTTTTCTAATTAAAACATATATAATGACTATGTTATTGTTTTTGTTTTCTGTTTTTGTTTTCAGATTATTGTTTTACAATTGTGTATTGATTAAACATTAATGATATCATTTTAACTACATATGTTAAACAAATTCAATATTTTTCTAATTAAAACATATATAATGACTATGTTATTGTTTTTGTTTTCTGAATATATAATGACTATGTTATTGTTTTTGTTTTCTGTTTTTGTTTTCAGATTATTGTTTTACAATTGTGTATTGATTAAACATTAATGATATCATTTTAACTACATATGTTTTGAAAAATAAACCAACTAGACCATGAAATCAAGTTATATTAAAGTATTTAAATATAATGTGGCTTCGCCCGGGTTCGAACCGGAGACCTTCAGTGTGTTAGACTGACGTGATAACCAACTACACCACGAAACCAAGTTGAATGAGGTTGCGATAAAAATATGTGTAGTGATTACTTTATATATATATATATTAGAGTCCATCAATTACGTGGGAAGCTAATATGAAAACTATGTCTATTGTAAAACAGAAACACGTATGGAAAACAAATTTTGTTGTTATTGTATGTCGATGACATATTTATAGTTGGAATTGACAAAATGAGGATCGAATCTATGAACGTTCATCTTAAGGGAGAGTTTAAAATAAAAGTGAGATAAGATAAGATGAATCTTAGAATAGACATTAAGATGAACATATTCGTATCTCAAAGAAGATACATACAGGAGGTGCCCATGAAATTCAAATTTCGAAAAATACATAACTATTTATGAAGCAGGTTAGTTTTTCCAAAAATTGAATTAAGCATTTGTTTTTATATATTTTTAATTATTTATTTATATATATATAGTAAGTTACTGATCAAGACCTGGCCTACAAATGATTAAGACCCAATAAATTTAACCAAGTAGGTATCTAAAATACTATTTTATACAAAATCATCAAACACATGTACATATTTTTTTATTTTCTTTATTTTTTTATTTAAATTTTGAAAAGGTTTATATCTTTAAAACTGTAACTCTGAAAATATATCTGAAAATATTATTAGTTTTGTTTTTTTAAGACAAACAAAATTAAATCCATTCATGATATTTTTTTTATTTAAAAAAACAATCGCGAGCCTAGTTAACCCTGGTCTCGCATCTACCTTTTTTGTCGCGCGTGGTTTGCAAGATATGGTCTCTTATCATTTATAGTTGGTTTGGTTTCGCATAATATAGTCTCTCATCATTTATAGTTGGTTTGGTTTCGCATATATGGTCTCTCATCATTTGTAGTTTGTCTGGTTTCACATGATGTGGTCTCTCATCATTTATACTTAGTCTGGTTTCTCATGATATATCAGTTGCTCTGGTTCGCATGATATGGTCTCTCATCATTCATAATTGGTCTGGTTTCTTATCATTCATAGCTTTCCTGGTTTCGAATGATATAGTCTTTCATCATTTGTAGTTTATCTGGTTTCGCATGGCGTGGTCTCTCATCATTTATAGTTAGCCTGGTTTCGCATGATATGGTCTCTCATTATTCATAATAAATGGTTTGGTTTCTCATGATATATCAATTGTACTGGTTTCGCATGATATGGTCTCTCATCATTCATAGTTAGCCTGATTTCTCATGATATATCAGTTGTTCTGGTTTCGCATAATATGATCTCTCATCATTCATAGTTAGCCTGATTTCTCATGATATATCAGTTGCTCTAATTTCGTATAATACGATCTTTCATCGTTCACAGTTGGCATGGTTTCTCATCCTTTATAGTTGTTATGATTTCGCATGATACGATCTCTCGTCCCTGCGTCTCTCATCTATCGAATGTATACTTCTTTAATAATATTTTTCTATAAAAATATATTTAAAGTATCATAAGAATAATTGAATCAAAAATGAGAAATAAAAATATATTTAAAGTATCATAAGAATAATTGAATCAAAAATGAGAAATAATAAATGAATCTTTTATTATTATAGATACATAGAAATAAAGTTAAATAACTTTTTTCAAATATAGTGAAAGAAGGGTAGTCGGTAAATAATAGTTTGATTTTCTTTATCTTAATTGTTTGCCTCTCTATATATATATATATATCCTTGTTAAATCGAGTCGTACCCATGGACAGACTACTCATATTTTATCATCTTCAGCTGACTACTCATATTTTATCATCTTCAGCTAACAATCCGCTCAACATATACATATATATAAGACTAAAAGAAATGGAAAGTTGGCCATCTTGTTAATTTAAATGTAAAGAGTATATGAATAATCGCGTTTGAATTTCTTCTTGCTTCTTCTTGCAAAAGTAAGAACATGGAAGTCACTTAAATCAAGGCATTACTTTCTCCTTTCTATCTTTGAACCACTACCTAAACCCTAATCACCTCGTATTTTCATGACCAACTAGGAAGAACTACACTACTTTATAGTTTACTTAGAGGAGAAATATGTACCATTACTTTTTCTTAATGTATTTTTATATCATATCTAACATAAACATAACTTTTGCTATAAATACCCATCCAAACATTCTTCAATTCTCATTAAATTTCCTCACATACTAATCCAGATCTTTAAAATGAAGTTGCCAATATCTATACTCTATCTAATTGTTCTTGCTCTCTATGCTCACATTGCTTACTCCCAAAACTCAGCACAAGACTACCTTAACACACACAACGCTGCTCGTGTACAAGTCGGAGTCCAAAACGTTATATGGGACACTACGGTGGCAACCTATGCCCAAAACTACGCCAATTCGAGGATTTCGGATTGTAATCTAGTGCATTCTAACGGTGCTTACGGAGAAAACCTCGCGAAAGGTAGTAGTGGCACGTTCACCGGCACTGCGGCAGTGAACTTGTGGGTAGCGGAGAAGCCTTATTACGACCATACTGCGAATAATTGCACCACAGGTCATCAATGCTTGCATTACACTCAAGTCGTGTGGGGAAGCTCGGTTAAGATTGGGTGTGCTAGGGTTTTGTGTAGCAATGGATGGTACTTTGTTACTTGCAACTATGATCCTCCGGGTAACTACGTAGGGATGAGTCCTTACTAAAGAAACTATGAAGTACTTGAGAAGAAGCATTAGCATCATCAAATGGCTTAGTCTCAAAGATAACAAACTAAATATATGTATGAGCTATCTAGCGTTTTCTTTCTTTCTCTCTTTTCTTGTTCGAAGAAACCAAAAGATAATGATTGAAGACATGTATGTCTTCAATCATATGTTCTCTTTAAGAGAACTTGTTGCATTATTACAAACAATGAATAAAGAAATTTGAAGTTGTCTATTGAAGTTCAGTCTTCCTACTTCTCTATCGATCTTCATCGCTCTCTAGGCTCAAAGTCAGTTCGGAAAAGGCTTAGTTTGATTTGATATACTTCAAACTCGAACGTCTACATAAGCTATAGTAGGATGAAACAAAAATACGCTAGATCAAATAAAGAAAGACACAAAACAAACATAGTTTATCAAAACCTATCTTTAGAGAAAATAGTTTAAAGAATATATATGCCTTATAAAAACAGAGAAACCCAAACAGATCCTAAAACCCAACTTGGCTCTCACCAAGATGAATATGGCATAGCCGCATAGGATGATCCTTGGACAGTCGGATGCAACCTAGGCAAATATCTCAGGTCGGGGTACATCTATACCATTGATTTTGAAAATCAAAGGTGAAGACAAGATAGATTGCGTCACCTATGACCTAGGTTGCATAAAAAATCATCCAATATGAATATGTTATAACCTCGGATAGTTAGAGAAAATAATCCAATATGAATATGTATAACGTTGGATAGTTAAAGATGATTTGCTCTAGTAAGGTTCCACTTCCCGTCCATTATAATTACCAGGAAGATAATAGCTGCAAATATTAAAGCTCCCTCCACCCTCACGCTTGAACTTCACCCAACTTAGGTGGATTGAGTTACGCTATTCAACCTGGGTAAGGTATAATGCAGCACATCAGGGGACGAACGTGTATTTGAGTAGTAATCGTACTTCTCCTCCTCGACCCACATATTTACAGCATCAGTGGCAGAAAGGTCGACCGTGCTCATTGCGAGGTTTCACCGAACTGGCCACTAGAATGGACGATGCTGCAGCCGATGACGCGTTTGCATAATCTTGAGCAAAGACTGCTACATTGTTATCCCACTCTAAGGGCTCCACTCCAACCTCACCTTACAGTGTTTTGCGCCCATTGAGAAATTCATATAATAAATCTTCAGGTAGAGCTTGAGTTAGGGTTAAGGAAACAAGGCACGCAAGTGATAGTGAAATATTAGATAAAACCATTTTTGGGTTTCTTCGGATTAAAAATATTGGACACTAGAGGGTTTATATAGCACAATGCTCAGCCAATGTTTACTAATTAGAAACCAAGTTCAGTATGATATTTTTAGGTGTTTAAAGTTGGTAGATATGCACATTTGGGATACTTATGTTGTTAGTAATATTCAGGATCTGGATTAGAAAAGAACTGTTTAGAAAAATAATATCAACTCAGTGGTTGTTTGGGGCCAGGCGCCCAGCTTATAAACCAAAAAATATAGCTTAAAATATGTATAAAAACAAAAACACAAAAAAGCAGCTTTCCAAACATTTAAAAGATTGTTGTTTGGTGTCTAATAAAATAACCCAACTTTTGCAGCAACGCAAATGCAGACCAAGTCCACCAGTTATCCTAAACCAAAAATTAGTCAGTAGTGGGATAAGTTAAATAGTTTATGTTATCTTAAGAGTTCGCAAATGTCCTTAATAATCGAAATCCAGAGTCATGGACAGCACAACTACCAAACATGAACCTATAACAGCAAATGGTTTTATAAGCAACATGTAATGTGTGACACAAGCGAGAATAGAATGACATTAGTTTTGCATTCTACCAAAGCCAAGATGGGGTGGTCAAGAATTATAATATATATATTATCTGTTCCTATCAGTCCATTAGTTGAGTTTTTATAGTTAACAAATTTCCTATTACTAAATGGGATTTAGTTTATCCTATAAATTAATAGTCTAAACTCTAAAAAATTTTGGTTCAGGTTAATCGATTCATTTCCACTATGACTAAATCAATAGACCAATAATCCTAAGAGAGAGAAAGGAACCCAACTTCCGGAAGGAGCAAGTGATAGAGAACGCAACTTGAGAGAATAATAGTATACATGTAAAGGATTTATCAGTTTCTAATCCTGTAAGTGTTTAAGTAAGTTACTAACAAGTCATTCCAAGTATCCGTAAGTCCTGGAAGGCACCAATGCATGCAATCGTCATGTTTCTTTCCACCAGCATTACCTGGATGCGCATCTGCTCTTAGCTCGCTCATCTGAGTAATGTCCAAAATGTGGAAATCAGAACTCTTGAGGGCATTGCACAAGTGCTGATTCACCAAACGAGACTCCACATTTGTTCCATTACTTCTCACAGAGAATAGTTGTTCAGCCTTGCAGAATATACCAAAACAAAATCAGTGATTTATATAGATGGGGTATCATTTAATAAACATTAATACCCCCTGAACTTTTACTGTCTTGTGAACAGAGTAACATATATAAATTCCCGCTATAATTGGAGTGCTTGGTTCTTACAAAACATGTCTAAGATATTGATGTGCGAGTGCCAAATTGGAGTACCTAGTTCTTACAAAACATTAAGCTGTTGAAGATAACTTACTTCTTCTGGTAATAGAGGCTGCTGCCGATGACAAGAACCACCTTGGTCCCAGTCACCCCCTTCAAAATGTCTCGGTGATTGGGTCCTAAAGAATTTGATCGCACCTGGTCTGGTATTTTTCTCCACTAACTGTTTCTGTGATGAGAACAAGATATAATATCATTACATTGACTTTCATTGTTTCAGCATAACAATTACACTGACGCACCTAGTGGTCACGTTGTTGCTCTAACACCCTCGATTCATATGTATATGATCTATGCATGGAAGGTTGTCAATACATACCCTCCCACGTCAAATAAACGATCCTAAGAGCCAGCTATTTATATAGTGGAAAAAGCAAAGCTTTGTGCATGAAAATAACCGTAATGCCCTTTATTTATTAGCCTTTGAATACCGAAATTCGAGCCTGAAGAATTTTGGATTAAAAACAAAATTTCTCAAAAATTTTAGATTATGCTTCTGAATTTTGAAGATTATGCACCTAGTAGTCACGTTGTTGCTCTAACACCCTCAATTCATATGTATATTATCTATGCATGGAAGGTTGTCAATACATACCCTCCCACGTCATATAAACGATCCTAAGAGCCAGCTATTTATATAGTGGAAAAAGCAAAGCTTTGTGCATGAAAATAACCGTAATGCCCTTTATTTTTTAGCCTTTGAATACCGAAATTCGAGCCTGAAGAATTTTGGATTAAAAACAAAATTTCTCAAAAATTTTAGATTATGCTTCTGAATTTTGAAGATTCTTGAAAGTTGCGTTTAGCAAAATAGAAACAAGCTTCCCAGAATTTCAGTTTGATATACCTAAGTTATTAGATATTTGAACTCAAACCATATTAAAATTTTGGTATGTCCTGTCAAAAGACAAACGCAAATTCTTAACTTGCAAGGGCTGCGGTATCAAGAAAATTAAGACATGTTGTAACTACGATAAACACTCTACTGAAAGCGCATGCAGGTATCTCATATATATATTAGAATGAGAAAAAACTTCTACAATTTACAAGATAATATTATACCATGTATTTCAACACCTTATCCAGGCCAGCATCAGGAGTAATAGGAGGGATCAAAGGCTGATCATTCTCAAAGAAAAGCATGGGAGACTTTACAGGATCAAATTTCGAAGGAGCCCACCACCTACAAATAAGAAGTACAAGCCATAACTAACTAAATCGTTAGAAGCTAACTAACCGATAAAGTAGGTCTTAAGGGAAAACTTGGAGCATGAAACTTTCTTCAAAGAGTCTCCGGTATTAAACTGTCAAACATCAGAAGATAGATGCTTACAACATAAGAATTAAAACCGTTCATGGCTGTTTACGTCTAATTCTAATCTGGATTGTGGCCTAGAGTGGATTAGAAAACAAGAACTAAACTCCCTAGATGGTATATTCTTTATCATAGTCGTAGTTAAGGAAACACAGGCTATACGAAGGCATGATCTATTGACTAACATTTACAATTCAGCCGTCAAGATAATACAAATCCGAAATCGAAATCTATGGATGTAAATTGCCATTACTATACAACAAAACTGAAGCTAATTACCAATGTCCGGTGTTAAAAACAAGAATGTCATGGAAACTTATAGCTCTTGCCCATGTGCTTTCTGGAACATCAACATCAACTCTATAACCCTCTTTATACCCCAGTGCTTCTAACTTACCACCATTGGCATTAGCTGACCATCTGCATTACAGAAAGAACAACCCAAAACATGATGAAAAGAAAATGCGAACAGCAAGCAAATGCATAGGGAACTAAGATTTACAGAGTCAAAACTTTTTTTGCAGTCTAACAATAGCCAAGATATACCACAAAACCACCCTCTTCGGTACAAAAAGATTCTCGACATGAAAGACCAGGTGTTTTAGTCAAGCATTTAAAAACACTTCGTTCAGTCTCATCAGAAACTTAGCTTACCTACCATAACGTGCCAAAAGATTTGTCCGGTGATAGGCAATTGTAAGATTGTGTTTGAGAAATGTAAACCCACGATCTGCTCCAGCCGGACGCCATTTCTTCACCTCACTCGAAACACGTTTTAGAGTGCAGAACAGAGATACAAACATGTTCCTGTTCAAGGAATCACCAACAAACCCTGCACTGTTGATTGTTCATTAGCTGTAATAACACATTACACCGAAACTTAAAAACCGAGGTCGCACTAACAAATAAACAAATCACGTATCTCCAAAATACAGAAGCATACCAATGCTAGTGTCGCTATACGTCTCCAAGAACTTAACCGGGTCGAACTGCGCAAGATCGCATCCCTTTGGCTTCCATCTCCACTTAGGGATCTCTTGTCCGTTAGATTTCTTGTTCAATATACAGTTCCACCCTTTGAATATCTCCTTGCAGCTACTATCGTACCTCTCAGATCTCGGTTCTTTATCGTAAATCCACGAGCCGACGGAGTAGTCGCATGAGCCGAGTTGGACATCGCTGAGGTCGCTTGCGTTGTGTTTGGAGGGGAAGATGTTGCGAGAGTGGCTAGGGTGTTGAGACGAGAGGGAGGCTCTGTTAGAGAGAGATAGAATGAAGAAGATGGAGATGAAGCAGAGGAGAGAGAGTAAAGGGAAGAGAGACGTGTTCTTCAGTGATGAGGACAAGCTTAGAGCCATGGCAGTTAACGAGCTCTTGTTTGCTTCTCCTTACATGTCTAATTTTCTATGGGATGATCAAGTAGCCTATATTGTTTCTGTTTTTAATAAATAAGTAAAATGTTCAACTAAAAAAAAGATCACATTTTGTTGGATTCTATATGGCTGATCTTGTGCCTAATTCGCATAGTTTTGGACAAAATTAATTTTGTTAGAAAGACAAATTATAAGATTTTTTATAAATTTCTCATCTTTTTTTGTTGACATTTTAAGATTTTCAAGTCTGAGTTTCAAAATAAAAAAAGTAAGATGACGAATCTAACATAAATTGGTTTTTTTCTAGCATGACTCATAAATAAATTTAATAATTTTCATATTTCTAAAATTTTATAAAGATAGAATATATAATCATAACATTTTGATAGATTTTTTTGAGTAGTTTTGTGTTTTAAATTATTATTTTTAATATAATTATTTTAAAGAGAATCAAAATTTTATTAAAACTGTCCTCAATAGCAATAAATGTTACAGTGATCAAAGAGATACATAATTCTATTTTACATTTTTCAAATTCTGATTTCCTTAGTTTACTTGAATAAGCGCGAATTTTTAATTTTAAGTCTTCTCATATTATTTTCGAAAAAATTGAATTTTTAGTCCATTCTTTTTGTTTTTTGATTCCATGAACCAGTATCTGCAATAATAAGACATCTTGAGGGCTAAAGCTATTTCCTCCATGTTATTTTTTATTTCCTCCATCTTTCAAACTTTCAAAAACACTAGTGACTTGCTTTTACCAAATTACCCTTATTTTTATTTCAAATTTATCACTAGATGTCATTTATCTAATAGATAGTCTTATATGAATAAACAAAGCATTAACCTAACTTTACTCCAAGATATATGATTCTACCTCTAAAATTAACCTTAAAACAAAAAACTTCAATTTTATTGAAGATTAATCATGGAAAATGAAGAAACCCAAACAAAGCCGGAGAACAACACTCAATCGACAAACAAGATAATTTAAACTTGTTTTTACGTTTTATAACTTCATAGCTTGAAAACACCTATTTTGAAACTTATTTTTTTCAGCTAAACCCGATTTTTACAGTTCTAAAAGAAAAATAACTATTTCCGAGCCGGGCATTAGGAATCAGGTGTAATTTAAAAAAAGAACATCATCCGATAAACAAAAAACAGCATCCGAATAACAAAAAACATCATCTGATAAACAAAAAACATAATTCGATTAAAAAAAACATCATCCGATAAACAAACCAAACCCTAATCGAAAATGAAAAAGCAAAGAAAAATGAAGAAATCATACCTTTCCAAGCCTTCTATCTTCTCTCTTCGAATGGTTTTTTGAATAATGAGTTTTCTTCACCAAGCTTCTCTCTCTTTTGTGAAGAATGGGTTTTCTTCTCCAAGCTTTTTCTCTCTCTTCAATTTGTAAGGTACTAGTTTTGTTGTTTTGTGAAGAATGGGTTTAGTTGTAGTGAATGGGTAATGGTATGTTAAGGTAATGGTTTTTTAAGAAAAAATGGGTACAAGGGCAAATGTGTATTTTCCTTTATGGAGGAAATAACAACATGCGGTTTTTTTCAAATTATGGGGGAAATAACAATTTTGATGGAGGAAATAGCTTTGACCCATCTTGAGATCATGAGTAAACATGCCTAAGGAATGTTAGTAGTCAATAAATCATGTTTATTTCAGATGATCTAGACCTTACTATTTTCAAATTTTTAGTCTTATTTAGCGTAGATTTATACTTTTCACAATGATTATAGCCTGCAGTTTTACTAGAGATTGGTTGTCATTGAATTCACAATTTGATTTTTACTTTAAAGCCCATTTTGATACCCAATCGGCAACACAATTTTGCTCACGAAATATATGTTTAATGGTCCTTTATGAGGTTAAAAGTTTCATGCAACCGCTTATAATGATTCCAAGATCCCAAAGAGCCAAACCAGTACTAATCGTATTAAATAATAACATGGAATCATTTTCAATATTAACTAAAGTTATATCCATTTGATTTACATCATAATTGTTTATCCAATAAGGCTCATATTATAGTAGTGTTTCCCATACATAGTAGTTCTTTAGCAATTATTAATTTTCCTATACTTTTTTATGATCATGCCTCAACTTGCTTCGCCATTACTCAGGCAAGCACCATCAAAATTTAGTTTAAGTCTGGTTGTAAATAAGGTAATTGTTTAACATATAAAGGTTGATTGATGATGTCATGTGATTTAAACGACATAATTAGCTGATTTATGATCACTACCCCCGTATTTTTTTTAACAAGGAAAGCGAAATCTAACTTGACTAAGTTATAAGTAACTTTGTCAATTATAGTTTTTGAACATAGTCTTTTATCAATGTGTTTAGCTTGGTTTCTTGCTAACCAAATTCCCAACAAATTATTGATGGCATAATATATCTTAAATAAGTTTTTTTAGGAGTGCACATTAACCACCAATTAATACTGTGATTCAGTCATGTTTTATAAGATAAAAATGTTTAACTTTCTTTAAGAATTATTTCCATATTTCCCATGTTATTTGACAACAAACAAAAATGTGATTTGTTGAGTCTATGTTGTTGCAGAACTGGCATTTAGATGACAGACTAATATTTTAATTTTAAGAATAGTGTCTAGAGACATTAAACCTTTAAGAGTCTGTCATAGAGTAAAAAGAACACTTCCTTAGAAAGACTTTATTCTATAACTAATTAGGATTTTGAATTTTTATTTCTCATAACATTCCATGTTTTCTTTAGGGAGAACAACCCATCAAAAAAAATCATAGAATTATATCTTCTAATGAATATGTTAATGAAATTTTAGAAATTCTTTGAGTGTGAGTTGAGAACTTGTTTTTTGAGTTTATCAATGCTCCATGAGCCATTATCCAGAACGTTCGAAGGATACTCATTCACACTAGTAGTTTGGCTAATGTGTTATTTTTTACGATATATGAGAAAATGTGTAATCCACATGTGACTTTTTGATACGAGCGAGAAATAATAGGATTTATTTGGGAAAAAACACAAGTTATTGGAGAATTTGAGGCTGAGATTTTATTAGGATGTGGCCCTTTTAAGAAAAAAATTCAAGTATTGTTTATGGTAGTAGATTGTTCGAAGAGCTATAATGATATTTTGGAAGATCATGGCTATTGATGATGCATGCTATTGCTATCACAATCCATTAGTGCCTGAAATATGTAATTAGGGATCGAGTGGGAGTAGTTCGAAGTAGGCAACAAGTGGCTAGAGAATGTTATGCGATAACTTTGTACATCAAGTAAAGTGTAGCTATTGACAAGATGACATAATAGCAATTATGGGGGCCTTCCTCAGAGGCAGACATGGTGGATGATCTAAGGGAGAGCCTGAGCTCATTAGCTATCGATGAAATGTGGAGGTTTATGTTTTTTGGGAATGAAAAAAGTTTGCGAATAGGAACGTTGTTATCACATTCACTACGTTATCAATTATTGAGGTATTTGTCTAAAAACTTTGAAGTTTTTTACTAAAAATATTGTGGGAGGGAACTCCAAGGTGATTTTCCATAGCTTGGCAGTTAACCTTAAAGTTAGACCAACCATTCAAAAATGAAAGACTTCTTCGGTTAAAGAATCTAAGGCAATAATGTGAAGAAAAAGAATGAAAAATGGAGAATGTGCTGATTTTACTGATCTCAATCGAGCATGTGTGAATGATCCATTTCTTGTCCCAAAGATTGATCAGCTTGTTGATTCGATATATGGTAATAAGCTTATTTCTTTCATGGATGTTTTTTCTAGGTATAATCATATAAAAAAGAATTTGAACGATAAAAAAAGTACTACATTTATTATTGATAGAGGATTACATTATTATATAGTTATGTCTTTTGGTCTCAAGAATGTTGGGGCTGCATATCAAAGGCTAGTGAACAAAGCCTTTGCCTCCCAAAAATGAAAGAAATATAGAATTTTACATAGATGACATGCTAGTCAAAATCTCTGCAGATAACGAACACCTACGTGACCTAGAGGAAACTTTCTCGAATTTGAGAGTTATTCATCTAAAATTAAACCCAAAGTAAATTGTTATTAAAATGATCACTTGCATTGGTAGAAACTTGAATAATAGCCAAAAGATAATTATATGAGATAAAGAGATTTTTTAGACAAAGTTAACTTTATCAAGTGCTTAAAATTCATGCACAAATAATATAAATTATACTCTACAAATTCCCAAAATCTTAAATTTACGTCTTCAACCTTATGTTTTGTTTCAAACTAAAGCAATGGTCGAGGTCATATAAGTTATGGTTAACTATTACTATACACAAAAATGAAATCCTTGCAATCTTGTCATATTTTAACGAGCTAGGATATTCTCGATGATATTCAAATTTGCTTCATGTGTATCGTCTAATATGAAGACGGGTCAAACTTTCAAAAAAACTTAAATTTTTGTGACAAAACACTAGCTCTAACTCCTTCTGTAGTGGTGGACAGTAAACCGATAATATGTATAAGCATAAGGTCCCGTGAATCATTAATATTCGCAGTGACTTACGCCATACAAAACCATACCTATAACCATAATTATTCAGCATATAACCAAACTAAACAACCGAACTAAATATTCAAGTTATAGTCATATTCAAATTATGACTATACTAATTTTGAGTCATAAAGTCAAAATAAAATTATTTAAGTTGGATAGTTTGGATCCCAAAAATTTAAACTCGCGCATAAAACCCGAAAGCGACAAACTAAATTTTTTCGAATTCTATCACATAATCATAAACTATAAATATATTAACAAAAAAAAAATCTTTAATAGTTTATACGAAAATTGAAATTCAACTTCGAAACCTTAAACACCCAAATTTATTTAAGCAAATATTACATATATTATTTAAAGATGATGTAATGAACAATTTCATATTTTTTATTTTAAAAATAAACATTAAAATCGAAATAAAATTTAGAAGTATTTTCAGTTAAAATTGTTTTAGTGCTTGATTTTGAAAACGTGTTTGAAAGTTAGAATCCCATTAAAAACGTGATATATGTATAACGCAAGTGTTTAATTTATTCTTATAGTAGATGAACCAAACTAAGCTAGATTCAAAAAAATTTAAAATTCCTCATTATGCTGATTATAATTAATTAATTTTTTCTTTTCAAACCACTGACTATCTTATCGTAATAAAATTTATAATTTTATGGTTAACTTGGTTACACCATCCATAGTTTTCATAAAATGTTCTTACGAAACGTATCTGATTAGAACCTTATAAACCAAGAAAGGCTCCACCAAAATTTAAGCGAATTTTAAACTAACAAATTTGGGAACCTTACAAGTTGAAGCACGGCTAGACTGCGTAAATTTACTTTGATAATATCTACTGCTACTCAGGTTGAACAGCTCATTTATCATATATTTTCATTCTAAGTTCAGGACCCAAAACCAAAGATAAATATCTAATGGACAATCCTAGTCTAAATTAAGATAACATCTGAATCTGGTAAACACAGTAGCCAATTCTTCGTTCCACACTGGCGATTCCGATAAGTTTCCAGGTAAAAAGACATACTATGCATTTATCATACAAAATGTAACAACACAGCTTTAAAAGATGGTGTTTTTACTTGTCATGTTTACTTCTCTTCTTTTTCTTCTTATCCTTCTTTACTTTGGTTTTATGTTTCGAGCTGTGCTTCCTCTCCGAGCTTTTTGAGCGATCCTTTTTGGCCCGTTTTCGCGTATGCCTATTAATCTCGTCATCAGAGGAAGATGAACAATAATATCTCAACGAAGAAGGCTTTTCTGGTCCAAGAGCAACACGCTCTTTCTTTACATCAGGGCTTCGTGACAGCTTTTCTGAGGTCTCTGGACTTCGAGGAAGATAAGGACCTGTTTCATCCATCTTTGATCCCACAGAGCCTCGACCGCGCTTAACTCTGCCATAAGATCAATGAAAGAATCAAGTAATTTTACACACGGGCACCAAAAGATTTCAGATAGTTGAGCATTTAAGACACCATTGGATCTACTTAATTGCAATTAACCCTCTTAGGGATGGATTGCACCTATTTGAGAAAAAAGGTTGAGATGTGCATCCAGAGTTTTAATTTGAATTAAACTGTTTGAGTTTCCAAAAAGCGGGCGCCTATAATTCTCTTTAAAAGGAATTTTTCTTAGTGATGACTAAAGTGATCCACCTTCTTTGTTAATAGATATATATAATATTAGCAACCAGTAACACTCAGTATTACATGGGTACTGCAATATACACGTGTATAGACTGAAGGAATACCTTGAGTGTAGAAACTCCTCAATCTCTTTGTCCCTCAAGCCCTCATCTTCACTCGAGTAGCATCTTTGAGCCATGTTTGCGTTAGAAGGGTAAGTGTCAGCACCATTTCCATCATCTTTATAATGTGGATCGCTTGCACTACTAGAGGGTCTGTTAATGTCTCGATGGCTCCGGCCACTGCCACTCTCTGCTCTTGATCTACCTTTGAGCCTATCATCTAACTCACGCTCTTTTTGGCGAACTCGCCACAAGTCATTCACTTCCACAGCTTTATTTGCTGTTGTTAAAGCCATATGAACAGGATAAGAGTCGATGAAACTATGACCAAAATATAAAATGAAAATATTGTTCCAACTAACCTGTAGGGAACCCACATTTTTTTATACATGCGGTTCTATGTCTATGCTTACTGTTGATTAAGAATGATTAAGTAATGGGCAAAACAATTCGTAGTAATTTACAAAAAAACTATGACCAATGTTCAGCGGACAATTCGTAAAAATCTAACAGTTCTGTCTATGCTTACTGTTGATTAAGAATGATAAACAATGGGCAAATCAAATCAAAGTAATTAACCAAAAAACCATGACCAGTATTTTGCGGACAATTCGCAAAACTCTAATAGTTAGTCTACACATATTATGACAGTTATCATATGATATCAATTATGATGACTCGTAATACTTTACTGCTTATAATTCATAATAACTTAGATGAAAATTGAGAAGTAATTGTGGTAGCCTTCATTGCACAGAGACAAACCATCTATTGTGATTAAGCAACCTATTTCTTCATTTTCTAGAAAGCATCAAACTACTTTTTCAAGACCACATTTTTATGGTAGACTGCTAGTTTATTGAATACTTGGTTAAATGGAATTGATAGATTATTTCTAGAATGTAGGTCAATGCCAAACACACACACCTAAACAAAGAAATTAGACACTAAACAATATCCAATCACATATAGAACAAGGAAAGCGGGAATTGGCTCTTTGACACCGTTGAACAGGTACAGTATCTAACATTTGTGTCCTCTTAGAGTACTAGTTCCCATAAACAATGTGTAAAGACACAAATATTACTAATAGTATTCTCTTGGTCCCTCTTTCTGGTTTTTTTGTGCGCGCAAACCTGTTGTTTCAGATTTGTACTACTAATTTTTCCTTTCAGGGGAAGTGTTGAATAAATAGGTATATGTATAAGAATGATAAATTCGAAGGATATGACAAATACCTTGTTGCACCCCAAGAACAGTAGCTGTAAGGAACCGTGAATTAGGCCGAGCCCTAACGGTAGGCTTCTGAAGATAAGCACGCACACCTTCTTTCTCTGCTTGTCGCCGCAATTCTGCTGCTTCTTTTAAGAGAATGGCAGCTATTCTATTCTCTGTCTCCAAATCCATTAAACTACACAAACAGGTCCCAAAGAACATATAAGTAATATGGAGCTATCAATAGCCGGCCAGTCTACAAGGACGGTAGCAAAAATATCAAAAAAAATCACCAAGGTAGCAAAAGGGTACATAGGAAATCAAACCAATAAAAGCTATTTCAACACAAGAAGCCCTGGCGCTAAAGACTTCGTGGGTCACCCCACTCCATTCTAGCCCGTATGACATAGAGTTGTACTCTCCAAAGGATCATATTAATATAAGTTTTACATAATTCCTTACAAGACCATCAATAGTTTAAAATTTGCAAATAAGTTTACAAGCTCCATCGCCAGAAATTAAAACCATGTTTACAACGACAAGACTGTCTGCAAAAGCTAACAAAATTGCCAGATTATAAGCACGAGCTTGCCGTGTGCAAAATTGCCAGATTATAAACGCGAGCTTGCTGCTAACATGAAAACTACATATTGCAAATCCAGAATCCAATTCAATCTTAAAAGAACCTATCTTAGAACCTTAATAATCAATACCTATGTCTGGTACCGAAAAAGGAAGCAGAATCCGTCTAACACAAATGTAGACAAAGGCATAAAAGAGAAAAAATCGAAATTTATATAGATAGAGACATTAACGTACCACGAGAATGGGAAACAACGTCGGATCGACAACAGGATATTGGATAAGCAAGAAGATCTTCGATCGGTGAAACAAGTTTACGAAACCCTAACCCCTAGGTGAAACTCAGATTTAAAAGACGAATAAGAGCATAAAATGCCGTAACTTTACTTTGTTGTCCTAAATATATTCCTACATTTTGTTTTGGATCGTAACCATTTGGACGACGCATACTTTTACGGACTTCATATTTTATTTATTGGTTTTGATACCGGTACATTTTGTTTTGGATCGTAACCATTTGGACGACGCATACTTTTACGGACTTCATATTTTATTTATTGGTTTTGATACCGGTTAATAGTATTAATATTCTATTTTTTATAATTTAATATATTTCGTGGACTATGCTATAAATATGGCATATTTTGATAGATTTTTCATCCTATCCTTTTTTTTTTTAAATTCAAATTTTAAATTTTCAAATTATCCTTCTCACTCTTACTAATTACAAGCATGTTATTTACCCAATAAAAACAACTAAAAATATAAAACTCATCCAAAATTAGGTTAAACCCACAAAATTACCATCATTATTTACTGCTCTAGACCCTAAAAGTAATTATCTTCTAATCCAAACCCACCAAATCCACCACAAAGACCCAAAAATCGGTGTATCCATGGAAAATGATGAAATGGGCGTCTTTTTGGAAGACTTGCTAGACGAGGAGGACGCTTACCGCATGGAGGTAAGTAGTTGAACTCTCTTTAACATTTTTTTCCTGGTCGCACGATTATCGTGCGATAAACGTCGTCATCTTCGCACGATCGTGCGACGGGTATACTGTTTCCGTCGCATATCTTCATGCGGCAACGTTCTCAACGTGTCGTAGGTGACACCTTCAAATTACGTGCGCATGGGACGACCCTATAGTATTATTCGCATGCGATGCTTATAGGTTAAAATATTATATTTTGTTGGAGGAACCTGCCCAACCTCTATATATGGATGTTGATTACACAAGAATATTCAAAACAGATATGTTATTTACGAAAGATGAATTGGATGCTTTGTGGACATTGAATCGAAGAAGATTATGTTGGTCACGATTACAAAGCTCTACGATAGCTGGAAATTGGGAAGAGCTCCTATATTAGATTACGTTTGCGAGCGGTACAATATATTTTGTATCAAAAGCGAAGCCGGAAATGTTAAGAAAGCGGAAGACTTCGACGAAGAAATGTAATTGTCCGCTTGCGTTAAAAGTTCATCTGATTGACGTACTAGCCATAAAATATCGTTTGGAGGTGATAAATGGTACGGATAATCACGATCCATACGCTCGCTTAGACGGTTATTCCCACCCTTGTAGGCTAAAACGAGATGAAGCACCCATATCCAGAGAATATTTCGAAAACGTTTGCAATCTATAATTGCCGCAAAAAATATCGGGATGTTGAGCACGGGGGACAAACGCAAATGCAATATTTGTCGACGAAATTGAAAAAAAATGGATACTCCACGTGGGAAAGTTTGAAAGACGATTCAAAGGTGATCACAATTTTTTTTCCGCACATTCTACGAGCATAAACTTATTACGTACATTTCCTAATATATTATTCATGGATTATATCTACAAGACGACTAGGTATAAGATGCTTTTATTAAATATTATTGGGTTAACGTCTACTTTCATTACATTTATTGTTGCATATGTGTTTATGAGCGGAGAGAAGATAACGAATTATATACGGGCTTTAGAAACTCTTTGTGGTTTGATGATGGATATTGTGTGCGCATTTCCAAGCGTTATTGTTATCGATCGAGAGTTAGCTCTCATGCAAGCTATTGAGATTATATTTCCGGGCAACACCACTTGTTATGCACGTGTCATATTAGTAAGGAAAATTCTTGGAATGGTCTGAAAGATATTGCACGATGATGTGGTTGTGAAACAATTTGTTGAGTTTTATGGCTACGTTGCCGAAGCGAACACGGTTGAGAGGTACAAAACAAATCTAGCTACAATGAAGAAGATGTTTGCCTCTCAACCCAAGTGTTTTATGTATGTTATAGACGCATGGATAACAAAATAGGGTGACAAGTTTCTTTAATATCGAATGAACAAGATACAACATTACGGCCAAACAACTTCAAATAGGTATGTCCATCCAATTTTTGGTTTTGCTATTATATCTCTTTTAAAATAAGGCCTCAAATTTGTACTTGTATTATGTAAGGCGGATGGTGCTCACTCTTCCCTCAAAAAATACGTTGGGACGAATCAATGCAATTTTGAGTTTTTTTTAGAAAAAGTTCACAACTTACTAACGAAACAGCATGCGGGGATCCTCGAATCGTTCAAGCAAAGTAAGTTTTGTATAATCTTCGGTTTTGATGATGTTTTGATCCAAAATCTTAAAGGTCATGTATCACATGCGGGCCTAAAAATATTGATGTTTGCTATTGTACGTGCTAGAAATATAGGAGTATATCGGGGTAGCATGTGAAGGATGTTTCCTTAGGAAAACACGTGGGTTACTTTGTACATGTGAAATTGCATTTATAGCTATAGATGGTAGGTGCATTCCTTTAGAATGTGCGGATATCTTTTGGAGAAAAATAGATATTGTTCATAGAGATCCTATTTCTCGTGAGGACCAATTGAAAACAAAACTGTCCATAATAGACAACTTCATTCGTAGTTTTCGTCATTACCAAAAAGACCACATAATCAATCGGGTAATACAAATATTGAGGCCCAAGACTAGTCATATTCAAGATCCTAAAGAAGCGGTTAGAGCTAAGTGTAGGCCAAAGGGAGGCGTTGATAAATCGACTAAATGAAACCCAAGTTCGTGGGAATATAACAAACCGCTAGTGATAGTACTCCGGCTAACTCGATAGGTAGTACACCCGTTAACACTTTATGGATCACGTCCGCATCGAAAGTGGTTCCGGTCGTACCACCCAAACATCCACTTACAATAAAGAAAGTTGGTCGGTCAAATAAAATTGTTAAGGATGAGAAGTTAACATTATATCCTGATTGCATCCCGACAATTCTACACACTTATATTATTAAGTTAGTTGACATTCTTCTGGACGGACAATGCGGATATCATTTCGTAGCTCATTCAATATACAATAATGAAGATATGGGAAGATGTTAAACGCGATTTGTTGAAAGAGTTGTGATAAAATCGTGCATATTGGTTGGATGTATATGGTTCGCCCAAGGTGTTTGACGATTTGGTACATAGGTTGGATTGCTTCAAACCCAGCCCTAGTATCCATTATTGGATGACATTTCCGGACATAGAACTAGTCATTACGACAAGGTATCAGTGCATGGTATACCATGTTCGCAAACAACGTTATTAAAGTATCTACCAATTCGTGAATGCCCACTTGTGACCAATTCAACGATCATGGAAGTTGGGATTAATTTCGTACATGGATATCAATTTGTTAATGTAAATATCTCATCCGTTTACATTTTTACTTATTAAATAAATAATGCATTAATTATGTATTTTCCCCGCATATTACTACTCCACCCGATTGACCATTCCCGCTATTATGCCCTTCATGGGGTGCTTACGCCATCGAGGAAAAAAGTCAATGGGCGCATCCGTACTACCGTACTACCGTAGGTTCAAAACATTTACACAACTAATGCTAGTTAGGAATATGAACTTGAATGAAACGTCGTATGCAACCGATTTGACTATAGACAATAATTGATATAATTTTGAACGATGTCAAAATTTTTGTATCCCACTTATCTTACCCCTAAACCAAATGTCATTTTAGTTATAGTTTCATTTAAATTGAATTAATGTTGGGCAGTTGGATACATTGAACTGGGTTGATTATTGAGTTTTAAACAATCGTTGTCACACGCAACCATGTTTGGAACTCGTCGCATGTGACGGTAGTGCAAAATACTGGCCCAGTTTTCTTACTAGAGACGACCACATCGCAAGGTACAAACGTGACCATGGTTGGAACCCGTCGCCTGCGACGTAGGTCAAAATTTTGACATTGTTTTCTTACAAGAGACATGTCTGTCGTGATGTAGAAATGCGACCATATTTGGCACCCGTCGCATGCGATGATAGTTTAAAATTTAGGCCCAATTTTCTTACCAGAGACATGTCTATCGCGAGGTTCAAATCGATCACATTTTCCAGTTGTCACATGCGACCTTGTTCATTACAATTTGCCCCATATTTTCAAACATATATATGGAAATTAAATTTTGACTACAAATAGGTGCGTACAAAACAAGACAACTGAACGTACACAACATATGACTCATAATCAAACAACAACTTATCGAAACATAAAAACTAATCAGAACATAAAAACTGAAAACGCAACTGAAAAAACTTGAATGTTCATTCGTCAAAGTCGTATCCCATGTTGTCTTCAGAATCATCTAATCCCTCCCTTTTTTGAATCATATCCTACAAATATGCCACCATATCCCTAATGATGTAGTATATCACATTCATGTTCCAGACGGAAACCGCTTCTTGCTTAATCTTAAATGGCAAGAATAGTAAACGTTGTAGCGGTTGGATAAAAAGGTATCTGCTTTTGATTTGGTCACTACTGCGCACAACAAGACCTATTGTTCGTGTGCGACCATAACTGAAATACATCGTGCATATGACCCGCTTAAAAGATGCATCGCTGGTATCTTCCCCCATCTATTGGCGGACAACCTTCACCGCCTGAAGCAACTGGTAGTCTTCATCAACGTTGAACTCCATATGTAAATGTCTTTGTGTTCTTGTATGGGTTGTTGGTTGTATGTCTTATTAGACGTCTTATTAGGTCATTCTTATAAGGAAATGAATGTGGGGTATCATCTTAGGCGGGAGTTAATTTTGGTGGGATTTATTTTCGGTGGTAGTTGATTTTGGCGTTTAACTACAATTTTGGCAAACAAGAAGACTCTTTTCGAATAAAAATCAAAAAGGAATGTAAAAACATAGATATATGAATCCAAAAACATAGTTATATTAAAAGGTTTACAAATCAAACGTATCAATAAAAAAGTCTAAAACTAAAATAACATAATAATAAAACATAAAAAGTCCACAAATCAACGAAGTCTATATCGCTCAGCAATCCTACCCATCTGAAGGGTGGTGTCTGTACTAAGGTAGAAACCGTGTGATCTGATCATATCCTGCGAAGTCAGCACCAGCTTGATACTGCACCTAAGGTCCTTCAGTTGAAGCAGTGCTACTTAGTATATACCACGCGTTCTTCTTCAACCAAACCCGGTACATTGCATTGTTGTTCTCTCCTCCATCGTGGTATTCCGCTCCAACAGTGGTGTAAAGATGATACTCCCAATCCCGCCACAGATGACCATCCTAAACGTACCTCAGAATCGTCTTCTTGCCTGCTTTTTTGGACGCAGGAGGAGGAATTTGTTTTGGAATGAACTGTATGTGGCCCATTTGATGAGTGACACGGTCGGGGTAGTACGGAACAACGATGTCAAACGCTTTTAGTGTCAGATCAACCGAACTCACACTATGGAACAAATACTCGTCCCATATATACGTATAGGAAAGGAATACGACCTATAAATAAATAAGTTAACAAGTTAGACAACTATAGTAGTAAAAAAACATAACGTAAGAATTATAAAATACTACTTATATCTGACTTCGCACACATCGATAGTGCATGCCTAAACTCTCTGCGTACATCATATGAAACACCGATCTTCTGTGGCGTGTGGTGACATATATGGGGCAATGATAACTGGTAATCACTAAACATTGGAGCTCTAAACTGCGTAAAATGATCAAATATCCACGCCTCAAGCAGTCATACGAGCCCACAAATACCCCACATACCATGTAAAGATCCCTGGCTAAGGGCGTTATACAACTGCGCTAATACCAACTGACCCAAGTTGTACTGATTCATAACTTGGTACTGGTTCACAAACTGGAGGTAATCTAAGGAAATACTATTGTGTGTCTTGTTGGCGCAAATGGTGGTACCTAACAGGAATAGTATGTATGCATGGGTGGAATGATCTACTCGTTCGTCTGTGATCTTACTATCACTATATCTGTCACCCGTGAATGTGTTACGCAACCAACTAAGATTGACTCTACTAGCATTCCTAAAATTCTTGTTTAACTCGGTCGGTCGTACACCCAACATGATAGCATAAGTTTGGCTCATCACCACCTCATCATCAAAAGGCATACCTGTGACCGGTAGTCCAGTAATGACGTGGACGTTATCTAAAGTCACAGTCATCTCTCTGAACAAGAAATAAAATAAAGAAGTCTCCTCATTCCATCGCTCAAGGAATTCCTTAACCAAATTTAGATTCGTATGCCAACGAGAGACTGCGTTGACGAGAGGGTAAAAGATAGTCTCTATCACCTTTGTTCGTACCTTGCTCTGCTTTTTGAAGTCCCATTTGTGGAGACTATCGTACATAGCGAAACATCGCAAGGAAACCATATCCTGCAATATGTATCAAACACGTAAGTGACTAATTTATAAAAAATCAATTTTATAATAAAGTTGAGAATTAAAACTTACATCTCTGTGACAAACACTAAACGCCTCGTGTAGGGCGTAACCGGGATAGAGAGCGGAGACGTGTGGCATCATCAACAAGAACTCGGTATCCTTAGCCTCGGGTGCATAAGGTGTGTCGGGTGCGTCATCTTCGTAACGTTCCTCAGGTGCCTCCGGTTCGTAAGATAAGTCAGGTGCGTGTGAAGACGAACCTGCTCCACTGCTACCGTCATCACCCCAACCAGCTTCATGGTAGCTGGTATTGTCAGTTGGAGCACGACGACGGAGGCGTCGTTTCGTCCGGCTACCTGCAGATTGTCCTTTGATGAAGCAACATCCACAAGCTCGGGGAAGCATGCGCTGCCTCTGCCTTACGTACCTCGCTTGACTGAGCTTTATCTCTTTGAACGGATTTTTCACAGTCAATTTGATACGACCCATATTGTAAAAAAAGAAAGTAAGAAATATTGGCAAACACACAAGTAAAATAATATGTTCTCATTGTATGCGAATATAGTACTTAACCAATCGCATACTACACGAGGCATCGCACGGTCGCAGGCGACCAGATAAGTGCACCAATCGCACGCGACAGGAGCTATGCATGAGCATTTTAACCGGAACCGAAAGAACCGAACTGAAGAGGATTCGGTTCCTTCATAATACCCAAATGGTTTCAGTTTTAATTACCTATGGTTCTCGGTTCGGAACCAGAACCAAACCGAAGAACCGCATGCATCCCTTAAGAACCGAACACATGTATTAACCCTATATCTAACATTATTTGAAAATATATTTTTCTTTCCCAAAGTTAGATTCCTCTAAATCTGTTGTCTATCACTAACCTCTAATTGTATTATATTTAATAAATGACAACATAGTTAATTAAAAATGGCGACATGTCTATAAACAATTAGGCGTATGGACAAAGTAACAAAATATCAACCTTTATATAATCTAATAAACTTGATATATCTATCATTTTTTATATTACTAACATTCTTATTTAATATATTAATTTTGGATCTCTCATATATTTATTATTCAATTTTCTTACAATCTAACACAAATTTATAGTTTTGATTCATAAAATGAGTTTTATATCTGTTGATATTGTTGGAAAATTTAAAGTATCCAAAAATATTCGATTGGAATCGAATTAAATACCCATACTGAACTGAACCAAACCGAACCAAATTATTATTCAATTTTCTCACAATCTAACACAAATTTATAGTTTTGATTCATAAAATGAGTTTTATATCTGTTGATATTGTTGGAAAATTTAAAGTATCCAAAAATATTCGATTGGAATCGAATTAAATACCCATACTGAACTGAACCAAACCGAACCAAATTTTATTTGGTTCTTAAATGGGTACCAGTTTTGGAGAACTGAACTGAACCGAACCGAGGAACCGAATGCACATGCCTAACAGGAGCCCTTCTTAGTCGCACGATCGTGCGACGAGTCTCAACCCGGTAGCACTAACGTGCGACGAACACTTGCGATATCCAAAATCCTAGATCTATCCAAACAACACCATTTCCAACAAAATCAGAGACAAAAACACAGATTCTAATATGACTAACAAAAATACAAACTAATCTAACAAAAAAACGCTTAAAATCATGCAAAAATCCTACTTTTAAAATCGAAACCGAAATGCCCTATTTTATACCACTTATACACAACGAAAACTAAAAACATATATAGTGGGAGGCTTGTATGACTTACCTAAATGTTGTCGTTAGTTCGGATTCTTCAAAAAATAAGCTTCGATTTTCGATGAAAACTTGATGTTTGAGAGGTTTTGAGAGATATAAAGAGAAAAAGAGAGAAAAAAATGACGAGAGATTTATAAAATGCTTTTATACCTAGGTTTTCTGAGAGGGTTAAATTTTCCAAAATTAAGTGAGAGATATATCAAATGGATGTATGATCCAACGGTGTAAGATCTATAAAAATATGTTATATTTCTAGCCTGATCCATATTTGTTATATAGAATTATATCACGACAATTATCCTTCTACTAAATGTAAGATAATATTGAATTTTATTTAAACTAAAATTAAATTAAAGTTTAATATTATTTAAATAATAAGTTAATAAAAGTTTTTTTAAAAAAAGTTATACAAAATTAAATAAATAATATATTTTATAAGTTATATATTTAATAAAAAAAACAGGCCTGTTTATGTTCACAATGTAATCATTGATATCTATATTAAAATATATTAAAGCACAAAAAATACATTATATAATCCATTAAACCGTATATGAAGACATCGGTTAGTAACACCTTTTATTTTTTATTAACTCATAGTTTAGAAAATTTATTTTATTTTTAACTTATAAAATTACTTAAAAGAATTCATTCAACGATAATTTAATAGTAACAACTCTTAATATATAAATCTAGCTTTGTTATTATAATTGTAAGGGCAATGTTATATGAGGACCCCATTTGGTTATAATGAGACCCGAAACCAAACTTTTTCTTTTATTTTATATAAAATGACAATTTTACTCTTTTCATATAAAAGCAATTTTTCAACTAAAAATCATATATCACAAACCAAAAAAATTCGCAAAGTCGAAGAAGAATTCAATTAAAACACAGTTAGATTTTAATTGTTATCCAATGAAACAAACAAATTATTTTGATTCAAATTCTTCATTCTCTTTATCCTCTCTGTCTTTTTCATCATCTCCCTGCAAATGAACAATAATTTATGGTGGTCATACTCCCTCTACCGCAACTGGAGTCAGAACTACTCCCTCCACTTTTGTCGCTTCTCCGTCGGTTCTATCGTCGATGTTTCGAAATCCATACATGGAAGGATTAGAAACGCAGCACTTATTACAACAGTCAGTACACTATTCTTCTTCTCTGAAGAATCTGCTTTTATAAAGAATGGAGACATATTATACCCGATTTTAATCAAAGGTCATGTATATAGCATATATAGAGAGAGAGTTTTACATAAGTGTGAGGTGGAGAAATGTTGAATAAAGAGAGTGACAAGAGAATACCGAAACTGCTGACGGGGTTGAGTGAGAGAAATCATAGAGGGAGACAGAAGAGGGCAAAATTGTCATTTTATATAAAATAAAAAAATGTTTGGTTTTGGGTCTCATTATAACCAAATGAAGTCTCCATATAGCTTTGCCCTAATTGTAAATTAAAACCTAAAACTAACTTTCTTCAACATTAATACCACGTCATGAAATCAAACACAAAAATATTGAATGTACATAAAAGCTACGACATGTCAATAAAGGTAACTTTCTATTTTTAAGTCTATAATATGAAATGCATACGCCTTTTCATATAGCTAATACGAATTACATATACATTTCACGTGGATCAATGCTAAAATGTTTATGCATTGTTTATGTTAAGTTATGAATTAAATCTATACGTATTTTTGTAGAAATATTCACGTACTCTAATTATGAATCTTGATCCAATTTTGTATAAACTCGTCAAGGTAATGTGTTTGATGTCTATTACACACTTTTTTCATATATGATTATTACATTAAACTCAAGTTGACTAGATGGGTTTAGTGCATAGGCTGTAACTCATGATACATCATCATGAGTAGTCTTCACGATGATAGACGACGTGGAAAATCTCCTAGTTTTTTCTTAAAATGCAAGGTATGGTGTTTTTTAAAATATTGCATATGATGTAATGAGAAAAGTACTTACAAACAAAAAAATATAATTATAGTTTAACTCATAACATAAAAGTTGACAAAAGTAATAAAATATCAAATTTCAAACTGAACTCGCATTTATCTCTCGAAATATTTGGATCATATGTCTCTACAAATTTTGAGTAGTTACTTGTAACCCGACTAGTTTCATAAAATATCCACACGGGTAGGGAAAATTAATAAAATAATCAGTGTATAGTATAACTTCCAACCTCTATAAATGGTCTTAGATATACATGTATAACATCACAATGAAGCCGTAAAATCCTTTTGTCTTTTAGAGTGAATTGTCCCTAAGAGAGTGATATGTTTAAACTAATATTATCGCATCCCAATTTTATTTTTACAACTTTCTTCAGTGATCCAAAATGTGAACATAGTCCAAAAAACGATGTTAGCCATTTTTTCTCGCAAACATGTAACAAGAATAAATATAAGAGAGCACGAGTTGTGTAGGTGACTCTAACTTCCGTGAAAGTTTTGGAGTCTATATACTTTGGACCGAACTTTTTTTTATAACTATTCGAAATGAACATCATTATTATTATTGTTTGGTGAAACAAACTCGTATTTTAGTGCGCAAACACTAATAAATAAAATCTAAAACCTCTTTTTTATTACCCGCAAACATCGTATGATCTAAAATATCATATGTGACATAATAATATAGACGTTGTCAAATGTAACCTTAAACTCACCAAATACAAAATATAAAGAATTTATATATGAGTGCCATTGTTTGTTAAATGTCTTAAAAATAAGTACATTGATTTTTCAACATCACAAGACGTCGATAAGATCCCTGAATATTCTTCAAATAAGCTTTTGTATGACCGTGTTCTAATTTTCTAGGTTTTATTGCTTCGTATCTAGTATATAGTGAAACGCTAGATAAATGATCAATCTTAATAAACATATTAATGTATATCAATAACAAAAAAAATACAATTCATCAAACTAATAAAAACTCAATTATGTATAACATAACCCATCATAACTCAATTATTAAAAGAAAAATAATCACTCGAAGTTAGTCTAATAAAATAAGTATATAACTAATTTCAAACCAAGAAAATCAAACTAATCAAATAACTAATACAACTTATCAGACCAACTAACGCAAAAAACTAAACTCAAATACATTAAAATCATATAAAAAAAATCAATCAAACAACTTAATACAAATAACTAGACTTAGTTAATCAAACTCAAATCACATAAAATGAATTAATCAACCCAACCAATATAAAGAACCAAACACATGTAAAATTTTATAATCAAACTTAATAATACACACAAATTAAAACATATAGTTTAGATAAAATTACATATCTTTGGAAGACATTGTATGTCGTGTTCTCTGTGTATCCCATATACGTGAGGTAATACTTCCTAAAACACCATTTTTGTAACCTCTACATATACTTATAAGTCTTCTAAATTTACGGAGCCCTGCCAAAATAAATAAATATGAGGTTAAATAGGTTTTTTAATGAATGTAGTTTCCATCCAAATATAAAATTACATTCATAAATATCACATTATATACTATTCGTGGAATTATGGTATTTAAACTAATATAAAACTACGACACAACATAAAATCAAATCAAACAACAATCTAATATACACTCTCTCACAAAACAATGCGAATTACCATGGAATTTTCACACCACATACGTAAAAATACTTGATTTGTTTGTGTGTGACGTCAAAATATTCTTTGTACATGTAAAAAAGACGCATGTAACCTAAAAACAACCCAACAAACGACAATAATATATCAACCAAATACCAACTAACTACTAACACTTAATAACATACAAATTAGACAAAAATAAGGTAAAAGATAATTAAAAATGGTTTATGACTCGAGTAACTAACACTTGAGTGAACAAAAACTCATAAAAATATATCAAATGAAATAATATTCATACCTTAATGTAGATGTGTCGTTGGTTTAACAAACAAAAATGGTTTTGAAATGGTTTTCATAGAGGTTTTGATAAATAATAATTGAAGAGATGAAATAGTGAGAGATTAAGTAAAATAATAAGGTCTTGTCCGGGTCATGGGTGTTTGGTTATCACCTACGCCCGAGCACAAAAAATGGATAGATTTAAGGATTTCATATATAAGACGAACTCATTCGAAAACCAAAGAATCAAATAAAGATACGATACACCATTTGAATCTTTACCCCCGATCAAAACTTGATTTTTTAAAGAACAAATTGGTATTCATTTCTTAACATGCATGGTTTTTAAAACCACGCGAGGATTTGAAAGACCAACTGGAGGCATTATATCCATGTCCAAAATAGAGCCAACCCTATCCACTTAGCTAAAAAAGAAACTACCATCTTCATTTGTCGATTGCAGGTTGTGAGTCTCGAAGCTCATCCTTCATCGTGTAAAATAAAGATAAAGAAATATAGAGAACCTTATTGGATGAAAATATTGGAAGAACAATGACAAGGGCTTCTAAGGCAGACAGTGAGGGCATACAATACATAAAACATGCTTATAGACATATAATATATTATTTGGATAAAAAATAGAGATTTATAGTGAAATAACTTGTGAGAGACCAAAAGTATAATTTCTTGATAATAAGAGGAAGTTGAAGCATCTTCTTTACCGCTTAGCAAATACGCGTGAGAATGTAGAAAAATGCATTTAAGAAAAAAAAAGGAACACATGTAAATTTCTACTTAGATAAACTTTTGGTAGTTAGCCACCACGTGGAAGAAGAATACATAAATAGTCACAAAAGAATATTTTCATTTTATTTGAGTGTCGTGCTGAAATATATATATATATATATATATATAGTATTGATACTTAAAGTCGAGCAATATAATGACGAAAGTTACTGATGCTTCATGGATGTCATATTGTGAGAAAGATGTTAATTGACTACAAATATCATGGTCCGCGAACTAGAGACAATTGATGAACCGGCTCAAGAAACCAAAGTTCATAGGACCTCAATCACTAAACTAAGCCATTTATATGGAAGGAACTTAGCAAAAAAAAAGGACATCAATTCCTTACCCGAGACCTCCCTCTAGAAAAAGAAATTTAACAATATAAAAGGATCTAACCCATCGTGTTAGAAAAAAAAATCTCGATGACCAACATGATGATCAACTAATGAGCCGAGTCGTCCTCTTGTAAGAATCTAACCTCAAAGAATACATAGAGCTCAGTTAAAAGACTAAGCATTTATCCTTAAAATAAATATTAAGAAGAAATAAAAAAAAACTGGCTTCCTAATCAATGTATCTTTTTAAAAGAGAACGTGTGAAAAAATCAAGGAGGACTTGGTCTTCTAACCAATGTCTCTCTTTATAATTAAGCCAAAAGAAGAAATCAATGAGAGCTTGAGTTTCTAACTAGCGTCTTTTCTTAAAAGAAGCCTTATAAAAAAATAAATGAAAGCTCGATTTCCTAACATAAGCCTTTCTTTATAAGAAACTTTGTGAAGAAATCAACGATGAATCGGTTTCCTAATTGAGATATATTCTTAAAAGGATTCAAGATAAGAAATTAACAAAGGGCTTAGTCTCATAACCAATCCCTCTCATAAGAATAAGCCACAATGACAAATTAATGAAGGCTTATTCTCCTAAACGAGACATGTCCCTAAAAATACCTTTTGAATAAGTTTGAGAGGGATCGCTCTTCTAAACGAGGTTTATCATAAGAAAAATATAATAAAATAATTTGAAAAATGACTTAGGCTTCTCAAGTAGGTATTTCTTAAGAATAAAATAGAAAAGGAATTTAAAGAGGGCTCGATTCTCCAATCGAGGCCCATATTTAGAAGGTTATAAGTTGAGAGCTCAAAAAGAGCTCAGTTTCCAAGCCGATGTTTTTCCTCTAAAATGACCAAGTTAAGGATTTAAAAGATCTCGGGTTACTGATTGAGGCTACTACTAAAGAGGGATCGAGATAATAATTGAAGGGATTTTGGTTTGATAACTGAGTCATTCCTCTACAAAGAGAGGCTACTACTAAAGAGGGATCGAGATAATAATTGAAGGGATTTTGGTTTGATAACTGAGTCATTCCTCTACAAAGAGAAACACTATAGTACAAATGTGTTTCAGTCTTCGAACATATCAATTGATACTTAGATGAGCTAAGATCTAAAATAATTATGCCAAAGAAGGATATAAGCGTCAGTTCTCTAACGGAGCCTTTCATTATAAAAGAGATCGGTCATTTGACCAAGCCCTCGTGATAAGAACGACCTCGAGGAATCCTATTAAGTAAGTTTAGACATGAAGATGCATGCGTTTGGACAAGTTAGTTGATTTCGAGTTAGTTGATTTCCAAACCCGATTGAACAAATTCCAATAAGTAATAGTATCCATGATAAATATCATACTAAAAAGTTATGTATTGGAAATTTTATATCTAGCTAGGCGAGCGACCTTGAAATCCAACGGTAGCTAAAAGCCTTAACACAAGTGCTCGAGTACACCAAACCTTTTTAAACAGATTTTGCGATAAACCCTAGCTAATCAACAGCAGTTTTTTGGGCACTCTCTCTCTAGCAACCCAAAATGGCATTGACGAATCAGCTATCGACCTCGATGATTTCTTCTTCATCTTCTACTTTTTTATCCCCAACCAATTTCACCTCAAGGTATTCTTACTACGCTACACTCTAAAATTCTCCATTACCGTTTACCTTTCTTCATTTCCGCGTTGTTTGGGTTACTGAAAAATGCTGATTTGTTTAGCATTCTGAATCATTCAAGCTTGGGTTCTGTAATGGAAGTTTAGAATTAGTTAAGAAATGGAGAATTTATTGATTTATATTGCTTTGCAGAACTCAAAATGTTTCGATGCCAATAGGGAAGAGAATTGGGGCATGTAAATGTGTCGCCACTCCTCAAGAAAAGACCGGTACGTTTCTTTGTCCTTCCTTTGTTTTTATCAGGATTTTGTGGAAAATAGTGTTTTTCTCTAGTAATGTGTGCGGTTTTGATACGCCTAAGAAACTTGTTTTTGTTTGTTTTAGCTTACACAACTCAGGTTACTAGAAATGCAAACATGGCCAAACTTCAAGCTGGCTATTTGTTTCCCGAGGTATGTACATGTTGCTCTTTGAGGATTTTGGTTTCATTTTTAGCGTCCTCCAATCCCACCCATGTAATGGATAATAGGAAAAAGAGTTTTCAATACATATTGCAGTACTGCCTGATGAAATATTCTGCCTCATTTTGCTTAAAAAGCCTTAGAGTTTCTTTTGTGGCTTTTTTTTTCATCTCACTTGTCTATTTTTGATGAGAATAGATCGCTAGAAGGAGGAATGCACACCTGCTGAAGTTCCCTGATGCACAAGTTATAAGCCTTGGAATTGGTGACACAACAGAACCGATTCCTGAAGTCATATCATCTGCAATGGCAAATGTACTAATTCTTACTCATAATTTAGTTACCGGTGAATAGTTTATTCTGTTGGATTTGCTCAAGATTCTGATACTGTTTCTTTTTTAATAATTTGGCAGAGAGCTCATGCGCTGTCCACCCTTGAGGGATACAGCGGTTATGGAGCTGAACAAGGTGAAAAAGTATGTCATTCTTTGCTGTTTTCTAGTCTTAATCTTCGCTTTAAATACCTTAAGCACCGTGAGGGAGAACACAATTCAATGTGTTTTTTGCTTCACTATATTATTAGATTTAGTGGTGAATGTAGGCATTCTAAGTTGTAGGTTCTTGGATATCTGTATAATTCTTTGACATTGTTGAACTGTGCAGCGTCTGAGAGCTGCAATTGCAAATACATATTATGCTAACCTTGGCATAGGAGAAGATGATATTTTTGTTTCAGATGGTGCAAAATGTGACATAAGCCGCCTTCAGGTTTACCTTACTTCACATCTGGTTATTGATTTCCGTTTCTTTGTTTGTCGTAGCTCTCCAAATTTATGAATGAGGAGTGTTTTTTTTCTTTGGCTGTTCTACTGTAATTTAGTGTCAAAGCTCTTTACGTTATGTTCTGTTTGAAGTACTTATTGCTTGTAAAATTTTCCACAGGTTCTTTTTGGATCTAAGATTACAGTATCAGTACAAGATCCATCATACCCGGTAATGAGTTTTTAAGAAACAGAGTGAAGAATCTTGCATGTTATTTTTTTCATTTAAAATGATGTACTACAACGAGAACATGGAGATTGAGGCAGCGTGTTTCTTCTGAATGCACAGGCTTATGTAGACTCCAGTGTTATCCTCGGTCAGACTGGACAGTATTTGACAGATATACAGAAGTATGACAATATTGAGTACATGAAGTGTACTCCAGAGAATGGCTTCTTTCCTGATTTATCCACCGTCAAAAAGACTGATGTCATATTCTTCTGTTCTCCAAACAATCCTACTGGTTCTGCTGCAACAAGGGAGCAGCTAACGAAGCTGGTTCAATTTGCTAAGGATAATGGATCCATTATTGTCTATGATTCTGCATACGCTATGTATATGTCAGATGACAACCCACGTTCTATCTTTGAAATTCCTGGAGCTGATGAGGTACTTCTTAAATTCCTTATTTATCCTTGGATTACGAGCTGTAGATGCTCTCCCGAGTATATATTTATTTCGTTATGTATTAAATAATCCCTTTGAATATCTATTATGGCTAGGTTTTCGTAGCAGTTCTAATTCTTCCGTTGACTGGATCTTTCCTTGTAACAACCATCTATATGATAGATGATTTTGACTATACAATGAAGATGACATAGTAAAGAAACCTAAAGAAAGAGCTATTTGTTGAACATTTCTAACTCTATTTGATGATTTCTTTGGTACGATGTAAGTGGCAAATAAGTGAAATGAGCTATTAGTAATATTTGGGGATAGTTAGAAAATATAAAATTAATGGGGCTCTTCTGACATTACAAGGGTGACTTGAAACAACCAAATAATAATAGTAGTATTGCCAAAAGAGTAATACCCGAGGTTGTAAATATGTTTCTCACCTTTATTTCTTGTATCCGAGTGAGGCCCTGTATCATTGATTATGCTAGATATGCAGTCGTGGACATGATATCTCATTCTTATAGCAAATAATTACGAGTGTAAAAATACACCTATTTTAGCAGTCTCATTTGTATTACAGGTTGCTCTTGAGACAGCCTCAT
Source organism: Limnanthes douglasii subsp. nivea (assembly GCA_036936605.1). Taxonomy (NCBI): domain Eukaryota; kingdom Viridiplantae; phylum Streptophyta; class Magnoliopsida; order Brassicales; family Limnanthaceae; genus Limnanthes; species Limnanthes douglasii. The sequence goes on along the minus strand of JAUPFV010000003.1, from coordinate 275,400,524 downwards.
TTAGCAAGTATGCTGGATTCACAGGAGTTCGTTTGGGCTGGACTGTTATTCCCAAAAAGCTACTATTTTCAGACGGATTTCCCGTCGCCAAGGACTTCAACCGCATTGTTTGTACTGCCTTCAATGGTGCATCAAACATATCCCAGGCCGGTGGTCTTGCTTGTCTCTCACCAGAAGGCCTTAAGGTTAGTCTCAATGTTTCTGTCAAATTTCTGAGTGTTCACTCAGAAAAATAAATAAAACTGCATTTAAAAATGCTCCGGTACCTGCAGGCAATGGGTGAAGTGGTGGGATTCTACAAAGAAAACACAAACATAATCACTGAAACATTCACCTCTCTTGGCTTTAAAGTTTACGGAGGTAAGAATGCACCATATGTGTGGGTTCACTTCCCTGGGCGGAACTCATGGGATGTGTTTGCCGAGATTCTCGAAAAGACACATGTGGTAACAACACCAGGCAGCGGTTTCGGACCGGGTGGTGAAGGATTCATCAGGGTTAGTGCCTTTGGTCATAGAGAAAATATCTTAGAAGCTTGTAGGAGATTCAGGGAGCTCTACAAGTAAACGAGTGAGAAAACATGTTTTTGTTTAATGCGCATGCCCTTTTGGTCTCCTTAATGTTGTAAAACTGAATAAATTGAACATGAGGCCATGAATCTATTTATATGACGATTTTAGTCGGTGTCTTAAAAACATGGATAGTTCTTATTATGAAAACTTCCGGTTGATTGTAACCTTGAAAGGCAGTGCTAATTTGGTTGAGTATCCTAGAATTTTTTCTCAAAACTGGCTACCAAAGAAATTATTTTTACCATGTAATTAGCATTTTCATTCTTTTATATATAATTATAAAATTGACCTAATAGTAATTTTTTTTTTATTTAATTACATAATTATATATTATCCGATGCGGTAAATTCTGAATGACTAGATAAACTCGAATTTGAATGGAGTGATTTGATAAATTCAATGAAGTTAGCCAGCAAAAAGTTAAAAGAATCAAAATAATTTAGATAAAGAAATATAAACTCCCTATATTATTAAAGAATAATAAAAATAAAGTTATTAGGTTTCTGTTAAGGTTACAACTAAACTAAAGAATATATCTTCAAAATATTATGGAATTATATTATTTTAATCATGTTTAATCAAACTATCGAAAAGTTGATATCTTTTTACTAAACATTCTTAGTCCAGCAACAAAAAATGACCATCTTTTATTGTCCGAATCATTTATTGATATTCACTGTAGTTTGTATTTTTGAATTTGTTGTTTGCTGAAATTTTGTTTTTATACCGAAACTGTTATATTTTACATATCTAAAATGTTTATGCCAATCATCTTCAACTAGATTCTTAAGGGTCTTAAAGTTTTTTTGAACTAATTGAACTTAGCCGAACAATAGACGTCTCTCGTTTGGTTCGTACTAAACTATTCTTGTATCATTAAAAACCTTGAGCGGTAGAAACCTTTCGTGAAAATAAAAGGCTTTATTTGCCGAAAGGGAAAAGTACAACTAGTAGTTAGTAGGCCGTTAGGGTATACCTATTTCTTATTGATTATCTTTTTTTTGGTATAAAAAGCGCTTAAATTAATAATAAAAAATTGTACATGGGAAATCCGAATTGAATTGAAAAGGCTAGTAACAGAATTAATAAATTACATTTGCATTGTTAGAAGAAAAAGCATGAATAACTAGGTTATCCAGTGAAAGTGGCTTTGGTTCCTTTGAAGCGGTATCTGAGGTCAGATAGCACATGGTGTGCTATGCTGGTGAAGGGGGATTGCTTGTTGTTGTAGATTCTATCATTCCTTTCCCTCCAGATGTAATAAATGGTGGCACAGAAGGCTGTTTTCCAATGAGCCTTTCGGTTGTCGTTCGAAGCATTCCATGTGCTCGCTTGCTCCAGCCATTGAGGCCATGAGGAAGGAGGGGTAGGAAACAGTAACTTTTGGGCAAGGGATTCCCATATTGCGGTTGAGAAATGGCACTGGGTTAGGAGGTGTTCGAGGTTTTCAGATGATGTTTCACATAAGACACAAGTCGGAGGGGAGTCAAGACCCCATGAAATGAGCTTGTCTCTGGTGGTGAGTCTGTTTTGGATTGCCAGCCAGGAGATGAAGGAGTGTATGGGGATAGAATATTTGTGCCAGACTAGCGAAGACCATGCGACTTTATTCCTCGTGGGCTTAAGGGTTTTGTAAGTGCTGCTGATGGAGAATATATGATGCGATTTGTTGGGGAGCCAGATTAATGAGTCATTGGAGGATGTGGCGGGGGGGGGGGGGGGGGGGAGGGGGGAGGTTTTGGATGGCAGATGTTATTTCTGAGAGGAAAGGGTGAAGGTTTCGGTTGGGGGCTATTGCTTGGGGGGGCCACGTCCAACGGCCGTTTAAAATAAGGTCTTTCACCATTTTTAAATTCCGCAGTCGAGAGAGGTTTTGGATGGAAAGTCCATAGCGGTTGATCAAGGAGGTGGAGAAGAGCCAGGGGTCATGCCAAATGGATGTGTCCGCTCCACTGCCAATAGTGACTTTGTAAAGATTTGCTGCTACATTCCGGAGGTTGAGGATTTTCCTCCAGCTATCATTTGGTGTAGTGGGAATGGTCCAAAAGCAGTTGTTTTTTATTTTTTCCATCAGTATCCATTGGGTCCAAAGGGAGGTCTCGTTTTTTGTGAGGATGGACCAGAGGGGATTTAGGGCGGCCGCCTGATTCCAGGTTTTTAGGTCTGGGATCCCAAGGCCGCCCTCTTCTTTGGACACGACTACCCTTTCCCAAGCGATCTTTGATCTCGAGATCTTCATTTCTGAGCCAGACCAGAGGAATCTGCGTAGGAGCTGTGAGAGCTCTTTGAGGACTCTGACTGGGAGAATGAAAATTGAGGACCAATAGACTTGGCTAGCGAAGAACACAGAGTTGATGAGTTGAAGTCGTCCGGCGTACGAAAGCTGCTTGGTGGTCCAAGAGTTGATTCAGTTAGTGATTTTGAGGAAGAGGGGTCTGCAGTCATTGTAGGTTAGGCGAGAGGTGATGCGGGGAACTCCAAGATATCGGACGGGGAGGGATCCTTCGATAAAGTTGAGGAGGGAGAGGATTTCCTGTTTGGTGCCGGGGGAGGTTCCTGAGAAGAATATGTGGCTTTTGGAGGGGTTGAGTTGTAGTCCAGATAAGGTTGCAAATTCTTATAGGCCTTCGAGAATGAGTTTGATGGAAGGGAGATTGGCCCTGCAAAGAATCAGGAGGTCGTCTGCAAAGCACAGATTGATAATTCGGAGTTTTTGACATTTCCAGTGGAATCCAAATGATGGATGCCTGCTTTTTTCCTGAAGGATGCTGGAGAGTACCTGCATTACAATAACAAAGATATACGGGGAAAGAGGGTCGCCTTGCATGAGACCTTTAGCACCCGGGAAGAAGTTCGATGACTTACCATTTATGCTAACGACATAAGAGGGGGTGGTGATGCATTGGATAATCTAATTAATCATGACAATCGGGAAGTTCATGGCAAGTAAGATGTCAAGAACCAGTTCCCATCTGACATTATCAAAGGCTTTTTTAAGGTCTATTTTGAGGGCACATCTAGGGCCTTTTCGGTTAGAATGATAACCATGGATGAGATTTTGGGAGAGGAGAATGTTGTCCACTATTGATCTCCCCGGGATGAAGGCGGATTGGGAGGGGTCAATAAGGGATGGAAGGGCTGGCTTGATACGGTTTGCAATGATCTTAGAGATTCTTTTGTAAATTACATTGCAGCAGGCTATAGGTCTGAAGTCGGACGGGTGGGAGGGGGTATCAATTTTGGGGATGAGAGCGATTAAGGTTTTGTTCCAGTTGGGGTCCATTTTCCCTTTGGTGAAGAAAGTCTTAACCCCCTCACAGACGTCAGGGCCTACTGTTGTCCAGCAGGACTTGAAGAAGTCTGTGCTGTAACCATCAGGGCCCGGCGCCTTGTCACTGTTAATCGCAAAAAGGGCTTGCTTAATTTCCTTATTTGAGATGAGCTTAATCATGTCCTCGATTAGGTTCTGAGGGACAAAGGATTTAATAAGGTTTCTGATTCGGCCGAGTCCAAGGTAGTCTTTCGAGCTAGGGGAACCTAATTGGTTAAGGAATAAATTGTTGAAAGTGGAGGAAATTATGCGAGGATTAGAGCTTAAAGAGCCGTCCTCCGTCTCGATTGAGAGAATCTTATTCCTGGCTCTGTGAGCTCGGATGCTGTTATGAAAGAACTTAGAGTTCTTGTCCCCTAGCTTGAGCCAGGTTTCTCTGGATTTTTGCTTAAGGAAGGATTCCTCAGCACGACTAAAGAAAATGTAGGAATCGGAGGCCAATTTTTCGAGGGAGATGAAAGTACGGTTAGAGGGGGAGTTAAGGAGGTTCTCTTGGGCTTGGGAAAGGGAGACCCTTGCCTTCTCTACACGGTCACTTCTATCAATAAAGGCGTTTTTGCTTAGGGAGATTAGTGAGGGGACAAGTCTAGTGAGTTTGGAGGCTAAATTTTCCATAGGGCTCTGATGAGTAGGGATATTCCAATTGTTGAGGACCAGGTCCTGGAATCTCGTAACTATAATCAATTTGCCGTGTTTATCAAGTATTTTATAATATTATTTAAAACTTATTCGCATGCGTTATCTAAATCGAATTTTAATAATTGAGATATGTATAATATAAACGAAATAATAATAATATTTACTGTATTTTAATTTAAATATTATATTATTTAAAATATTTATACCATTATAAAAATAATAATTTGTATGCCTTAACTAAATCGAAAACATATAATTAAGATATATATATATATATATATATATATATATTATAAACAAGATAATTGTAATATATTTTGATATTGTTTGATGATATTTTGATATTTAAGATATTTTATTTAATATTAGGTAGATATTAAACATATATACCTATTAGACATCTAATTGTATTTTGATTTTAAAATATTATATTATTGAAAATATTTTTACGATTATAAAAATAATAATTTGTAAATCGAAATTCTGTAATTAAGATATGTATTGTAAACAAGATAATCGTAATATTATTTTGATATTTTTTGATTGTATTTAGATATTATAGATATTTTATCTAATATTAGGTAGATATTAAATAATATATCACTATTAGACATCTAATTGTATTTTAAAATATTATATTTTTAAAATATTTATAGGATTATAAAAATAATAATTAGTATGCCCTAACTAAATCGAAATTTTATAATTAAGATATGTATATTGTAAATAAGATACTTGTAATATTATTTTGATATTGTTTGATTGTATTATAGATATTTTATTTAATATTAAGTAAATATTAAATAATATCTAAAAATTAGACATCTAATTGTATTTTTATTTTTAAATACTATATTCTAATCATATTTATCTTTTAATCGATAAATTATATATATATATATATATATATATATATATATATATATATATATATATATATATATATATATATATATATATATTTACATGTAGTTCATTTTCTTTTTTATTCTAAAAAAGAACGAACAAAACAATGTCTTAGAAATTTATATTGAAAGTCAACCTATCAAAACAATGAAAAAGTATTGAAAATATTAAATAATATATGTAAATAATTAACCTTGTATTATAAATATGCAATAATATATATAAATAAAATAAAATATAAACTATAAATAAAAAAGTTTAAAAGTTAATATACACTATAAAGTATAAGTTAATATATATACAAAAGTTTAAAAAAGAAAAGTTATGGGGTGAGGAGAGACTAAAATAACATTATGGTAACATTATACTAGTTGAATTAATAGCTTTGTATAATTTATCAAGTTATTTGCTTCTTATAGTTGTTTAGATTAGTTGTTATTTGTTTATTTTTATTTAAAAAAACATAAATAATTCATTTTCATTTGTGATATTAGTAAGTACTAGTCTAAACTTAGTTTTTATTAATTACGATATTAGTTTCGATTAGTATTTTATTGCATATTGAAGAAAAATGTTGTTTCAAGTTGTAAAATGGCTCCAAAACGTAGAAATACTAATGTTCACCCACCCGCTAATGTAGATCTCAATAAACAAATGATTTTCCTAGAGACTCCTCTCACATTGAAACACTCTCCTTCCACGAAACGAAAGTGGTGGTGGAAATACTAGTGGTGGGTCGAAGTCTCGTAAGAAAACATCTTATAATAATAAAATTATAAACATATAACTTGTAATATTTTACCATGATAAGATATGATTTTGGTTTATAAAATAATAACAACACTACTAATATTTATAACCAAGTCATAATAATAATATTTAAAATATAATAATATAATTATAACCATATAATTTGTAATATTTTAACATGATAAAATATGGTTTTGGTTTGTAACATAATATCGTAATATTTATAACCAAAATATAATAATAATATTCAAAATGTAATAATAACAATATAACCTTAAAAGTAATATTTAAAATTTTGGTTTATAAAATAATTACAACACTTAAAATATTAATAACCAAATTTTAATAATAAATTTATATTTCTATACTTAATATTTTTTAAATATAACTTAAGGTATGCTTTTGGTTTATAAATTAATTACAACACTTATAATATTTATAACCATATAATAATAATAATCAAAATGTAATAATAAAATTAAAATCATATAACTTGTAATTATAAAATATGAAAAATAATAATATTTAGTTCCAAATTATAATAATAATATTCATAATGTAACAATAACATCATAATAATACTTCTTACAATATTTAAAAATAAAATAAAATACTTTTTTATAATAATAAGCTTAAAATTATGTTTTTCCAATTAAACGCGTCTGACAAGTAGCGTGTCTGGCATGTAAATGTTTATGCAGGTAAACGTGTCTAGCATGTAACGTGTTAGGCAGGTAGCAGGTCTAGCATGTAACTGCTTAAACATGTAAACGTGTCTGGCAGGTAGCAGGTCTGGCAGGTAACATGTAAACATGCCAGGTCTGCTTAGACCTATTTAAATTCTGACATACACCAATTTATTTTTGGCAGGTCCAGACCCATTTGCTATCCCTAATAGTCAGAATAATCACAATAATGGTTAATTTGAGGCTACTTCGATCATGAATAAATTATTAAAGTTACTCGTCAAACACGTCAAAAGAAAGAAGTTGCAGTGAAGAATATAAGTACATTAAAATCAATGTCCCTCTTAATAGTATTTTCTTACTCATTTCATTATTTATGGTATTAGTAAATTCTCAGTATGAGGTAGTGGCAAAGGCCATTCTGGCAATCAGAATAGGTGAATAAGAGGTTGAAGGTGATTCTTAGAATGATCTTCATATAAAGAGTAGCGTAGAGTATTCATATCGCTATCTTCTTAACAATGAATATATAAAAAAGCTCGATGATTGAGCATTTCCTCATGCTGTAACTATTAGATTTCCTAAAATTGGAGAAAATCTCTTAAAAATTCATGAAGGTGTGGTTGTTTTTTAACTACTCTATTGATCATGGGCTTCGATTTTATGTTGCTTCAAGTTATAAAAAATTGTCTTATACAACTCGTTCATAATTTTTAGAGTCTCTTACTTTCGGCTATAATTTTATTCTTTTAATATTTCTGAGTTAATAAATTCCTCACTACGGTTAAGGTTTCTGACCGAAAGATGAATTATATTTTCATACTTCTAGATAGATTTGTATGCAAAAATTGTTAATAACCTTTGAACCAGGAAGGATAAATTCACCTTTATATCCGGAAATTGGGAGATCACACATAGAAGATTAATTCTTTATGTCAGAAAAAAATTGAGTCTCAAACTGTAAGTTTTCATCATCTCGACAATCTTTTCCTTTTGATTCATTTTGCATGTATTTGATTATGGTTGTTTTGTTTTTTCCTTCTCAGTTTATGCTATGAAGATGATTTTTGACGACAAACAGGAAAACTATAATCGTAGAAGTATACCGATTCCATAGATAAAACTTCATGATTTTCTCACTCTTAATTTTTTATTTAGGTACCCGAGAATTTTGTCCGTCATGGGTTATGGTCGAGTGTTGTTGTTCAAAGAAGATTTTCTTTTTGTGTTTCCACTAAGGAGCATAATCTGGAAATATAGTTTTTGATTAAAATTATTTAGAGAGATAATCTTTAAAGAAGAATATTATGGAGAAACATTCTTTGAAGAAAAAGTTGTAAAAAATCGTTCTTCAAAGATGGAGTTGCGTAGCAAATCAGAAGACCAAGGTACATAAAAAAATGTCCATTTCTCCTTCTGATTCCACTAAGGCTAAGGTCGAGGTTAAAAGAGAATATTGTCCCAGTATTGGTGAAGAGGAGGCCGATGAAGAGGAAGATGATATGTTATTGATTAAGTAGCAAAAAAACTCGGTGGCCAGAGGTAATGTATTTAATAATATTACGAGTGAAGAAAATTTGATAACTAAAAAAAATAAAAGTGACATAAGCTCTCCAACCTTCTTATGCTTTAAATGTTGTTGTTAAGAAAATCATTTCAAAGGCTTCAACTCCTGAAACTTCTCTTCCTACCAAATATGTGAAGATGTGACTCATCTAGATGTGACTCATCTAGACTTGCTAATCATCGATATCATCTTTCATTATCTTGCCAAAAGAAGTCCTATATTTTAATGAGAAATATAAAGAGTTTATGCTAGAGGTTAGCCCGAAACCTGAATGTAAAGTTATGAGATTTAAGATAATTATTGAAGCTAAGAGGCCGTGTAACCAAGATCGTGATGAATATTTTCATATGAAATTACGACAAAACAAGGCTAAAGATATTCCTAAGGTTGTAAGGTTTTTCTCTATGGAAATTTCATTTCATGTTAAAAATGAAACTGTTTTTGAAATTTCTAAGAAAAATGATGTTGTAATAAATGATCTTGTGGAACTGATAAATACTTCGGTTGTTAAGTCAATTAACCAATATGTTAGGGCGGAGCAGAATGTGGTTGTCACTACCAAAGCTTGTGTTAACTTCTCAGTGACTCTAAAACCTTCTATCACCGTTGCTGATAATCCTTCAAATTCCACCAAGCTATTTAACAAATATATGTTGTTGCAAATCTAAATGTTAATAATGTCATGGATGTGGATATAATCGATGTCTTTCCGACATAAATGCTCTTTAAGTTGAGGGTACTATTACAATTTTTTTATTATTTTATCTCTAATTTTTTTTATGAGATATTGACTTGATATTTCACTTTAGCTAGCTAGAGGAAGCTTCCAACCAACCTTTCTTCCGTGGACTTAACTATAAGGAAATTGAGCCATGCAAACATATCCAAATTATTTGTTAAAATTTAATGATTTTGTAACTATTTTTTAATTAAAAGAAACTGTATTGATTGAATAATATATTTTAAATTATATAAATAAAAACAAAAATTGAAATAAGTAAATTTATTGAGTTTCCCACTTCAGTTTGGTTCCTTGAGCCAATTTTGGTTTGTGTCTTGAGACAAGGAATTTTTTTTTTTCGAATTCCAATTTTGAAACCAACAAAACATTGACTTTTAGCCTTCTCTTCCTTATATATTTTCAACTTTGTCGTTCTTTTCTTATTTGACAAGATTAAAATATGAATGGGCTCTCCTCCCTTACTTGATACTATTATATAGTTATTTCTTTTTCCTTAGAGAAACTGGACCAATCTTATCCCAAAACTACTCAAAAACTTCTTCTTTCACCTTATCTAAAAACCCTTTCGCTGAAATATGACAAGCTATACCAAATCCTTTCATTTATTATCAATATCAAGAATTTGTATAAACTATGGAGGAATTTGAATTATGAAGCATGTTCTCGTGCACTAGCAGGTAAACAAATTAGTCGATTTTGGTTCCAATTGTAAATGTAGAATACAGTTTTTGGATTATAATTAAAATGCTTCTCTTTTCTAGCTTGCGCCTCTTGTTCTACCATTTTTATGGGCGTGTAAGGTGTATTGATTCACAGTTACTTAGTAAATCCAGGTATCTTTGGGTAGTAATAATTTATTTTGTTTTTCTTAGAAACGTAAACTAAAATATTTAATCCTCCATTCTTAAATAACCCAGATCCAGACTTTCGAGCAAAGTTATTGCTCTAAGCTGAGCTGGAGCTTGGTTCAGGAGAAATCCAATATTTTTCTCTTTTTAAGTGTTTGTTTAACAATCTAGTCACCAACTGAGTTTTCTTCTCTATATATGTATTGTATTGACATGATATTACAATTTAGCTTCCTACAACACTCAATTAGAGGAGATAAGAACCAAGGTGCTTTCCCACTTTCTAGCATTTCAAGTAACTCAGTATAATATATTTCAATATCCAACTGAAATATGTTCTTACCCCTGAAAATTAAGAGACCGTTTAGTAGAGCTCTGCATTCTACCATGATGGAGGTTGTTCCCATAAAGTCCACCACCAACTGATTCATCTGAGTGAATACAAGCCTTTTCAGTGTTTAGTTTCACCATACTAGCAATAGGTTTGTTCTATTTCATAGAGATATATTTCCTAGGAAAGTTTTTGAACTGATAACATCATAGTTCATAAAGTTGGATGATTCTTTAACTAAGATTGGTAGGGAAATATCATCCAATCTTCAAGAAATTTATTTTTTCCATCACTATTTTTCCTAACACCTTTCCTAGCTACACAAATCAGGGGTTTTATTTGGGATTATTTATTCCTTTCAAGATGGCCCATTCTCCTTCTGGTCGATACAATTTAAGTAGTAGGGATATTGTATAACATTTATTGGAAGTTTTTTTATTTTTTTTTAATGAAAATGACTTGTTTGTTGATTGGGTATCATAAGAATTGGTGAACTTTAAATACTATAACGTGCATCTGATAGCCAAGATCATCCCAATATGATTTTATACAATAATGTTACATCAAACGCCATTAATAGATATTGCACAATTTTTTATACTCTTGCTTGCTGAAAATGACATCCAAAGTTAGCTTTCCTAGTACAATTGCATGTGCTTTGGTTAATCTAATAATGATTCTTTGAGTTGGGTGAGCACCGACGATCCTCTCATTATATATAAGATTTTATGGAACTACTAGTGTCAATCATCACTCTCTTGATTTCTATTCTAGCCATCTCTATCGTTATTAATACTGTATCCTTGTGTGAGGATGCCATTCCTCTCAAATCATCATTCGTGAATGACAACATCATATATTTATTTTGGTACATATGGGGACGTATGTCTTTGATAAACCACCTATATTTCATATGCATATATATTTTTTAGTTTTTAGAAACTCTTGAATATGGATCTCTTCCAACAATCACACATATTAACTACCTATTTGGATCCTCGTCCATGTATAGTTCTTTTACTTTGGCCATTGTAATAATAGCGTTTGTATCTAATGCTCTATGTTATTTGGTTGGGGCCAAAGCTTATTTTATGTTATATACTTTAGAACCTTGTCTAGGTTAATCTATTTATTTATTCTTGATAAATTCGGTGAGTTTGCGTCCATCCACTAGCTTTTTTACTTGAACTTTCAAAACCTAACAATCTATAAGAAAATAACCATTATCATCACAAAACTTACAATACTTATTTTTGCCTTTTTGATTTTATACATCATAAAACTTTCTTGATCAGTTGTACTTGATTGTATCTTTTATCTTTTCATAGATTGTCGCCAAAGTTTATGTCATGTCTGTAAATTTTCCTCTTAAAGGGCAGTAAGTTCTCCAGCTACTCCTCATGTCGTACCCACTTTTGGATTTTACCTTGTACCACTAATTATAATTTTTTTCGTGGCATAGATGAATATTATGCACCGTTGAACCTTGGTATTTTGTTTTTTATATTGATCTGAGCCATTGTGCTAGTCTTGCTGGCCGAATGACATGTTTCCATAGTTTTGGTGTGCTTTACTCTTATTGCTCTGGAAACTTAATATACTTTGATATAACACTCCATTTGAGTCTATAGATCTTTAGAGTTTAAATAATTCTGTCTTCCTTATTGTATTAGAGAGGGAAGTTCTATAACTCATTTCTTAAATGCAACTATAAGACTAGATCATAAAATATTATAATTCAGATTTGGTTTCTACTAACCGTTGATGTCAAGGTTGTCCGATGGTAAAGTTTGATGTAAAAAACATTTATGCTCCATGTTATTCTGGGGCATCCACACGACTGGGAGATTATGACTTGTTGTTGATTGATGGAATATCTGGTTGGGCTACTTGGGCCTATTGGAATCATGGCTGCTCAATAGGGAACTGCTGGTACTCGAGCCGAGATAATGAGTATCCAAACTGATGCATAGAAAATTAGAAGAAGAACAAAGGATAAAGAAATCCTAGGGTTTCAAGAACATATGATTCTCTTAGACTTAAATTCTGAATTTTATTCTAAAAAAAATGGAATCCTTCAATTAGGGTTTGGAAGCCTTATAGCAATCATCCGAAATCCTAATACAAAATAAGAAAATAAAACAAATGTACCAGAATTAAATATGAACATAATCATATTTGATTTAGTATTTTAAATAAATCATTAAAATATAAAAGAAATATAATAAAATACAGTAAAACAACATTTGAGGACCCTAAATAGTTGAATTTAAGGGCAAAACTTCACGACAGATACTGTCACATGTTTGACAATTGTTAGGCTTGACATGATAAACGATTTGAGTACATGCTTTGTCCAAATCCGATTCTCATTTGAGAAATAAGACCCGCTTGCACCTGTCTATTACATGCATTATTGACAGGCCTCTCTACTTTTGGTATCGAAAGATTAAGTAATATGTAATCTGAAGCCAGATATATGGTAATAGATTGATCTACTATTGTAGCTCATGATAAAAGAACAATTATTTCATTCTTTCCAAAATCTTCATACTCCTCTTTCTTATCATCAATATATCTACCAGGTTCTATTTCAAAGTCACCCAAACCTCTTCCAGGTTCGATTTCAGAAACAACCAAAAATCCTCTAACTTCTATTTAGAATCCATCATTTACCATTTTTCTTCTTTCATACTACACAACGCATTCAACTCATCAGCAAACTGATTCGTTTCACTTTCAAACCATAGATTTTTCTTCTTATCAATAGATATCTTACTATAGAATGTATTCGAAATTCAAACAAATGAAGTATAATTGTTTACCTTATCAGAATAAAGAGAAATTCTTTTTGATTTTTAATTATTTAAAATCACATTGAAGCTATCAATAGTTGATGAAAAACTTGGTTTCAATTTTTTTAATACTTCTGATGTTTTAATTCTTTAATATCAAGTCTCTTATTTTCGACCACATCATCATACTCATCATAGACTGGCTTGTCAAATACAGGCATATATACAGATTTAACATCAAAGCTAAGATCGATAACTGTTGTTGTATGAGCACGAAGATCCTTAATGGGTAGTGGTGGGTTTGAAGATAATTTTAGAGATAACACTGATGTAATCTTGTGACCATCCATCATAAAACTATATCGATTAGTTTTACCATCGATTAGTTTCCATAGACGTCCTAGCACTAAATGATAAACGTCTATAGTAACTATGTCACAGAATGTTGTATCTTTATAATTACCAACATAAAATATAATTAAGAACCTTTTGGAAACTATTACCTCACTATACCCTATCAGTCGTGGCAGCATGTACGGGTTTGGAAGAGCTCTAGTCTTCAATGTCAGTTTCTAAACAACCTCTGCTGAAATCAAATTCTAAAAAATATTCGAATATACTACTAACTTGCGAATTCTTCTCCAAATTGTGCAGGTAGATTGTAAGACATTATTCTATGTTCTAGTCCTCAAATAAGAAAAATTAGGTTCGCAAACATGCTTCCTCTATTAATGTAGTAAAAACTAGAGCTCTAATACCAAACTAATGCAAAAAATATTAAAATAAATAACAAAGGATAAAGAAACCCTAGGGGTTCAAGAACACATAGTTATCTAAGACTTAAAGTCTGTATTTTAATTTTTTGAAAAAACAATAATTGAATCGTCCAATTAAGGTTAGGAAGCCTTAGATAGAAATCATCCAAAACCATAATACAAAATAAGTAAATAAAACAAAATTATCAAAATCAAATTCTATAAAATACAAACACAATTAGATGTAATTTGGTATTTTAAATAAATCATTAAAATATAAAAGAAATCCAATAAAATAGAAAACACCATTTTGAACCCTAAACAGTGGAATTTAGGGCTAAAACTTTATGACAGTTCTTGTTATGATTTTGACCATTGTTGGGCTTGCCAAGACGTTTAATTTGAATACATGCTTCATCCAAATATGATACTCAATTAAGAAATAAGACCCACTTGCACATATCCATTGCTGATAGATAGATATGGGCCATCTTGTCTACATCACCGATTGCGTTCTAATTGGTAGCAGTGCTCTAGTTTCAATAGTTAAATGAGTTGTTGGTTCCTTATTTTTGTTGTCATGAGGTTTCCGAAGCTCCCTAATCTTCTCCTCCGTTAGGAAATCCTCAAAGTAGGAGTTCAACTTATTATGTTTCAACGATGTTGTTGTTGCTTTCTAATCCAAATAAAGTCTTTAATCCAAGTTTTATCTGCCTTCTTCATTAGAAGGTCCCTAAGAATTCCAAGGCTTGCATCATCTATTTCATTTTCATCTATACGTTGTATAACATATTTGTCTTTAGGGACTTGGAAGACTAATTGTTTATCCACTAATAAAAAATTGTTAGCTTATTTTTCCCTCAAATATTGAATTAATCGCTCAAGATCAGTGGCACTGCCCTGTACAAGACGTTGGGGCCGCGGGTTTTCTTCCAAGAATGTTCATCTCCAACTCCTCATCCACATACATGGTATATATTTCTTCAGAGTTTGATAACAACTAGTTTGGGAAAAAACATCTTTTTCCCACAAGCAACACTGATTGATGAGGTAAATTCTGAGTGAGTTGGTAAATCTAAGGCCGAATTTAACATGTGAAAAGTTAGAGAATAAAAGAAATATGGATTTCTAATATTCTATAATAATAATAAAAATAAATGAACAAATATTTTATTGATGATCATTAGGTCTATATTTATAAAGTTTACAATAAGAGAATATATCTCCAAGATATTAAGGAGATTTGATAATATCTTATTTAAACCTTCAATAATCCAAAGGTTGTAAGGTCTATCTATGGTAATTATATTTCATGTGGAAAATGAAACTATTGTTGAAGTTTCTAAGAAAAATGATATTTTAATAGATGATCCTGTAGAATTGATAAATACTTAGGTTGTTATGTCAATTAACTAAGAGGTTAGGATGAAGGAGAATGTGGTTGTCACTACAAAAGCTTATGTTAACTTCTCAGTGACTCCAAAACCTTTTATCAACGTTGCTGATAATCTTTTAAATTCCACCAAGCTATTTTACAAGCACATGGTGTTGCAGATACAAATGTTAATAATGTCATGAATGTGGATATAATCAATGACTTGTCCAATATAAATGTTCCTTAGGTTGAGGGCAATATTACAACATTATCTAGTTTTTTCTATAAAATAAATTTATGAGAGAGTGACTAGATTTTCCACTTTAGCCAGCCAAAGAAACCTTCCAACCAACCTTTCTCCCATGGACTTAGCTAAAGAGAAATTGAGCTATGCAAACATATCCAAATTATTTTTGAAAAAATTAATGAGTTTTAACAATCGTTTTTAATTAAAAGAAACTTAATTGTTTGAGTGAACAAATTTTATGAATAAAAATAAAATTGAAAAATAAATTTTGTTGATTTTTCCCGTTTCATTTTGGTTCGTGGAGCCAATTTTGATTTGCGAGTCTTGAAACAAATAAAAGATTTTTAGGAATCCAATTTTGAAACCAACAAAACATTGACTTTTATCCTTCAATTCCTTATCTATTTGCAACTTTGTTCTTATTTCTTACCTCACAATATTAAAATTTATATTAGCTCTCTTCTCTTACTTGATACCATCTTATATTCATTTTTTTATAGCAACCAGACCACTCTTATCCTAAGACGACTCAAAAACATATTCTTCCGCCTTGTCTAAAGAAACCATTCACTAAAATCTGACAATTTATACTAAATAGTTTCGTTTCTTATCAATCTCAAGCATTTGTAGAAGCTATGGAAGAATTTAAATTTTGAAGCATGTTCTTGTGCTAGCAGCTAAAAAAATTAGCTAATTTTGGTTCCAATTGTAAACATAGAATAAAATTGTTGAAAAGTACAAGTTATTTGTTGAACATAAGGTTAATAATATTAATACTATTTTGGAAAAACCATCAACTATAATAATAAAGTAAACATTTTCAAACTTACCAGTATAAAAGAATGATCGGTTCCAACAAAATATTTAGTTGCTCATTTTTTTTAAAACAAAGGTTATGATTTCTTAATTTCAACCACTTGTTAAAAATGTAAAAAATAGATTAGAGGGTTGAACTCTAACTTTTCTTTCCCCGACAAGTTAAATTGCTCTCACCAAATCTGTTTTATCTTTTGTAACGATTCACACTCTTTCGGTGCTTCTAGTATTTAAATGAGTTTCGAGAACACTTGAAACACTCATGTGGAAATTATTTTGGAAGTCTGAACGTGGAACACCATTACAACACCTAAAAAACGAAGAGTTTTGGTATTACTTTTATATTGCCACTATAAAAACTCTGCATCGCAAGATGACCTAAAAATTTGTCAAAATCTCTAATATATATGTTAATTTTAAGAGAAACAATTTAGGATGGTGGAATTTGTCTCTTTATTTAAGAGTCTCCAAACACAACAAAATCATTTTCAATTTTTTTTAATATGGTATCTAAATTTTCTGCTTGGAATGTTGGTAAGGGAGAAATTATTTTTGACAGTCATGATAACTTTAGAGAAGTTTGAGTGTGAGGAAGACATTCTTTACCCAAGGGCTCTGGTTAGGGATATTTTTTATGATCTTTCAAAACTTTGAGGAGCTTTGGTTCATATCCTGCCATATCTGCATCATAAGGTTTACAATTATAAATCTCAGTTTAGATCTAATATATATATATATAATATAACTATTAGAATTTTGAGATACATAAAGGTTTTCAAACCTCAATCAAAATCGAGCTTCATATTTCTAAAGCTATCTTGATGAATTATGATAGGATACAAAACAAACATCTTCCTTCAAAACCTGGTTTATTTTTGCTAGAGACTGCTATATTCAACAATTCCTACTTATGATCAAATCCAGTCTTTTGATATTTTTTTGGCCTTGAAATGCGTCTGCTGCAAACACCCTCATCGAAAGACTCTAGATCATTTTTCTTATTTTGTTGTGATTTTGTTCAAACTCTATAGGGTAAGATTACATATTGACTTCTTCGTCCATCATTCTCTTTTGTATCAAATTTATTTAAGTTTCGTTGTGATGAGCTTAACGCCCATAGTCAAGATTGGTTCAATTAGTCGTGCTCTTTCTGGCTTTATTGCGTGATATACCTAGGAATTGGTAAAACAATATATAAATATTACGACTATCACTTGACCGAATCAACATATTATTATTTTGACTCAAATACATATATGACATAATTAAAGTTAAGGTCTGAACTAGTGTGCATGACATTCTTACTATTTAATCGCTTGATCTTCTCGTTATTCAGCCGAAAAGTAAAATGGCCAAATGAGTGAGATGGATAAATCTACTAGAAAAGTAAAATGGCCAAATGAGTGAGATGGATAAATCTACTAGAAGAGAAATTAAAATTTAACTTTTTTGAGCTCTTTATTTAACGATGAATACTCTAAGATGATCATTGTGGCTTATTTTACTTTGTATCTTAGGATTGCAGATCCGTTCTACGTGTGTGTTAAAACTTGCAATTTTTTCTATCTTTAATAGTTGCCATCATAAAAAATGACTCTCAAACGGTGATTAGTGCAGTTGAAGTTTATGGGCTCTTCGTAATGTAAGTTTGTTGTAGAGCTAAGTTTGAAAATATATATAGAGAAACTAATATATTGTTGGTTGACTTGCTAAAATATGAGGATAGATTCAAAAATGAAATGGTCATTTTCGAGTCTAATGATACTTATTTGAACAATTTTTTATGACCTGATTCATCGGGGTTGGGTACTTTGAGGAAATAAAAGACTATGAGTTTTGTGTTGTAGGTTTTATTAACTAGCTGTTTTTTTTACCGTTTGTCTAATAGTTTTCTGATTTTGAGATATTAATATATGATTTTTTGGTTGGTTTGGTAGGATATACATGCTGTGTTTGGACTATTTGCCTAATGATTTCAATTGCTATTTCGAACTATTTTTTGAGTTGTTATGGACTAATTGGAGACAATTTTAATTCTTTTGCTAAATTTGAATATAAAAAAAATGGTTATATTAATGTTTTTAAATAATATCAAATTTATAGACAAACGGTTATTATATTCACTCAAGTTGTAAAATGTTTTTGTTCTTTAAATTTTAATTTTGAAATAATAATAATAATAATAATAATAATAATAATTATTATATTTGTAAGATCATTTTTAAATGAGTATTATTTATGCCAAATCAAATTAATACAAAAACCTTTTTGTTTTTAATTGAGTATCATTTATGAAAACATTGAGTATTGTTTTTAATTTATATTATTACTATTTAACCTCATTAATAACAATCAAGTTGTAGAATGTTTTTATAATAACAAACAACCTCATTTTTAATTGAGTATTATTTATGCCAAATCAAATTAATATTATTTTTAATTGAGTATTATTTATTCCCACGACAACAACCTCATTAATAACAATCTTCAACGGTGCCATTGTGGTTTTAGAATTATTTTACATACTAGAAGGCATACCGAGAGTATAAATTTTTGCGTATGTGCGGTATAAAAAATTTAAGTTTATAATTAAAAAAATAGATTCGATAATAAACAAAATTTACAACATATAATTGAAGTGATAAGAATCAAAATCGAGTAAAACAACTTGAGTTTATAATTAATAAAAAGTAGATTTGATGATAAACAAAATTTACAATATATAATTAAAGTGATAAGAATCAAAATTGATATTCGATTTTATACAATTATTTAACTAATTATAAAATATATTAATTATTTAACCTATTTATTTAGTGGATTGAATATCGTCTAAAGGAGGACTAGTTCAAAATGCTGAACAATAAAATTTTATTTTAGAAAAACATAATCATTGTGAGAATGTACACCCGATTGGAAAAATTAGGCAAATCTATTGAGATACAGTATGCTACAAGTGAATATTTGCGACAAGAAATTAATCCTAATTTTAAGATGACGGACCATTTCAATCCAGTTCATATGATGTCTTTTTCGGGAGCTAGATGAAATGCATCTCAAGTACACCAATTAGTAGGTACGAGAGGATTAAGTGTCAAGAACTTGTAGAAGATTGAGAGTATCTGACCCGGAAGTTGTGGAGTTCATGCCTGCTCCTCGGGTCCGATAAAGCTGCTAGTACCAGGTGAAGTCATATTGGCCAAAGTAAAAGAAAAGAAAATGGTAGAAAGATTCGACTTTGTTCTCAGTTACTCATCAAATGACACTCAGTTCATATCTTTAAGTTCGATCATTGACAAGGTTCAAAGAAGGGTGAACCATTAATAAAGAATCGATTCCAAACCACAATGCGTGAATTGATATAAATTCTGGCATGCATCTCTGAGGCGAGTGGTCGACGAAACATCATCTCATAAGCGAATTGGCTTCCCATTTCCCATCCAAAAAGTATAGCCCAAAATTATTAACTAATATTATCAACTAATCAGAATGGTTCCTTATTAGACCATGATATTTGATTCGCCAAATGCATCATTATTGCATATTCTTTCATATGTCTAGCGCAACCCAATACTTGTTTTTCACAAGTTTCTAATATTTTATTTTTAAGAAAAATATTTAAATTTAAATAAAAATAACTTCCCTCTTGACACATGAGCGATAGCGAAGCCTAGAGAGGCAGAAACAATAGCTTATAGGATGAAGCCGAGCCGATACCATAGACGGGCAAAGAGAGCGAGATCAAGCCGAGCCAATACCACTAGTGGAGTGGCGAAGGAGTCCTACTATACGTATACTGTTAAAAAAATGTCAGTAAACTATTGAAGCTATCAGTGTGATTGATCAGAACCAAGGGCTGTCGGTAGACTTCTTTCATTTACGAATTAGCTTGCGACAAGTCCTAATATTAGTATGAGGTCGTTAACCGCGTAAGGGCGATCCAGCTTGATGGCGAATTCCACGATAACAAGAAATCAAAATGAATCGTTCGATGTCTGCTCCTTCTCCCCTCTTCAATTCCCAAGGAAAAACATGATCTTACCTATCATTTGTTCAATTTGGTCGATCTGATAAATCTTTTATATTGATTTTTCCACTAATACCTAATTGATAACAAACCTAAATGCTTTTTAGGTCCAATTCCTAAAATTTTTGTTGGACACTAAGATCTGGGGCTCCTAATACATTGTGTTGGTTGTTGGACTCTTCTAGGCAGTTTACTGCTAAGTCACTCAAGCAGCAGCTTTGGTCAGAACTTCATCTGGGTTCCAATCCTATTGAGAGGTCCACTAGGGATCAAAAATTGTTGAAGAAAGAACAAGATGTTTCTTTTGTCCCTTCCAGGCGATCAGAAAATAAAGAAATAGTTAATATATTCAAGATAATTACGTATTTACAAAATACCCTCACCTTTTTCTGTTGCTGAACACAAACCTACTTGGGATCCACTCGAACATGTAGATCTATTAAACTATAGACAAAAAAGTTGGTAGCAACGAAACTGCCTCTAAACCACTAGAGACAGTCACCCACAATAATCAGTCTACCTACGCTACATTGTAGAGAGACGTTCGACTGTACGTCCACGTGTCCGCTGAACCAGTTCTGAAGTAGCAAGACAAGTAAATAAAGACGCCCATCTTTTTACTGTTGTTAAGTAATCTCTTCAATGTTCGATTCTACTCTATGTTAGAACATTTCTGTGAATGCTATTCTGATTTAAGTGGTCATATTCCTCTATAATTTAAATTAGGTTTATCGTTGGATGAACTGCATTGCTGATATTGACCCCAAAAAAGAAACGATAGGTACAACTAGTCTATGAACAGCCAACCATCGCACTGTAAAAATAGGAAAGGTTCTATCTATGGTCATTGGGTCCTCCTAAAAAGATCGACTAAATTCGTTGAGTTGTTCCAAAGGCGGATTCCGACCCAACTTTGATATGGTAATAATGGAATGGAAAGGAAAAAAAACAATTCTATGCGTAGACGTGAAAGCTCTATCGTTAGAATGATTCTAGCCTATTTTTATTTAAAGAGGTGATATTTCGGCTTGGAATGCTTTTTATTTGGAATTTTTTGGATGTTAAATACTATAGGATGGCTACTTTTTATTGGCATTGGAAACACATAACATTATGGCAGGGTAATGTTTCGCAGTTTAATGAATCTTCCACTTATTTGATGAAATGTTTTCCAAACCCAGAAAACAGATGGCATTCTAGGATTACTCCTTGGAGAAAATACTTTTACACATACTTCTTCCGATTGATCTAGTTCGACTAGCTCGAATGTAGCAAATAAAAGGTTTTTTCGGGTGAGGAAGAATAAAGAAAGTCAAGTAGCACATCACGGAACACGAAGAAGATGGAATATTAGAGGGCGGAACTTTGTTGCTGTTAGCTCAAGTTCAGTGAGCCTAGGGGAGGTTGGTTGACTCATATGTGATTCCTATTGTGGCGGTATGGTTTCTGAAAATTATTCAGAGAGGAGGGAACCCGAGTAGCTTACTTGACGAAGCACATAATATCCTCCCAAATTTATAAGCTTTTGCGGATGAAGACAAATACTGTATTTCGGCAATCTGTCAAACACTTTCTTCAACTTCAAATTCACGGTCTTCTTCAGATGGCGATCATGTCATCGACATAGACTTACCTCCCTTGTGAATCATATCATGAAAGAGCGCAGTCATGGCTTGCTGGTACGTCGCCTCGACATTCTTTAGACCAAACATCATGTCCAGAATTAGTTTTAATTTGAATACGAAAAAAGTACCCTTTCAAATACGACTAATCATATAAATAAATCTAAATAAATAAAGGCTCATACCTCTGCTAAACAACTGCTCTTCGACCCCGATCTTCCACCTTCGCAAAACCGGCACTGGCTCTACCGATACTGCTGGCCTCGACCGGTCCACGAGAAGGAGAAACTGTCGTACTATCCGTAGAAGCTAATGTTGGTTGTTGGCTAGGCTCGACTTGAACCACCGGGCTTACCCATTCATTTTTTTAGTAGATCATGCCTCCATAGTTTTTAATATTTAAGCCTTCCATTTATCTGCTAGGTCTGTTCTGGAACAGATTCCCTCTCCAACTAGACTAGAATAAAGGAGGGTCGGGCCTTCTATGTTTTTTCATTCCGCGGTTCCCATATATATTTGGACAAGAAGCTTTTCATACGGCTATTATTGTTATCAATAACCAAGCTACACTACTTCTAAATCACAAGTCTCCTTATGAAACATGATGCTCCACCGACTTATTCATCTCTTCGGGCCTTTGGATGTTTATGCTACGTCCACATCTCGAAGTTGAAAAACGAATGATTCGGTATCTTAAGTGTCTCCTGGAAAAAGGTATTTGATATGCTTTTAATAGACATTAAAGATGCAGATGCAGATTGGGCCGGCTCGCCGAAAGAAAGATAGGAGGTCTCCGACTGGATACACCACATTTTTATTTTAAGTTTTTAGGTAAAAATGTCCAACTACTCATGAAACTAGCACTTTTCTCCCTTACAAGAAGAATGGACAGGCACTTTTAAGGGACTCGTAGCGGAAAAAGGGTACTCAGAGAAGAGCTGGGCTAAGTAAAGCGACTATTTTTTTTTACCTTAAAATAAAAAGAATTCTCTGTCACAGTTGACCTGTAAAAGGGTCTCCAGCGCTAATGGTGCCTTGATTCGAAAGGCTTACTACTACGAAAAATTTCCATTAATACTTGTTTAATATTGAAGAATTCAGAAATAACTCTAGGGTAATTTTGTATTACGAGAATCTTTTAGTGTCAAAATAGTCTTAAGTTCTTTGTTAAGGAGTCGTTTTTAGAGAGAGAAAGTGAGAGCTAGACTAATTAGAGAGAGAAACTATTATTATCATAATCCTGGAATCTATAAAGCGTGTGGTCCTTTTATAGTACAATTATGGGTCCAACACGCTTTAATTCCCACTTATTACATTCTTGGTCCCTATATTTTTCCACTTCTTTATAATAACTATTTATATTGTATTCTTTACAATTTTCCCCTAATAAAACTACTTCTTTACAATTTTGCCATACGTCTTTTATTCTCCCTCATCAGTAGCCCCCTAGTCCTAGTAAAAATATTTTTGCTGGGACTGTGAAGACGTCTCCGTATTTTATTCCATTTATTTCGATCCTCCTCGGAAATTTACTTCCTCGAATATCTTCTACTCGAATAATTCCTCTTCAAATGCAAAATCTCTCCTCGAAAATACACTTCCTTGAACAATGTTTTAAATACCAGATGCCTCTTCGAATGACAAATATCTTTTCGACAAATGTATCCTTCGAATACAAAATACCTTTTGTGCCATACTAATCAGTAGCCCCCCAATCCTTGCAATGTTTTAGCAAAACTTGAACTATGCCTCGTCAATATCGTTCATCGGAATTAACTGTATCAGCATAATATAGCCTCCAATATTAGGCTAATATATTGCAAGGATTGGATCCAATATTTTATGACGTCATTAGTCGTAATTTTTTGTCAGCAAATCTCTTGAGAGATCTTTTCCCTATTCCCAACATTTTTCATCATTGGATTGCCTCTTCATCTTCTCCCTATATTATCCATAATGCCTCTAGGCAAACAAAGGAAAATGTCCTCAAGCCTAACTTACCCTAAAAGCCCATCTCCCTCTATAAATATTGACCTCCTTCACTGTCATTCCAAACTTTTTATTCCAAAAATTTTAGAGAGATAAACCTGGCTTATAAACCTCGTCGGATTCCAGAGTGGCTTTTGATTAGTAAAAAATTCCAAGAGAGAGTGGCTGCTGGTGAATACATTGAACCTCAACCCAAACCATCTGTCACCACGTTCTACGGTTCTTGGCCCCCACCGGAAAACTCTGTTGCTATCATACCCTTCAAAATTTCGCAACAACACCAAGTGTCCGATCTCAACACCCTCGAACCAATGGGTAAAGATAAACATCATAAACATTCGTCTGGGAAGAGGAAAAGGCACCATAAGGACAAGAAAAAATCTGAGGAGCGCAAGCGCGCCAAAGGAACTCCCTCAGCAACCCCAGAGCCCCCTTTGGCTGTAACAGTTGAAAATCCTCTTTTAAAAACTGACAACTCTGGATCAAGCCTTCCAGCCACTCCTTCGATAACAGCAACCGGGAGCCCTCAATTTTCTCCAAGAAGGAATACCATTACCGAAGACGAGCTTCGAGAAATGCGAAACAAAGCCTTAGCTGCCAAGGGAAAAGAAATCGCCTCGGATAATCCTGAGCCATCAACTCAAACGATTCCTATGGCAGATCAGAGCAAGGTCATCGAGATTCCCTCAGAGTCATCTAGTCCAAAGTTCACCGCTCCTCCAACATTATCCAAAGAGCAAGCTAGCCGGATTGCCCCCAAATTTAAAGGAGACATCATGCTTCCCTTGGAACTTGATGCCATCGCAGGCAACAATATTCGAGGGATCGAGAACAAACATATGGTTGCGTTGTACAACATATCTTATAAGCACTTTTTGCCTTCGGAGGAAACTATGCTTAGGACCCGGTGGTGCATTCCTTCGTATATTGACATTAGGTTCCCCTTGGAAGGGGATACTCCTTTATCAGTGAGGGATAATGAGCTAGTTGTGTATACTGAAATTATGAACTGGGGACTAAGATTTCCGTTAGACCCATTTTTTATTGAATATTTTGCCAAGATTGATCTCTTCCCTTTCGCAAGCCGGTCCAAATATGTGGTTCACACTTATGGCATGCATCATGGCTTCGAGGATTTCAGGAAATGAATTCTCCTTGGAAGAGCTCTTCAGACTATCTGGCTTAGCAAGGAATTCGTTCTTCCCTTTTTACTCATTGACTTTTGGCCGAAGACAAAAAGTTTTAAAGGACTTCTAGAAGCTGATAAGAAATGGAGGCAGCAATTCATCTACTTTTCAGGCCATTGGGAGACAGGGTCAGAGTCAACTCTTTCGAACCCTCACAAGCTATCCCTCTTATGGACCAATAAATGTAAGTCCACTAACTGTTTCATTTACATTGTCTCCTCAGATAATGAGGTACTAACTTAAAGTTTTTGTAGCTATGACTGGTGTCTCAAAATCATACGCAGACTATGTGGAGAGTGCCACCACCATTTTCACCAAACTTAGTGAATGACCAAAGAACATTGGGAAAACAGATTCCGCTTGTGCTTTATGAATAACAACTTAGCCATGAGTCGACTCTGGAGGTTAAACCCCCTTGACCGGTTGACCCTGAAAGAACTGATGACCCCTCTCTCTCTCAAGAAGAAGTTCTAGAGCGAGTGACTAAGAAAGATATATTAATTTATCTACTGAAGCGTTCTCGTGCTAAAAGTCATCTAAGTGGATCCGAGGAGGAGGTTTCCACAAAATACCTTCAGTCAGACACTGAAGGGTTAGTTACCAATGAAGAGCCATCCTCATCGGCCAACACTGTTGCACCTAGTTCAATTTCCCCTCCAAAGAAATCGGTCCACCCTTGCAAGAAGAAAGATACCAAGTCAAAAGAAAACAAGAAAAAATTGTCTTGGAGCCTATCCAAAAACTATCCGAGGATGGTAAAACACAGGATGATGTCCAAGAAACTGTCCAAGGCATAGAGCCCCATGAGATATCAAGTGAGCCTGAAAAAGAAACCAGAGAAAATTCAAGTCAAACACCCAATTCTCCCCTTACCCAAGCTTCAAATCCATCTTGTATTGAAAACACTCCAACAGTAGCACCACTCCCAATTCCCCGAAGCAATCCTCCTCAGAGCGTTGATCTTAATATTCTAACTGGGGAGTCTTTGGATTACGATCCCACAATATAGGCTCATCCTCCAACTCTTTTGAAATTCCTCAGCACGATGAATTCTCATTAAGTCTTCGCAACCTTCTTCATTCTTCTGTCATCATGGGAAGAAGAATGCAACATCTAGAAGAGCGAAAAAATCATTACAAGTTCAAGGCATCTCTTGTCTCCTCGCAACTTGAAGAGGCAAAGAAACAATATGCCATTGTAGAAAGTCAAGCAGATTCACTTTATGAAAGACTGTCAGCCTCATAAAATTACGTCATTATGCTCGAAAGATGCTGCTAGGAAGAAATAGACCTCTACCAAAAGAAAACAGGAGCTCAAGAAAAACTCTTGACAGAATTTCAAAAGGCTCACCAACTGGCATGCAAAGGTTTTAAAGACTGTTGTGATGATTATGAGAAAGTTACGGAGGACAGAAAGAAGTTGGTGAAACAAATCGAAGATTTTCCTCGACAAGTTGAGGAGGAGAAAGAAAAAAGGTGTGAATGCCTATGTGGCTAAGTGTACAGATAACCTCAACGCTCGAGGTGCTACAATTCGAGCAGGGCTGATCACCCAAATTCATGCAGAACACCCTGAGTATGACTTAGGGAGTTTTCGGAAGCTTGTCGCCCCCGAACTTCACGCTCCTAACATTGTGGTGAGTGATAGTGAAGCGTCAGATTCAGAGGAGAGTAACTCCACGAAAAATTCTGATTAGGTAAAAAATGTTAGTATGTGTGGAAATTTTTGTGTATAAGTCCTTGTAAGGAAATTTTTGTAACCCATCTGTTGTTCTCCGAGGAGCGTTTTATAACTTGTAACTCCTCGAATTTTTGTGTATGCCACTTCGTTGAAATGACAATCTTATAACTTGTTAATCTCCATATTTCTCATATGAAAAAATAAGTGTGTGCCAACTTGCGTTGAATGATTGCTCCTGTACCGATTTGCATCGTAATATTCATTATATGCTGTGCTAAGGCTAGCTTAGAAAAAATAGTTCGAGGCACCAAAAAATTGTCACAAAAAAATTGTGAAGCAAGAAATATCGTTTCACAAAGAATAATCCAAGGCATGAGATATTGCCTCAGAAAGAATAGTTCGAGGCACAAAATAGTGTCTCCAAAAGAATAGTTCGAGGCAAAAAATGCAGTTGTATTAATTAGCTCATAGTGACACCTCGTTAAAACCTTCCTGTGCCTAACAGGGTAGGAAAGAGTATGCCCTCGCTGTTTTTGTAAACCTGGAAATACACAAAAAAACAAATATTACATGCTAACTTCTTCCTCATTCAAGATACAATTTTAAATGTTCGATATTCCATGGATGTCTAAGACTTCGCCCTTCCTTGTCTTTTAATCGATACGTTCCCTGCTTTACTTTCTCCGTTATTTCATAAGGGCCCTCCAAATTTGGCCCCAACTTTCCAAGACTCTTCTCTTTAGTGTGCAGAAAAACTTTGCGTATTACCTTGTCCCCCACTTTGAAATCTCTTTGCTTTACTGTATAGGCATACCTACTCCTCATTAACGTTTGATAGTGCAAGGACTTCAACTGTGCGCGTCGTCTTTTCTCTTCAACCAAATCCAATTCCAAGGCTCTACTTTGATCGTTCAAATTTTCTGTATAAGCTGCCACTCGATATGATGGGAAGACATACCATACACTAATGAAAATGGAGATGTGGTAGTTGCAGTTCGAGGTGTTGTCCTATAGGCCCACAATACTTCTTATAAATAATCGGGCCATTTTCCAGCCTTGCCTTCCAAATTATTTTTCAACCCATCCAAGATTGTTCGATTGGTTACTTCCACCTGACCGTTAGCCTGGGGATGGAATGGGGCGGAAAAACATTGTCGTATGCCCCTGGAGACGCAAAAGCTTTTAAACTCTTTGTTATCGAATTGAGGTCCATTATCCGTTGTGATTCGTATCGACACTCCAAAACGACATCAAATATTCGAGACAACGAATTTGATAACATTTTTTGCTTTTATCTCTGCTAGAGGTTCCGCTTCCACCCACTTAGAAGAATAATCCACTGCTACGATTATAGTTTGTCTTCCACTAGACGCCATTGGTAAAGGCCCGACTAGGTCAATGCCCCACCTATCAAATGGGTCTGCTTCTGAAATACTTTCCAAGAACACCCCAGGCTTGTGTATTATGTTTGCATAGCGCTGATACGTATCGCACCGCTTAACCAAATAGTTCGCATCAACAAAAATAGTTATCAAATAATACCCGGCCAAAAACACTCGTCGGATTAACGCTTTATATCCACAATGGGCCGAACCTTCTCCATCGTGTAATTCTGACAGGACAAACTGCGACTCGTCCTTGGCCAGACACCTTAGTAATGGTATGTTTAAGGATTTCTTGTATAAAACTCCTCATAACAGGATATAGCCGTGAGACTTAAATCTGACCCTCATGGCCTCAGACTTCTCTGTGGGTAAACTATCTTTTTCCAAGAAGTCTACGATTTCTGATCTCCAATCATTTGTTATCACATTACTTGCTTCTTGAATGGTCATTGAATGCTCTGTACCGACCCTAACTGAAGGGTGCTCCTGAATCAAGACCCATGGATAAACCTCTAATCGTGAAGCTGTAGCCAGAGAGTCAGGGACAACATTTGCCTCCCTCCGAACATGCTCGTAGTGAACCCTATCAAATTCAGCAACCAAATCTTTTAACGCTTTTAAGTACTGGATCTGATGAGTCCGAATTCGAAGAGCTCCCCGGAAGGGTAGTCCAAAGTAAATCACCCCGTAAAACCGGACAGACTCCATGACTACAATTCGAACAGCACTGGTTGAACCGGACAGATGATTTTGAACATTTTGAACACTGCAAATATAAGTCAGTTCGAACTATGACTAAAGTACTAAAATACCTAAACACTATCTGACTAAGCTGTCTATTCACCTACTTAAAACTTGTGGGTCTTTAAACATGACCCGGGTCCATTAAACTTGACCCGAAAGCCCATAAGGGCCCAAATCTTACACTATAAATGCCCAACCACCAGCATTAACTAGGGGTAAGAAAAGTTAACTGCTGCCAGGCTGCTCAATTCTCTCACCACCCTTAAAACACCTTGAAATACCCTGAAATATCTTGAAACACCATTAAACACCACCACACCACCGTGAAACACCCTTACGCCGCCTTAAAACTCCACTTAAAATTACCAGCCTACCCTCAGGCTACTTTTATCCACACCAAATTGGCGACCACAGTGGGAGGCGACGGTGCCTGAATCAAACATTCAAAACCAAGTAAAAGAATTCTGTCCGAATGAATCCGGATAATCCAGAGCTTCCACCAGCTTTGCTCGAAGTGGTGGAAGAGAACGATGAATATACTGTCCAAGAGCGTGACAGGTTGAGGGTTGAAATAGAAGCTCTGAGGGCTGAGAAGGCCAAGATGGGCATGAAGGAGAAGTCCAAAGCATCAGTTGCTCATCGCTCTGATAACCCTCGAGAGCATGAGGCTTCGAAGACTCATGTGAGCACTAAAAAGACACATGCTAGTTCTAAAAAGTCTCACCGGTCCAAGCCTGTGGAGAGTTCTGACTCAAGTTCAGAATCTTCGGACAGCTCTTCGGACAGTGAGGGGAATGAAAAGTCCTTGTCCTCCAGCAGTGACGAAGGGCGAACCAGGAAAAAACAAAAGCAAGTTAAAAAGTATTCCAGAAAAAGAGACCACCATGGAAGAATGAAAAGACACATTGGGAAAGGATCATCTCACAGCCGGAGGCATATAGACCGGTTGCTGATGGATCCATTTGCCTTCCATGATGAGCCAGGTATCTTTGCAACACCTAATGAGGATACCGTGTTCAGTCGTGGAAGGAATTGGAGGCAGTCTCCACTGTCTTCTAAAATCCTATCCGGGAACCTCCCCAAGAGGTTTGACAGCACAAAGATGGAGAAGTACGACGGCAGTACTGATCCGGACAATCATCTGGAGCAATTCAAGAACTTCATGATGAACTTTGATGATGATGATAAACTACTCTGCAGGGCATTCTCCCAATCCTTTACGGGGAGTGCTCTGAAGTGGTACAACAGCCTTCCTCAGGGTTGTATCAGAGACTTTGACACCTTCTGGGTGGCCTTTCGAAGGCAATTTGTGGGAAGTAAGGAGCTCAAGGGCAATGGAGATACCATAATCCATTGTGCCCAAGAGCCAAATGAATCATTGAAAGAATACATAAGTCGTTTTGTGAATACAAAGAACGGGCTGGCTGATTGTTTTGAACAAGTGGCAATAGCATCCCTGAGACAGGGTTTGAACCCGGGCAACCTGGCCGATTCAGTAACAAGGAAGAAAGCCATGACCTGGGGTGGATTGCTAAATCAAGTCGGCAAGCAAATAAATGTTGATGAAACAAAAAAGACCAGGGTGCACAGGCAGGTGAGATCCACCCCGGTAACACCAACTCCCAATCCAAACCAGTCCGGCAACAAAGCTAGAGAAACCGGACAGGGGCATGGAAGAGGAAAAGCTCAGTCTCAACCAGCTGCTCCTGCACAAAGTCAACAGTCTAGAAACAAAAGGGGGCCGTGGGTCCAACCGGAGTGGTTTGCAGAGCTCAAAGAGAGTGTGGCAACCATTTTCGAGAAAACTAAAGATGAAGTACACTACCGGAGGCCGGCAACCTTGCAGTCTCCCAGAGAACATCGAAACAGTTCTTTTTGTCAATATCACAATGATATTGGCCATACTACTGATGATTGTATAGCCTTGAAGCAAGAGGTTCAGAACCTGATTGAAAGAGGGAAGTTGGGTGCGTATGTCAAAAGAAGAGGAGGCAACAGGCCTGATAACACTCACCGGGCTGGTCCGGTTAATGCTGCCCCAGAAGGGGCCATGGTAATTGTTGAAAGGTTTGATGTGGAATCAGAATACTTGGATCCTGATCCAACAAGGAACAGAGTGGGTGCAATAGAGGAACGTTCCAGGTCGGTCTCCGGGCTCATTAAATTCTTTGAGTCCTTGACAATTTTCGGAGGGGACACCGTAACGGCTCCTACCACTTCATCAAGAAAAAGGCATGTTCATAATTTGGCAACCCAACTAGAAGGGGGCATGACCTCTTATCAATCGTCAAATCTATTTCCATTCATTGTCTTTGATGGGGATGATTTGAGAGACATTGCTGGTCCTCATGAAGATGCTGTTGTCATAGGAGCATCGATAGGGGGCAATGAGATAAGGCGAATCCTGGTAGATACTGGGAGCTCTGCCAATATCCTTTTCCTAGATACTTACAAGAAAATGAAAAATCCAGCTGTGATTCAAAAGTCAGACCGATCGATTGTAGGCTTCACAGGCAGTTCAGCTGATGTAATTGGTGAGTTCGAAGAAGAAGTATTGTTGGGCAGAGGCCCTTTCAAGAAAACAGTCAGAATACTTTTCATTGTGGTGGACTGTCCCACTTGTTACAATGCTATTCTAGGGAGATCTTGGCTCTCTAGGATGCATGCAGTGGCTTCAACAGTTCATCAGTGTCTGAAATATGCTGTTCAGGGGCAGGTTGGGGTTGTCCGGAGCAGTCAAAAAGTTGCAAGAGAATGTTATGCCACTGCCTTGGCTCCACGAACGCTGGGGGCAGTCCGTATGAATGACCAATAGCAGTTTGAGGGCCTTTCTGGGGGTGAGGGTGAAATTGATGACCCCAGGGAGACCCCCGGAGTGTTGATCCCAGTTGAGGAAGTTGAGACACACTGCTTAGAAGAAGGGAAATCTGTCAAGATAGGGTCCAAAATGCCACAAGTATTGAAAGAAGAAATGTTAAAATTCTTAAAAGACCATCAGCATGTTTTTGCCTGGTGCAATGCTGATGTTACTGGAGTGCCGTCAGAAGTGATTTCTCATCACTTATCTGTCCGGAGAGACGTAGCACCAGTGGTGCAAAAAAGGAGAGCTTTCTCAAAAGAAAAGGCTGATGTCATTGTACAAGAGGTTGACAGACTCACAAAGATGGGGCACATTAAAGAAGCTCAGTATCCTTTGTGGACTGCCAATCCAGTCTTGGTAAAAAAGAAAAACGGTAAATGGCGAATGTGCATAGACTTCACGGATCTCAATCGAGCTTGCCCAAAAGACTTGTATCCGGTCCTCCGGATAGATCAGCTGGTAGATTCTACTTCTGGGAACAAGCTACTCTCCTTCATGGATGCTTTCTCCGGATATAATCAGATCCAGGTGGATCCAAGAGATCAAGAGCATACCACTTTTGTTACTGATAGAGGATTACACTGCTACAAGGTGATGCCTTTTGGTTTGAAGAATGCTGGGGCTACTTATCAAAGGTTAGTCAATAAAACCTTTGCTGATCAAATTGGAAGAAATATGGAGGTTTACATTGACGATATGATGGTGAAAAGTGTGGATGAGCAGCTACACTTGTCCGACCTCCAGGAGACTTTTACCAACCTGGCCAAGGTAAATTTAAAGCTAAATCCTGAAAAATGTGTGTTTGGAGTGCAGTCCGGGAAGTTCTTAGGGTACATTATAAGTGAGCATGGAATCCAGCCTGACCCGGACCAGCTCAATGCTTTGTTTCAAATGGAGCCTCCTCGAAATGTTAAAGAAGTGCAGCGGTTAACGGGGAGGTTAGCAGCTTTGAACAGGTTTATCTCTAGGTCCTCGGACAGATGTGCTCCTTTCTTTCAAACTTTGAAAGGTGCAAAGGGGTTTGAGTGGACACCACAGTGTGATGAGGCGTTCAACGAAATTAAGAAGCATCTGTCCTCTCCGAAGACCTTATTCAAACCAATCAATGGGGAGACTCTATTTGTGTATCTGGCTGTTTCAAGTTGTGCCATCAGTGCTGTGTTGGTTAGAGAGGTTGATGGGTATCCTCACCCAGTATACTACATCAGCAAAAGCCTGATTGATGCTGAACGGCGCTACTTAAAACTTGAAAAATTAGCGTTGGCCTTGGTGATAGCTGCAAGAAAGGTGAGGCCTTATTTTCAGGCTCATCCTATCATAGTCCGGACATCTTTCCCTTTAAAAAATGTCCTTCAGAAAGCGGATATTTCGAGCAGAATGACAAAGTGGTCAGTAGAGTTGGGGGACTTCGACATAGACTTTGCTCCTCGAACAGCAGTAAAAGCTCAGGCTGTGGCTGATTTTCTGGTCGAATTCCATTCTGATAGGGACTCAGAACAACTTGCTGATTCAAAAGACAATAAAGTATGGATTGTCCGAACAGATGGGGGATCCAGTGCCATAGGATCTGGGGCAAGAATATGTCTAACCTCTCCTTATGGGGACAACATGTTTCAAGCTATTTGTTTTGCTTTTAGGGCGTCCAATAACGAGTCCGAATACGAAGCAGCTATAGCTGGATTAAAATTGGCTTACATTTGTGGAGCAAAAAGGGTCAAGCTACTAAGCGACTCCCAATTGCTTGTCCACCATGCTTTGGGCCTATCAGAAGCTAGAAAAGAGCAGTTAATCAAGTATTTGCTTCTTTTGAAAAATGAGGCAATGAAGTTTAAAGCTGTTGTCTATGAGCATATTCCCCGGGCAGAGAATGAATTGGCAGACTCATTGGCAACAATATCATATACAGAGTCCTATCCGTGGATCCATGTGCTTGAAAGTCCTTCTATTCAACTTGATGGAGGGGAGAAAGAGGAAGTTTTTGAAATACAAGCAAATAAACCTCAAGATTGGAGATCTCCACTTATACAATATCTGTCTGATGGTATTGTGCCTTTGGAAAAATCACAAGCCAGAACGTTAAAGCACAAGGCTCGTGGTTTCATCATGATTAGAGAGATCTTGTACAAGAAATCCTATAGTAAACCTCTCCTACGCTGTTTAGGAGATAATGAGTCACAAATGGTTCTCTCCGAATTGCATGATGGTGAGGGATCAGCCCATTGTGGATTTAGAGCATTAACAAGAAGAGTGCTTCTCTCCGGATATTATTGGCCTTCAATAATGAAAGATGCCAAGGAACTGGTAAGAAGGTGTGACCCATGCCAGAGGTACAACAATGAAATTCATGTACCAGCCATTCCTATGGAATCAATTTCTGAGCCTATCCCTTTTGCTCGATGGGGATTAGACTTAGTTGGGCCTCTCCCTATGGCGTCCGGAGGACGCAAAACCATAATCGTGGCCATTGATTACTTTTCGAAGTGGATAGAAGCAGCCCCCTTGGCAAGAACAACATCAAAGGCTGTTATAAAATTCATTTTATCCAACATATGTTGCAGATTTGGTGTCCCTCAGAAAATAACAACAGATAATGGGCCACAGTTTGACAACCGAGAAATGGAGAGCTTCTGTGCCTCAAGGGGTATTCAGCACTGCTTTTCTTCCCCATTCCACCCACAAGCCAATGGGCAAGTTGAGGTGGCTAATAGAACAATACTGTCCGGCTTAAAGAAAAATCTGGAAGGGGCTGCTGGGAAGTGGCCTAGTTATTTACAAGAAGTCTTGTGGGCATACCGGACAACGCCTGGGGCTGCCACACAAGAATCACCTTTTGCCTTGGTCTATGGGATGGATGCAGTAGCTCCCATAGAGAAGACACTCCCCTCTTTTCGTGTTCATAACTTCTCCGGACAGGCTAATGAAATAGCAATCAGAAATCAGCTTGATTTGATTGAAGAAAGGCGAATAAAAGCTCATCTTAGAATGGCACACTATCAGGGCTTGATGAGAAGCAGGTTTGCTTCCAAGGTTAAAAGAAGGGACTTTCAACCAGGAGATAAAGTATTGAGGAAAGTTTTCATGCACACTAAGGAAAAGCTCTTCGGAAAGTTGGCCCCAACCTGGGAGGGTCCGTATACTGTGGTTGAAAGAATCAAGCCTGGCACATATTGGCTGGAAGACAAAGATGGCAGGGTTTTAACTCACCCTTGGAATATTGAACACCTTCGAATGTATTTGGAATAAAATTTATGTAAATATTTACTTGTTTAAACATCCATGTAAATATTTGGGGGCATACCACTACCTCTCTCTGGCGCCACGGAGAGCTTTAAATGAAACTTGGAGCTTTTTTGAATAAATTTTCTAAGTTTTTACAAAATTCTGTTGATTGCCATACTACCCGGACTGAAAGATCTAAGGGCTATTTAAATTCTAGCCGGAGAAATTAAACACTCTCACAATGCGAAGTACTTAAACAAACTCTAGAATAAGAGAAAGGTTGTGCAAGATAAAACATTCATTCAATAAACTTAAAGTTGCCTTGGCCTTCCAAGGACTTTGTGAATAAGTTTAAACACAATACAAAAATCTGTCCGGTCAAAACGGACAGCATCACAAAAAAGGAGCCTTGGCCTTCCAAGGACTTTGGTTCAAACAAACATTAAACAAAACAAATTACCATTTAAGGTGGAGCCTTTGAAGATGGCTCACCCTCATCTGTTCCCTTGGTCTTAACATCGCTTTTGTCTTCAATGACCTTCTTTCCTTTGGGGTCAGCCTCTTCTTCTCCCGGACTCTCTCCGGTTTCCTCCTCGTCACCAGATGAGGATATATCAGTATACCCTTCATCAACCATGGTCCAATATGGAAGATCGTCATCATCCACATAACGCCATAAGTCCCCAAGTCTTCTCTTCGGGAACTTCTCGTGAAATAAGAGGACCTTGTCAGACTTTACCTTTTCGATCAGTAGTTCTTCACTCCGTAGCATCTCCTTGGCATAAGCATTGACTTTGGCCTTGATCATGGCCTCTTGATCCTTCACCAGGGCAGCTTTCTCACCAATAGCCTGAGTCACTGCATTCTCCAAAGTAAGTTTGTCAGTAGTCAGATTGGTGACAATCTTTTCTTTTGCTGCAGTCTCATCTTTTGAGGTTTTCAAGTCTTTCTCCAACTCGGACAGCTTAGCCTGGAGATCTTCTAGGGTTTTCTCCAAAGAGGCAACTTTTGTGTTGCTCTCATCTTTACTCCTCTTCAGCTGCTCGTTCGACTCCTTAAGCAAGTCAACCTGGGTAGTGGCACCTCGGAGGTTATCGGACAGTTTTTCCTTCTCGGACTTAAGCTCCTTAATGGTTTCTGCCTGACTCCGGACTTGCCTTTCCAAGGTAAGCACAGGTTGCACGTTGCTAAGGAGAGAGTGAGCTATGATATCCCTTTCACTGGAGACCAAGAAAGTTTTGCCATTAAAATTCACCGTGTTGGAATTACTTGGAGGAACATATGGCCCTGCAAACTCGTCCCTAGACAAACCAAGGAAGTAGTCACCTAGAGGACCCAGGCCGGTGACATCCACTTCATCCATGTTGATCTCTCCCCGTTCAATGTCATCAGTGTGAAGCTCCCCTGGAATCCCTTCGTTAAGGTTTTCTGGGATCTCTTCGGCTAATGTAGGATCAACTGGAAAAGTGGGCTCCGGGTCCCGGAGAGCAAATTCTTCTTCTTGAGAAGTTTTCTTCTTTTTTACTTCTCTCTCAACACCCTCACTTACTTGTTTACGGGTTCGTTTGGAGACCCTCGTAGGTTTTGAGGGAGTCTCTCCGTGCTCTTTACTTTCCACTTCTACCACCTGTAGAAGGCTTGCATCAACTTGAACTGGAATTGGCGCCTCTGTGTCAGTCAGGGCCTTTTTCTCTGAATCTCCTGCTGTTTTCTTCCCTTTCTTCTTCTGGCCCTTCATCTTACTTGGGGCTTTGGCCCGAAGAGGGAGGAAAAGGGTCCCATCTAGCTCGTGAGACCTTCTTAGCACTATGTCATCATCAGGAGGGGTGGAGAGCTCCTCCCATGTTAAATCCCTCCGACCTGTAGTGTTCCACAGGTGAGATCTGGCTAAGTTTCCCGGAGTGAAAGCCTTGTGGAACCGGTTCTCCCAGTTCTCTGCGGCCCATGTGTTTATTTTGCCACAGGTAACCTGTCCGGCTTTCGCATAGTCTCCGAACTCTTTTGGCAGTTCTGGCAAAACAAAAGAGCAACTAGTTAGTGAAAGCTTAAAGAAAAGAAATTCGAACAGAAACTTAAGGAAAGAACTTACGATCGCTCCTCCATCTACTTCGAAGAAGGCTAGGATTCTCCCCAACCTTGATCTTCTTCCCGTTCTCCCATGAGCCACTTATAAACAAGAACTGGCTCCTCCACTTATTCTCCGATTCTAGGAGATCATCAACAGCTTTCAGATTGTTCCCCATATTGAAGTGATAAAAGGGGAACTGGTGGTGTTTGCACAGACTGGCAACAGCAGCGAACTCTTCCATTGGAAGAGGAATTCCGGACAGCCTGGATGCCATAATACATGACATCAGGGTGTACCATCCGTTGGGGCTCAGCTGCGATGGACATAGCTTCACTAAGTGGAAATAGCGCACTATCTCCGGATCCAATGGGAACCTGAGTCCCCAATTGAACAGCTCTGTAAAAAATACAATCTCATTCCTCTTACAATCCATCGGGGTCTCTGGATCGATGGGAATTCGGATCTTTACGTTTTCAGGGATCCCCCACTTAGTGCGAAGCCGTCCCAAGTCTCTAGTGTGAATAAATGCATACTTGGTTTTTAACAAAGATAAGAGATACTTAAACTCTACCTTGTGAAAGCAGGGCCCAACTTTCCCTTCAAGGCACTCCGGCAGATCCGGACGGCTCAAGAACAAGTCCTCTTTGCCTTTCTTGGCAACGACTATGGCAGTATCAGCTTGTCCGGACGACTCGGACTCAAACCTAGCCTCCTCAATGGAGTCTTCCATCCTCTCCTCCATAACTGTTGGGGGAGCTTCTGCAGAAACAGCCCGGGGAGGGATGAAGCTTGGTACAGCTGATCCTCCGGACTGGCGACTCGTTGTATGTTTTTGAATTTTCACCTCAGCTTGAGTCTCTGAGGTCGAGGTTTCCCTTGGAGGTAGTGGACTGCTGGCCTCCGGACCGACCGGCCTCTCCCGGAGGGTCCTAGCAGTTGTTCCGGACCCAGACTCACTGGTGTTTTTCGAGGAGAGTCCCTTAACCAGTCGACTTGGTCTTTTCATGATCAGTTTCTCTGGGGAATGATCAGAGTCGGACCCCATAGCTATAAAGGTAGTTTTCTTCCTAACACTTGTAACAACAACCTCCGGTTCGACGGTGGGAATTGACTCTTGGACTGATGAGCCAGAAACTATGGGGGAGAGTGTTGATTGGAAGAGTTTTCTAGGTTTTGTACCTTTTGAAGAAGACGAACCCCTATCAGATTCTTCGATTGAAGTGGCTGGTCTCTCAACTGGCGATGCTGGAAGCCCTGCTGCAATCCTTTTCTCTTTTTCAACCCTTTGAGCTCTCTCTAGTTCTGAAAGATTGAGCCAGCCACCCTTGATTAAAGCTGCTCTTGCTGTGAACATAAAACGATTAAGGAGAATTTGAAGATTTAGAGAGATGAAGTTTTGAGTGAAGTAGCAGAGTAAAAGTGAAAGTGAAACTGTGAAAGACAAATAGTATTTATAGTAAATGTAAAAAAGGGGTTTGATTCCTAGGAGAATCCGAAAAGTTGGGCAATGATTAAAAGACGGCGCTGACGTCATCAAAACCATTTAAAGAAGTTATCTATTTAATAAAGTGGTGTAATTTTCGAGGTAGAAAAACGGCTGGGGTGACCAACCAGAGGGTGACACGTGTCCCACTACTTCTGACAAAGAACCGTTTGGAATTCGTAACGGTTGGGCTGTCCGGGCCTAACTCAACTCTCTTCGAATTGGAAAACCACTTCTCAAATCGGACTGTTTTTCAGTTCTTTAACAAGGACACTTGTTCAAATACCTAAAAAAGGGGCTCCTGATGAGTCTGAATTCGAAGAGCTCCCCGGAAGGGTAGTCCAAAGTAAATCACCCCGTAAAACCGGACAGACTCCATGACTACAATTCGAACAGCACTGGTTGAACCGGACAGATGATTTTGAACATTTTGAACACTGCAAATATAAGTCAGTTCGAACTATGACTAAAGTACTAAAATACCTAAACACTATCTGACTAAGCTGTCTATTCACCTACTTAAAACTTGTGGGTCTTTAAACATGACCCGGGTCCATTAAACTTGACCCGAAAGCCCATAAGGGCCCAAATCTTACACTATAAATGCCCAACCACCAGCATTAACTAGGGGTAAGAAAAGTTAACTGCTGCCAGGCTGCTCAATTCTCTCACCACCCTTAAAACACCTTGAAATACCCTGAAATATCTTGAAACACCATTAAACACCACCACACCACCGTGAAACACCCTTACGCCGCCTTAAAACTCCACTTAAAATTACCAGCCTACCCTCAGGCTACTTTTATCCACACCAGGATCAGTTTATCTTTTCTCGCCTCAGACTCGCCCAAAGCTTGAATTATCACCAACTGTGAATCACTGATCAATTTAATCTTTCTATCCCCATATATGCGAGCCAACCGTATACCTACCAATGCTGCCTCATAATCTGCCTCATTATTGGTTGCCTTGAAACCGAATCGAATAACCTGAAACATGGCTATTCCTTCTGGAGAAATTAATTGTACACCTGCACCACTTCCAGAATTATTCGACCCCCCATCCGTTCAAACCAACCATTCCATTTGGTCCGAGGGGTCAACAATCTCTATGTCGCTCGAATGTTATGTCAAATTCTCCCAGTTCGACTGACCATTTAGTCATTCTCCCAGATATATCGGGCCTCTGTAACAAACCTTTCAGGGGGAACGTCGTTCGAACAATAATAGGATGTGCTTGGAAGTACGGTCTCATTTTTCGGGCAGCTGTTACCAAAGCTAAAGTTACATTTTCCAACTTAAGATATCGTTTCTCCGCATCTAGTAGACTTTTGCTAACGTAGTAGATGGGTTTTAACATATCGGCCTGTTCCTGGAGTAAAACAGCGCTGACTGCACAATCTGATACCGACACGTAGACAATCAATTTCTCCCCCACCAATGGTTTATACAGTATTTCCGGAGACATCAAATATGCTTGAATTTGGCGAAAAGCGGCTGAACACTCCTCGGTCCAATTAAATTGTTTTGCATTCCGTAAGACCTTGAAGAAAGGTGCACATTTATCCGATGAACGAGAAATAAACCTATTCAACGCCGCCAATATTCCTGTTAGGATCTGGACTTCTTTGATATTCCGAGGTGGTGTCATGGTTGTTAAAGCTTTTATCTGTTCCGAGTCAACTTCTATGCCCCTCTCACTTATCATGTAACCAAGGAATTTACCCGATCGTACCCCAAAAATACACTTTTCTGGATTCAATTTCAATTTGAGTTTACTGAGATTGTTAAAAGTTTCCTCTAAGTCAGAGAAATGATCTTCATCCCGCAAACTTTTGACAAGCAAATCATCGATGTAGGCTTTAACGTTCCTACCAATCTGTTCCTTAAAGGTTTTGTTGACCAAACGCTGATAAGTTGCCCCTGCATTTTTAAGGCCAAAAGGCATGACCTTCTAACAATATAATCCTCTCCAGGTGATAAACGATGTGCTCTCTTCATCTTTTGCGTCTAACCTGATTTGATTATACCCCGAATAAGTATCCATGAAAGATAATAATCGGTTGCCCGAAGTTGAGTCCACTAACTGATCAATACGAGGCACCGGAAAAGGATCCTTGGGGCAAGCTCTATTCAGATCCGTGAAATCCATACACATCCTCCACTTGCCATTCTTTTTCCTAAGCAAGACTGGATTTGAGGCCCATACGGGGTATTGCAACTCTCGAATGTGGCCTATGCTCAATAACTGTTCCACTTCCGAAAGAATAGCTGCAGATTTCTCCAGAGAAACTGGTCTCCTTTTCTGGACAATAGGTCGGACATCAAGCCGTACTGCAAGTTTATGACACATTATCTCTAGTGGTACTCCCGTCACATCCTGTGCACACCAAGCAAACATATCTAATTTTCCTGATAAAAACACAATCAACCTTTCTCTGAACTCAAAATAAAGTTTTACTCCAATCTTCAAAGATTTTCCATCCCCAAACTTATGCTCTTCAGAATCTTCGTCCGGAACCAGAAACCCGGGGGGTCTCCCTCGGATCATCACATGGAATGATTTCTGAGGAAGTCCCCTTTAATTGCTATGCTTTGTCTGAAACTTCTCCTCAAACTCCTTTCAAGGATAAAACTATCTGATAACATTCTTGAGCCATCTTTTGGCTGCTCCTGATCGTCCCTATATTATTTCCTACGACATACTTCAGACACTGGTGTACCGTCGAAATCACACCACGCATTCGGGACAACCAAGAACGACCCAGAATCGCGTTATACGATGTTGGTGCGTCAACAACAATAAATAGCACTTCCACTTCCTTTCTAAACGGCCCACGACCTAACTCTACCACGCATTGAAATTCTCCAACAACCATCGCTGTTGCACCGGTGAACCCCACTATAGTTCTGTCGGATCATCGTATAACAGGCGGGTTGGAAATTCTCATGTAGGTACTCATAAACAAAATATCTGCGGAACTTCCTGTGTCAATAAGTATCTTCAGAACTTGATCTCCAGCTATACCCGCAGCGATAACCACTGCATATTCATGTGGGCCCGCGACATTTCGCATATCATCATCGTCGAAACATATGATAGGAGAAGGCAAACGATGCATTTGTGCTAAGACCCCTGCTTCAATCTGAGTGGTCAAATTCCCCATGTGTCTCTTCCGCGAATTATTGGAATTCCTTGCGATGGTATCTCCTCCAAAGATAGCCAGCGACTCGAAAAAAGTACACAGGTCATTTACTTTCCCCCTTGGAATAACTTCCTCCACCATGTTCACGTTATTTCTTCCCTCCTTAGGATCCAGATACTCTTGTTCAATGTCGAAAACATCAATCTCTTCGGAGATCACCATTGCGGTATCAGCGATCTTTGGGACAGCCTTTGCCGTAGCATTTTTCTGGGAATGTTTTTTCAC
The DNA here is from genome assembly GCA_036936605.1 of Limnanthes douglasii subsp. nivea. NCBI lineage: Eukaryota > Viridiplantae > Streptophyta > Magnoliopsida > Brassicales > Limnanthaceae > Limnanthes > Limnanthes douglasii. The sequence continues at coordinate 275,358,470 of JAUPFV010000003.1, read as the reverse complement.
AAACTCTAATAGCATTCTGTTCTCAATCAAAGCTTGCACTTCTTTTTTCAGAGCAATGCAGCCCTTAGTGTCATGCCCAATATCCTCATGGTACTTACAATATCTGTTAACACTTCTGCTTTCCCTTGGAGTCTGAGTAGGGAAAGGTTTTCTAAACTGCACCGTTGATCTGGTCTTATCAAATATTGTGGCCACATTTTCCATTAACTCAGCAAAATAGTCCGGACGGATCCATCTATTCGAAATTGGTTTTGTCCCTTGGTTATAAATTTGCTGATTACTATAGTTCTGTGGATTTAATTTCTGCCTCGACGGATACTGACCCATACCTTTGGCTTGGACATTAGTTCGTGGCCCTTGATTGCTGGACTCGGACCTTTGAAATTGGTTCTGATCCAGCTGATCGCCTGATCCTTTCTCGGATGCCTGAGTCTCTTCCACTAAAATTTGCTTCTCAACTTGATCCAACAATGCCCCAAAAGTCACGGCTTGACTCTCCGCCACCGTATCCTTTAAGAGTCCAGGGAGGAGACTCATCTTGAAAGCTGCAAGTGCCACAAAGTCTTTGCAATATTCCATGTCCGTTTTTGTTTTGACGAATCGATTGGTGTAATTCTTCAAGCTTTCCCCAACTTTTTGCTTACAGTAAATTATCGTATCTCCATTAGCTCGAAACTTTTTTCTCCCCACAAAATGTACTATAAAGATATTCCAGAACATGTCGAAATTCTTTATCGAGCTCTGCAGAAGCCGGTTGTACCACGTGGATGCCACCCCTTTGAAAGTCTGAGAAAACGCTCTACACAGCAATTTATCATCGTCATCGAAATTAATCATGAAATTCTTGAACTGTTCGATATGGTTGTCAGGGTCTTGCAACCCGTCGAACTTTTCTAATTTCAAGATATCAAAATATTTTGGGAGGTTTCCAAATAAAATATCCGAGGACAAAGGAGAAGCTCTCCAGTTATGACCGGTCCTATAGACGTTTGCTCTCAAGTTTTCATGGCTCGGAAAATATAACCCCTCCTCGGACGGTAGAGTGTACTGATGTTGCCACTCCGAATTCCGTGGGTCAGCATTTTGGTTTCGAGAGGGGAAATTCGTTTGGCCATAACCGTGCTCATAAGCGCGAGCATGACCAGTATTTTCCCTCAGAGACTTCCTCCCCAAACTACTTCCCTTCCGATGCTCCACTCGCCTTCATTCATGCTTTTTCTTTCTGTGATATTTCCTAGGAGACGATTCTGGTGAGCTGTAACGGGAATAATCGCTTGAGTCGGAATATTCCAGGCGACACTTTCCTTTCCTCCTCGAAGAACGTCATTCATAACCTCTATATCTATCATCCTTATTTTTAGGACGAAATTCGTTTTCATGCTCTTCTTTTCCACTATCAGGCTATCTCATCACCTCGGAGCGAAGATTTGCTTGACCGTTTCTTTTTCCGTCGTCAACCTCTCAATTTCCAGCAGCAGCTCATTCCTTTGAGCTAACAGATCCGAGTCACCAAAGGTGTCTCTGACGCGCAGGGCGCCATGCGCCTCGTATTCCGTATCATGCCGATAAGTGTCCCATAGCAGATTATCCTCGTAGTCGTTAACAAAATCATCCCCTTGCTCTTCCATGATTCTGCTCAGATTAGAAATTATTTCCAAAAAGCGATTATCGTCAGAACAATCTTCGCTTCCCATAGACGGTGCCACTGAAGAATTCAGAAATAGCTCTAGGGTAATTTTGTATTACGAGAGTCTTTTAGTTTCAAAATAGTCTTAAGTTCTTTGTTAAGGAGTCGTTTTTAGAGAGAGAAAGTGAGAGCTAGATTAATTGGAAAGATAAAGTATTATTTTCATAATCGTGGAATCTATAAAGCGTGTGTGGTCCTTTTATAGTACAATTATGGGTCCCACACGCTTTAATTCCCACTTATTACATTCTTGGTCCCTATATTTTTCCACTTCTTTATAATAACTATTTCTATTGTATTCTTTACAAATTTTCCCTAATAAAACTACTTCTTTACAATTTTTCCATACGTATTTTATTATCCCTCATCAAATATAATCATGCTTGTACAAAACAGTGAGATCTGTAATCATGTTTGTACAATGCTGATGTTAGAAAAGTGGTGGTCATGGGATTAGCTTCTCTGGGTTGTGCTCCCCACTACTTGTGGCTACACAATAGCAGAAATGGAGAATGCCTTGATGAGATAAACAATATGGTATAGTGATAAAAATCTTGGATCTAGCTCAGCAGGATAGGTTACTCAACCATACTGATAGATCAGAATAACATAACAAAGTATGACTTCGCTAGTCGCGAGTAAGTACCAGCGTCCGTACTGGAGCTATTTGGAAGAGATCTCTCAAAAAGTATTTAGTCCCCATTTTGGTCAACTCTTCATCATCTTTCTTTGGCTGAGTGGCATGTATTTCCATGGTGCTCGTTTTTCCAATTATGAAGCATGGTTAAGTGATCCTACTCACATTGGACCTAGTGCCCAAATGGTTTGGCCTATAGTGCGCCAAGAAATCTTGAATGGACAAGGCAACAGGGGCGACCAACAAAACAAGCAATCCTTTCGCTCACCGCATTCATCCCTTCCAGCATCGGAATGAGGCTCAGTTCGGATGTTCCTTCAGCAGAGAGAGATAGTCTATCTCATTTCCACCCACGGGCACAATACAATAGTAGGTAACAATTGAGTCTCTTCCGTCTCCCTCTCGGTGCCCGAAAGCGGGGGTAGGAGAGATTGATATATATTCAAGTAAACAACTGTGACAAGTTCGTGAGCCTATGCTAAAGTTTCAATCAATTCCTGCTAATAACCACGCCGGGAAATTAAGACCATAAATCCAGTAGCCCAAACAAGATGTCCAAATAAGAATATCCACGCCCAGACTGATAAACTATTAATACCAAATGGATTATATCCATTGATAAGTTATGAAGAATTTAACCATAAATAATCTCTTAACCATCCCATCAAATAAGTGGAAGATTCATTAAACTGCGAAACATTACCCTGCCATAATGTTATGTGTTTCCAATGCCAATAAAAAGTAACCCATCCTACAGTATTTAACATCCAAAAAACTGCCAAATAAAAAGCGTCTCAAGCTGAAATATCACAAGTACAACCTCTTCCCGGACCGTCGCAAGGAAAACTATAACCATTTTTTTTATCAGGCATTAACTCGGAACCACGTGCATCTAAAGCACCTTTTACTAAGATTAAAGTAGTTGTATGTAAACCTAAAGCAATAGAATGATGAACCAAGAAGTTTCAAGGACCTATTGTTAAAAATTACCTGACCTCGTATATCTGTATAGTAACTATAGTATTGTTGAAACTTGCTTGAACATGAATAACTCCCTTTGGTATTCTATGTGCATTATTACGTGAACCACTTCGGCCATTCTCACGTGAACCGACTCTTGGTATAGGTTTTGGTTTTGACATATTTTATCATTTCTTAAAGATACGTCAGAGACATATGGAGATATCCATTTCATGTAACAACATATTTTTTTGTTCATGGTTTTTTAAGGAAGTCCTTTTTAAAAAGATTATCGTTGTCTTTGTTTATGTCTCGGGTTGGAACAAATTACTATAATTCATCCCCGCCTACGGAGTAGTCGACACGGTTCGCAAATTTTATGAACGGAAGCCTTTATTTTCATAGTAGTTATTCCTTTTTTTTAGTTATTGGAAGAAAATAAGGTTCTTGAAATTTTTGAATCTAGAATCAAACTTCATTATCTTTTTTTTTCTTGCTAAAAGCCTTTCCTTTAAAGTATCAAAAAATATTGGAAGAGTTATCGAACCGGGCTCCGACTGAATAAAGTGCGGAGCCAACGACTTCCGTCGAAGAGCATAACGAGTCTAAGGGCGCTTAAAAGGAATGGACGGGCATACGCTTAATAGTGAACGCAGACCCCTCTGCTTATAGATAAAAGATCAATGACTTTAAAGACAGATGTCGAGTGTTAGACTTCTGCGTTGCGAATAGAGATCGAAAACGAAGACTTGCTGACGCAGTGCAGACACAGGTTGGAAAATCCAGAGAAGAGAACAACCCACCAGAAGGGCATACCTCAAGGAGCACCAATCTTCCTCGGCAAACATCTATCTGCATGAACACGACCTATAAATAAATAAAATACAAGAAAAGAAACTGAAATCTCAAATAAAAAACATGCTTTGGGAGTGTGAGATACGGGGACGGGGAATACGAAGCCGAACAACCGCAGGGGCTTCCAGCAGTGATAGCTGAACTAACTAGATGGGCCGTCCAAACCTAGAGCAACCATTTAAATCGGAAATCAACGTTGGATCTCGACTATCCGAAAAGGGAAGACTGAAGCGGAGGATCACGAATCGCAACACGACAAGGGGCAAACACTTTTTCGAAGAAGGAAGCGAATTAATCAGAATAGAGACAGGGAGGAGAGACGAAATAATGATTTTCGATCCTGCAAGCAACAAGCAACAACGGTTGAAAAACCGTTGCGCGCTAGCTTATAGTTTAGGGGGGTGCCCCCCTTTCTAAAAATTCTATTGAATATAAGATAAGCTTTTTTTTGGAACCTTCGTTTTTGAGTTTTCCCTAACCTATACCTTACTCATATTACTAAGAAAAAAGGGCTTACGTTTTTCAACTGCATCACACTGCTGCATAAACAATGGATCTTCAGGGCTGGATAAGCAACCTTATATCAGGCCTCTTAGTACTGAAGTGACTTGCTACTTTCAATCAGAAAAATAAAATTTAGCAAGGCAAGGGAGAAAGAAGTTGTCCCCTCTTCTCTGGTAACCCACCGCCGGTCATATAGAGCGCTCCGCCCGCCACCGTATAGGGGGGAGGTTACATACAACCGAGTCAAAGTTGTTTATGAATCTCATAGGCATTCTTATCATTTGGTAAGTCTAAGTCCATGGCCTATTTCGGGTTCACTCGGAGCTTTGGCAACCACCGTAGGAGGTGTGATGTATATGCACCCATTTCAAGGAGGTGTAACACTTCTCAGTTTGGGCCTCATATTTCTATGCGGGTGACAACACGCACAATGAGCTCCTGCTGTTCGAGAAAGAGGGCCCTCTTTAAGTTTTCGAGGGCTTGGATTGAATTATGGAGATCCAGCATACGATCTCTTATAATAATGAGATCGATCGGCGGCATGTGTTCCCAGAAGAGACCAAACATTTGCTTCATTTGTTGTTTTTCGTTTTCGACGGCTTGGATTTTTTGCTGAATTGTTGCAAGTCTTCCGATGATATCCATAAGAGTGTTGTTGGAATAAGTGTTACTGAAAGTCTTTCTTTCTGACTTCTATGTCTCTCTTTGAAAATAGAGACTGGAATAAGCTTCTATTTATAGGCGTTGGAGGCCCTTAACCCTTTCTTATTATTAGTAAGATAGGTTGTCTTGGTTCTATAACATGGATCATTTCAAACATGGCTTTTCAGGACCCATCCACAATGGTACATGCATTTACCTCGCTGAACCTGATATTTTTTATGCATACAAGTATTTTGTTGGACTACTGGTACAAAATTAATGAAATGTTAAGGGTATTTCTGATACCCGATAAAATGATTTTGTCAGTGTTGGTAGAAATGATGTGCCCTTCGTGTTCGACTATAGTGGGAACCCATACATGAGAATTATATAAAAATAAGAAAAATCTTGGATTAAAAATATATTTTATTATTTTTTGAGTAATAACACTCTTACAATTCAAATGAGAATATTCGTAGAAACAAAACCGTAATAAATGTAAAAAAGAGGCATCTTTTACCCAGTAACGGAGTTTGAACCAAGATTTCCCGATGGATGGGGTGAGGGTGGTCAGCACCAATCGTGTTCGGGCAACGAAGCTTACACTCATGCACATGGGTTCATCCTGCTATGCTCCGGGCCTTTTGCTCTCCTAACGTAAAAAGTGATCGGCCAGTCGTCAAGGCCCAAGAATCCGCTGGACATCTCAGCGACGGGGTTGGATACCTGCATTCGATCGAAGTTTCATTTGAGTGCCCCCAACATAAAAGAGAGCTGCTTCTAGGTGGATCGCTTCGCGCAAGACATTGCTTAGGATCAACGGGTCGCATGACAGGTGCACAATCTACTTTGCACGCTTCATCATTTGGCCTTTCGCCTATCGGCTTGGCAGACAAGCTACCTTGATCCGTCTTCAGTTTCGATTCGTTATGCTCAGCAACTCCAACAAGCCCTAAAGTATCTTGCTGCCTAAAACTCTACCAAGAAAGCGCTGCTTTACGTTTGATCCTATGTGTCCGGAGAATGGTATGTGTTTACCACTTTCGGACCTCACAAAAAAAGAACGTGTTTTTTCCTCTGAGTTTCGCTTTCTACACTTCGTGGGTGCAACATCAACAAATTCGCTCATGATCAAGTTACAACCTAAAATCTATGACCATAGGTTTTTTAGTGATGGACCTAGCAAAAGAAAAATTAAGTATATGATCTCTCCCTTCAAAACTAGTCATGAATGTTAACTCTCATCTGACTCAAATAGTTATACCAAAAATAGATAAAAGAAATGAAGTCTCACTTTCAAATTAAAGTATATAAACCCTCCAAAAATCTACTCTTTACTTTACTCAAGCTATTAGTAAAGACTAAACACCATTCCATTGATTCTATCTTCATTTATTTAGATTTTATCTTTATTTTATTGAATTAAAAATTATTATTCAATTAAAAATTACGGGTCACTAAGAATAGCTTTAACCAATTCTCTACCTGGTTCTGTCCAGAAACAGCTAATCCTTAAATGGTACATCTGGTTAGCTGACTGAAGCTCAAAAAAGAAAGCCTAGGTTACAGGATTTCAGGAATGAAATAGGAAGAGACCAGATATTGGCTAGTCGACTGGTGGGAGAAGCTCGAGTAAACAAGCGAAGGAGCAATCGGTTTAAGATGGATAATACCTCTAGGCATACTCCACTCTTTGCGGCCATACATAATATAGAAATCCCAGTTGGATATTATTCAAATAATTTTAATATTGTATATGATTTTGTTACTGCCGGCGTAATTCAGTCCAGCCGGACAAAGGTTTGGTAAAAAAACAGTCTGAAAAATAATAACAGGTTCTTAAAAAATGGGGCTATAATTTAGCTAAACCCCAACTACTATCATACACTATTAAGTTGCAGTACACTCTTAGATTATATAAACAAACTTTGAATCTAAGAAAGAATACCTAAACTATAAGATAGTCTAAGAGCTGCAAATCTAAACACTGGTTACTACCCTTCCTGATCTAAACTTTGCATGTTGTCTTATAATGTCCTGTCTGGTTACAGTTGCTACAGTGAACTGTATGTTTATCTCGGCCAACCTCTTCCACACGTGTTCGTTTATTTTCTGGTCGACCTGGTAGCCGCCGCAACTTTGGTGGTCGCACGACTTGAATTTCTTCCTGCACGGGTTCCTCTTTGCTTGTCTTTCTCCATTCGTATTTTGCAGGAACAACAGTTATACTTCTTGCATAAGCCTCTCGATAACTAGCAACAGTAAAGCATTTTTCCGTGAAGGCATAAACATCTTTCTGGCACGAGTCAAGAGCTGCAACGGCGTGCGAACATGGTATTCCGTGAAGCTGCCAGTCACGGCACGAACAAGAACGGGTCCTGATGTTTACTATATTGGATCTATCGGCTGATAAAATCTCAAACTCTACTTCATTTGATCGAAGGACGTCGTGCGTAGATGAAGTACTAATAGCCTCCATCATACGTTTCTCTGCGGATGGGACAAGAATGGAAAACCAGGTGTTACTTTTTGAACGACGGTCCTCGAACTCAGCTACTAGTTTACTCTGAATCCTCTCGATTACTTGGATTACAGGTAACTCCCTAGCTTCAAGAATCCAGTTATTGAATTCCTCTATATTTGAAGAAAGATGCCCATATCTCGATCTATCAGAGTACACTAATGCCCAACAAGAAGGAGGAAACTGTTGGATCCATTTCGCAGCTTCATAAGATGATTCCTCTAATTCCGTCATTTTCTCCTTAAAACCGATCACGGTTGTAGCACACGCAGCTTTGCATAAAAGACTGACAACCCTTGAATTTTTGAACAGGCCTTTAATGCTATCGCATAAATGACGGACGCACAACATGTGAGAAGCATCCGGGAACTTCATCTTCACTGCATCAGTAATTTCTTTTTGCGCGTTGGACATAAACAGGATTTGTGGTATATTCAGCGAATCAACCGCTAATGCCCTATGCAATTCTGACAAGAACCACATCCAAGTAGCGTCATTTTCTGCATCGACGACACCAAAAGCAAGTGGAAACAAACCACCATCAGCATCAAATGATGTGGCTGAGATTAAAGTACCAAGATATTTACTCTTTAGTTGGATTCCACCGAGACAGACAATAGGGAGACAGCCGTTCAAAAACCCATATATGGATGCATAGAACGACACGAAAAGTCTGTGAAAACGATCATCGGTACCAGTAGTATAGAGCTCAATAATACTTCTAGGGTTGGTTTTGCGTATCTGGTCACAGTAGGAAGGAAGTAGACAATATCCTTCCTCAGAAGATCCATAAATTGCTGCTAACCCTCTCTCCTTTGCACGCCAAGCTTGTTTATAAGGAATAGTTATCCCATATTTTTTATGAATATCGTGTAATATATCCTTAGGCTTGTAACTACTGTCATTCCGCAGTCGCTCTTCGATGAAACTTACAATCCAATCGACCGAAGCCTGATGATGTCCGTTTTGCGTGTTTTTGCCACAGGTATGTCGGCCTTCGACACTCCGAATTGTGAAAGTTGGAGCATTAGGAAGTTTGACGGCACGAATACGCCAAGGACAGCCTTCTGTGGCACACTTTGCGACATAACGAACAAGATCGCTCTTTATTGTACGGAGCTCAAAATGTTGTGCTATTGCAGCCTCTTTGATCGCGTTTCGGAATATTTTCACATCAGAGAATTCTTGACCGACAAGAAAAGTGTGGTCCTCCATACAGCATTGAATTATACTAATCAACTCGATTATTGATCCTTCACCCTGTTAACTGACATAGATAGTAATCAATCAAGACCTCTACAGTACAGAACTAAATCGCAAAGTTCAGATTGCAGATAACACCCATCAGACGGAGTCTGCCAAAGTATTATATCAAAAAATGGAAGGTACGAAATCATAAGCAAATGATTTTGTAATAAGTAATAATGTAAATACAGTGTAAACGTTCACAATCAAGTATAGCCTGTGTATTAACACACAATTCCTTATTTGATCTCTTATTATTTCTTGCTGCTTTGTTATATCGTCCCTTGATCCAACTATATAAAGCATTTGAAAGTTATCCTTTCCTAACATCAACCACTTAAGGCTCTGTTTGGAACTTTGCAATATTAAAAGGAAACGAGATAGACACATAGTCTAGCATGAAAACAGAGTCTCCTAAACTTTTACTTTTTCATCCATACTTCCAATATTTAAGCAGGAATTCAAAGTCTACATAGACCCATTATTTCTCACAATTATAAGACCACAAGTTGTTCTAAAAGTGAAGATGAATGAGTGTTTAACCACTTCAGTTCAGGGAATTACAATTAGATGGCAAAAACTTATACTTAAAAGTGTTCTTAAAAATGAAAGCTTTAGGTGGAGAAAGTAAAAAATATTTATGTGAATTTTTTCTTAAAACAAAGACAATAGAATAAAATCATGCACCAACAAGATATCCCATGACCAATATGTTTTTCTAGAAAAGAACTTGAATCCTTTTGTTTCACTACCCTGAGATTAGAAACCAATAAATCATAATGAAAACATTAGCACAGGCTTCGATTCTACAGGGTTCTTAAAGATCTATGAAGTAGAGCTGAATGATATAAGTTAAGTACATGAGTATTATATAGTATACTGACCTTTTACTAACGGTACAGGGACTCAGAGAGGGAGATAGAAACAGAGGGAGCTTATGAGAGATGGATAGAGAAGGAATAACTTTGGAATTCTGACAAAAGTTTAGGGTTGAATAGGTCAGAGACAGAGAAAACTTTTTATCATCTTGGGTTTCAAAAACAAGGGTATTTGCGTCATAAAAATGTTTTTCCAGCAAAAAAGGTATATTTGGTTCCAAATCGACTGTCCTTTGAGAGCTTTCTACTAAAATATGTCCTTAAATTTGCACTGTTCTGTTCCATTGAAAGAAGATTTGTATTTTGGGTTCGTTCGTTAAACTATTTATAAATAGAAAATTTGTTTCAAATTTTGTTCTTTTATTAGAATAAGTATTACCTCACATAATACTTTCTCAAAAGTTTACATACACAATTATAGTTTCTCGTAAAAGTAATATTTTTTTACTAAGAATTTTTAACTAAGCTATCAAGCAAACTATGGTACCGATTGACCTCTATATAATTTAAAATTTAATAATTTTGACCCTTTTTATACTAACCTCGTGTCCTAGATCCGCTCTTCATAGTACATTCCATTTGACTCAATCAAGCTGCAACCCGCAATTTTTCGTTCTTCATTTCCTCGAATCTTTTCTTGAACAAGCTTGGCCTCATTCCACCTTCCACATGTAGAATAGAGGTTAGCCATCAGGACATCGCAGCCTACATGGTTTGATTCAAACTCTTGAATGATTTTTCCAATCTTCTCGGCCCTAGCAATATCCTTATGTATTCTACAAGCACCAAGTAACGCCCCCCATATAGCTGTGTCAGGAGCCATTGGCATACTCAATATAATATCTTCAGCTTCCTCCAAGAACCCAGCACGCCCTAGTAGATCTACTATACACCCATAGTGTTCAAGCTCTGGCTTAATGTTGTAACTACTAGCCATCGCTTTAAAATAATTTCTTCCTTCGTTAACCATATATCCGTGGCTACAAGCATTTAACAACGCAATGAATGTAATGTTGTTTGGATCAACATTTCTGATCTTCATTTGCTCGAAAACCTGAACGGCTTCTTTTGACCTGCCATGCATTGCTAACCCGTGGATTATAGTATTCCATGGCCAAACTTTTTGTTTTAACGTATGTTCTTTGTTGAATACTTCTAAAGCTAAATCAATCTCTCCACATTTTGCATACATGTCAATGAGGCTAGCAAGCATATGATCGTTTAACTGTATGTTATTTTTTTCAATATAAACATGGATCCACCTTCCCTGTTCTAATGCCACTAGGTTCGCACAAGCTGCTAGCACAGTTGTAAGGGTAATCTGGTTTGGGGCTACACCGGCCTGTAACATCTGCTGAAAAAGATCCAAGGCCTTCTTAAAACAGCCAACCTATAAAAAACATAGTGCTTGTAAGTATATATTGTCACTGAATAAGTTGTGTTTCAAGACAACCATTCATTAGTTTAAACCTTAATTTCAATAGCTAAGATCATGGCACGATTTATTTTCAGGGTTCCAAGATCTCTGTTGTGCAAACCACATTTAAGAACAATTTTGGGTACTGTTTCACTATTGTATGATTCGTACACAACAAACACCATCATCAGTACCTACTTTGGTCCTTTTGGCTCAGAAAAGAGTCTATTGATACAATTATGGCATCATAAACAATAGACTTTTCCACTGAGCACTTAAAAATGTCTCTGGCTAAGTAAGGGTAGCTACCAAACTAGGAACACGCTTGACCCATTAACAAACTTATACAGACTCTAGGTACGAAACATAGGAATCCGAGGGCAAAACCAAGCAATAGCACTTAAGTACCATCAAGGTTGTACATAAAAGAGTCGTGCAACGTGTAAAACTGTCGAAGCTAACAAATAAAAATTAAGGTTGATCTTTCTGCTCAAGAACCAAGCTCAAATAGCCAGATATTCGGCTCAGTTGACACGAATCCAACCCTGTGGGTGCTGAAAGAAAAAAAGGCAATATAATTACCTGCACATAACCGGCTATGACACTACTCCATGACACAACATCCCGTTCGGGCATTTCATCAAACAACTCCTTAGCTCGATCGACTTCACCTTTACTTACATACCCTTTAATCATAATATTCCACGAATATAGATCCCTATTCACAGAAAAATCAAATACCCTATTAGCCTCAGCAACCATACCAAAATTGGCATACATCCCACTCAACGCATTCGAGACAAACAAATTACTCTCTAATCCAACTCTTACAGCTCGCACGTGAACTTGTTCCCCTTCCAAAACCCCCAATCCATTACCACAAGCATTGAGCACGAATACTAACGTGTAACTGTTAGGATATACGCCGGAATCCCGGTTCATTGACCGGAAAAGTAAAAAGGAAGCGGCACAGGAAGAGGGTGCTTGTGAATTTGCTTTGATCATGGTGTTGTAAAGGAAAACATCTGGTTGGGTAATTTGATCGAACACTTTACGGGTATACGAGAGAGAATCGAAATTCGACAGTACGAGTGATGTGATGAATTTTGTAGCTGTTACAGGTTCATGTATACGGCCTGTTGTGATCAGCTGAGCTTGAACTTGTTTGACGTGATGGATTGATTTGCAGTGATCAAGGACGGATATCGGGTTCCGTTTCGGGTTAAAGTTTGAGCTTCTTAGAGTTGAGTAACAACGTTTCATCGTTCGAAGTCGAACCCACCACGATTTCGTATGACCTTTATTATATCACTCGAGCGCGAGGCCGAGGCTTTTAAACTGGTGCGCGCCAAATGTAGTATTTAGGTTGTATGTCTTTTAAACGGCATTGAAATGACGAACGTTTATCGAAGTCTTGAAACAAACATTAACCCCCAATTAAATATAGACAACAATTATACTAGGTCAAAAATCATTATATATATTACCGTTTACTAGAATTTTTAATATTTTTAAATTGCTATATACGGTTGTTGGTAGTTTTTTCTTTTGTTTTAATTTAGAAAAACAATATCTTAATAGGATAAAATGTTAAATATGAACCATGATTTTTTAAATATATTTATTTATAAAATTTCGGATATCAGATATTTCGAATACGAATATAACTATATTAATATTCACTCATTTCAGATACGGCATTTTCTTTCGAATACAGATATTATCTGTTTTCGACGGATTCGATATCGAATATTTCGGTCGAATATCGAATTTTTCGAATTTTTTTTTACAGTCTTATTTAAAACTTTGCTCAAACAGTAAACATCAAAAACATTAATGACAGATTTTACATAAATTAATGTATTACATTTTAATTAAATTTATTTAGTATTTTTTATTAGAATTATATTTGCTTAAAAACTTCGAATTTCTATTTTTGAGTTTTGAGTCGAAAATAAATAAATATTAATTGGTTGGAATTTATTATTTAGATTGGTTTTCGATTATAAAAGATTGTTCTTTAAGTATTAATCATGAGTTTTTAAATGTATTTCATTGAACTAATATAAAATTTGCCATAGTTGATCCAAGGCAAGATTTTTTATTGTAGGATTTTCGTTTTTTGAAAATTGCATTTAATACGGATAAAATATATCAACATGGGTATCTTACCAATGTCGACGAAGTTCGTAGTACGTCTTACATTTGGTTATTTATGTTCAACTAATGATTTTTTAAGAGGATGTTTCCAAAAAAAACAAGAACAAAAGACTATCGATAAAATATCAACATCATCGTATAGTATGAGTGAGTCGTAGTCTTTTCCACGAGTACCTTGAACGAAACATCGACAAAGGTTTACCGTAGAGATAAGAGGTGCGACCATTGAGTGTCTACAAAGAATTTAGTACTACTAATGCTACCATCAACATCATTAATCCTATAACCAAAGGTAAAGCCAAATGCATATCCGAAGAGGGAGGTTGAGGAAAAGACAAAGGCATAGTCGGATGCTGAGGCAGAAGTAGAGTCAGGGGGGAAGAGAGATACCTTTTGTTAGATTTTGAAGAAAATCTCCTCATATACCAAAATATTACAAATGCATCACTAATCACGTAATGTACAACCTATAACACATAAAAATAAATATTTAATTTTTTGTTAACAACTATATAATCTTTATAATAAAATATCATAAATATAATTATGTTGTTGGTTTGTAGGAAAGACCCGGGTGATACGTAATTTTGATTTAAACAATACCTTGCGTAAGTGGAACTCGATAGGCCAACAATCTATTAAGAGAGCAGTTAACAATACGATCTTCAGAATATTGTATTAAACATTGATATATTGATGTCCAAATGGGCCTCATACATGAGCGTTGCTCGAGAGATGACACTCAGAAACTAGCAGTTCTTATTTTTTTCCAAAGAGACGTCGATGATGTTAAATGACGTCGCATGCATTACATGTCTACTTGATTGTTGGGCTACAAACATTTTCCTAGTTTCCAACCATTGCGTTGGCAAAACTTTTAATAATACATACATAATTCGCGCGCATGTATTCCAAATAAGCATTTTCAAATAGAGAAGCATTATGTACAAAATCTTCAGTCTAAGAAGTTTGCATTTGATGGTTTAAAATCCCATGATGTATGTATAGTTATAATATTTTATATAATTTGTATTTGTGCCAATATGTATATATATATAATATTTTTGCTATTATACTACATGTCATCTTTCAACCAAATGTGAGTCTTCGTTTTGTTAGAGGATTCGAAGAAGTGACATAGTTTGATTATGATGTCACGTGCGGAGATAAATTAAATTGGTATCAACCTGAGTGTGTACTTGGGCAGTTAGGGCACGTTAACCCGTATCACCAAACCCCATAAATTTTTTAAGAAGGATAAAAAGAAAAGTGAATAAAAATATTGAATGGAAAAACTCGGGTTTAAAAGATTGGGAAGATAATTAATTGTACTAGAATTTGACATTCATACTCTTAGAGATATTAAGCCCAAGCCCATTAACTCATATGTTTAATGTATAAATAAGACCTTATTAATAAATACACATTTTCTAAATAATAAAACCATAGTCGTCTTTCTTTGTTTATCTTTTTCTATATGGTGGTGTGGTTTATTTCTGTGTGAGGGCAATCTGGTAAAGTGTTTTAAAATGTTTTGGTAATTTTATGGTGTTTTGTGTTTAATGTGTAGAGTAGAAAGATAATTAAGTTGCCTATTAGTAATAAATTCTGATCACCCTCATTAATGAAAGTAGTTGGGGTATTTATACTTAATTACTCACTCGTGAGCTTATTGGGTCGGGTTGTGAAACCATGTCAAGTTTAAGGACTCATTAGTCATATAGTTTTAAGTTGATTAACAGCTAGCTTCGTAAGTAATTAGTACATTTTTCATGTTCGGATATTTAGTGTGGTGGCTTAGTCTGAATTGCCCTTCAGATTTAATAGCGGTACAGTGATTAAAAACTCTAAACTTATCAGTAGCCCCTTTTAGGTCTTGCAAAAGATCTTTAAAAGAGCTAAAACTCAAAAAATAAATACCAATTTATCCCGATCTGGTTGTGTTGTTCGAACCACAAAAATTTTCTTTCAATAATTACCTTGTTCGAACTTTTTCAGAACTGACTTCTCATCTCAGAATTCTAAGAGTTTTCTTGAATCGTGGGACACGTATCAAGCTCTAGTTCGAACTTCCAACTGTTTTTCTCCTAGAATGTCGCACCCACTAGGCTAGAAAGTTACATAGGCTTTAATTTTTACACTTAACAGCTTTTGATCATTGCTAAAAATTCGATCCATCTTCCCATAGGTAATTGCTCCTTTTACTGTTATATATAAACTTTTCTATTGTTTCATTGTCTTCAACACTCTTAAATATTCTTAGAGAGGGAGAGAGAGCTCTGTTTATCTTCAATTTGTTCTTGAGACATATATGTTCACAGCGAGAAACACCTTAGTTAAAGGAGGCTGGTTGAACTTGTCTGAATTAGAAAAAGCACAGAAAGTAGCAAGGGACAAGCACATTGTTGCTGGTATTCTGGCTTCTCCAAGCGAGAAAGGTAATCAGCCACAATATAACACTGATCATGAGTCATCTTCTTCAAAAAAACCTAGAGTTAAGAAACATCCATTTAGAATAGATCTTTCATCTCTCTTATTTGGTTCCTCGGTCCAGGAATCACAAAACCCTTTACCCAAGGAAAAAGCCATTTCCAGTGTCAGGAAACCCTCACCATTCATTGCGATGGGATCAGATATATAAAAATCATTAGACAAGTTAACTCCTCGTACGGTTATACGTCAATCCAAAACCAAATCCACACCCACATCTTCAAAACCCTCCAGTTCGGAGGTAACAAAGGTTGTACCACAAGCTAAAACATCAGGGCAACAGCCTCCACCAGATACTAGAATATCATAAACATCATTGCACAACCTTTTGAACAACTGTTTACAAAACCAACCAAACAACCACCCTCAAAGACGTCTAAACAACGTCCTTCAAAACCATATGAACAGCCATCCACCGTGATGTAAAAGAATATGGAAGATGGCATAGAGGAAGCCCCTTTTGAGACTGAGCCATCCGGTCAAACAGGGGATACAACTTCAGACCAGAAAGGCAAAACTAAGGTGGGTATGACTCATCTGGACGCTCTTCCGGAGAGTTTAGAAGCAAAGTGGGTCCCTGTTTTAAGAGGGTAAGTGTCAAATACCTGGTGGCCCTTCAAATATCAACTATGCGTATACCCATACAGCTGAGTTGGGTCGGATCCGAACTAAATGGGGGAGCCCAGAGTTAGTAAAAATGAGGATCCCAATTACTCCGGAGACCCCAATGAACTGCAAACTAAACGAGGTGGTAGTCTATACTGAAGTACTAAACTGGGGACTTCGATTCCCCTTGGATCCGGAGATTATCAGATATTTCCATTTAATCAAGCTGTGTCCCAGCCAATTGAGCCCCAATGTTTGGTACATCCTCCTAGCCTGCCTCATGGCGTCCAGGCTGTCCAAGATTCCACTACCGATGGAACAGTTTGCTGCTGTGGCAAGCTTATGCAAGAACCATCAGATCCCCTTCTACCATTACAGCATGGGGAATGGCTACAAGGTGGTGGAAGATCTCTCGAAGTCCAAAAAAACCTGGAGGACGCAGTTCCTCTTCATTAGTGGGACTTGGGAGAATGACATAAAGATCAAGGCTGACACAAACCCAAGCCTCTTAACCATTCGCTGGAAGAGCAATGGTGAATTTCTTTTACTTTTTTATTTCATCTTTTAAGTTATAAGTTTTTTAATATAGACTAACTGATGTTTCTTCCCAGTTCTTCCGAAGGAGTTCTCGGGCTATCTAGAGGCAGGGCAGGATACTTGCGCCAAGATAAATGCTTGGGCTTTGGAGAACTGGGGAAATGCCTTCCACAATTACTTCAAGTCAGGAAATTTTGTAAGGTCTCACCTGTGTAACACCACAAGACAAAGAGATCTCTCATGGGAAGAGTTAACTACCCCTCCCCCTGAGGATGTGATCTTGAAGAGGACAGCAGCCAAGGATGCTAAGTTTTATCTGCCTTCCAGGGCCAAAGCGCTTAGCAAAATGAAGAACAAGAAGAGGAAGGTCACAATAGACCTAACCCAAACAACCACATAGGGTACCGGTTCGGAGAACCAGGGAGGCATCAATGCCGCTTTGCTGAAAGCAGTGGAGGTAATTGTAAAGGAAGCTGGTGGGTCAAAGGACCTACCAAGACCTTCTAAGAAAGATAAAAAGCGCAAGGCCAGCAACGATGAGAAAGCTGGCAAGAAAAAGAAGGTCACTCTTGGATCAGAGATAATTATTCGCCCACCTAAAGTCCTCCCCCAGCTCCTACTGATCCCACCTTACATGAGGAAATTCCAAATGACCTTCAGTCCGGACAGGTTGCTGGTGATGACAACTATGAGGTGGACCTCGAAGCCTTTCAAGATATTAATTTGTTGGTCCTTATCACCCTTATAATTTTTCCAATATGGTGACTTATAATGGGAAGTCCTACTCGACATCCGGGGAGCAATACACCTTGAGTCATGACCTCCTAGGCCACATCCGACCAGTATTTGATCTGGAGAGGTGGGTAAGAACTCAACCAGGCACCGTTAAGAACTTGTCAGATAATCTTCGTAGTGCTCAACTGAGCATAAAAGTGTTGAATAAAGGTTAAATAAGAGTTAGTTGCCAAGCTGCTCGCATCAGTGGCGGCCAACAAGGAGCTTCAAACCAAATACTCTAACCTGAAGACCTCTTCTTCACAAAACCTCACAGCCTTAAATGAGAAATTCAAGACTAAAGATGATGCTATCCAAGCTTTATCCGACGAGAAGACCAAGTTGGAGAGCACTATTGAAGAGAAGATTAAAGAGAATGAGGCCCTGGAACACCAACAAAAACAAGCTGTCATTGCAGGTATAGAGAAGTATGCCAATGAAGTAGTGGATTCACTAGAGAAAAGGGATGATGGGATCAAATCCGACATGGTCCTGCTGTTTCATGAAACCTTTCCTAAGAGGAGCCTTGGTCCATTATGGAAATATGTAGATTATGAGGACATCTCATTCCATACTCTAGCAGATGACGACAAGCACAACTACTCTAATGGAATAGATTCTACAACTGATGATGATAAAGGAACGTTGAGAGTTCAAGTGTTGAACTCAAAAGTCCCAAAAAAATGGTGGTGAAGAAAAATCCGAAGAGAACAGCCCTAAGGTTTTATTATGAATTTTTTGTTTTTTTTAAACACCAAAGTCCTTGGATGGCCAAGGTATATTTTGTAGTGTTGTTCGGTTTGAGTCTGATTAGGTTTAATTATTCAATTTCCCTTTTGTTTAAGATTTTTTTAAATCTTGCATGGCTAATATTTAAGTAGCCCATACTATTTTAAAAATGTTGAACAAAAGTATCCAATATCTCCGATCACACGTGTTTAATTGTGATCATGTACTAAACATGTCTGGTCAACTCAAGAATACTTGAGAGCTGGGGTGTTGAATAAGCAATCATTATCCGAATTGAAAAAAAGTCACACCAGACTTTTAAAGAAGACATCATATATTATTGAAAAATCTGGGCACCTCGTTAAAACCTCCCCGCGCCACCAGGGTAGGAAATAGTATGCCCCCTAATATTTACATTGATATTTAACAAGTAAATATTTACAAAAGAGTTTTATTCTAAATATAACCTAAGATGCTCAACATTCCATGGATGCTTTAGAGCTTTCCCTTCTTTATCTTGAAGCTTGTATATCTCTGGCTTGACCTTTTCACAGACCATATAAGGGCCTTCCCAATTTGGAGCCAGTTTACCGAACTACTTCTCCTTAGTATGTAAATTTTTTTTCTTAAAACTTATTCCCCTACTTGAAAATCTCTTCTTTTAACCTTGGAAGAAAATATGCTCCTCATTAAGCCTTGGTAGTGTGCTGTTCTTAGGTGTGCTTTGACTTTTTTTTATTCTTCTATTAAGTCCAGCTGATTCCTAACTTCTACATCATTAGCCTGTTCAGAATAATATTAGACTCTGTGTGATGGTAAAATAACCTCTGTGGGGGTAATTGCATTCATCCCATACACCAATGCAAAATGAGACTCTTGTGTGGCAGTCTGAGGAGTAGTTTGGTAGGCCCACAATACTTCTTGTAAGTAACTTGGCCATTTTCTTGCGGCTCCCTCCAAGTTCTTCTTTAATCCGGACAAGATGTTTCTATTTGCAACCTCAACTTGGTCATTTGCTTAAGGGTGGAAATAAGAAGAAAAACAATGTTGAATTCCTCTAGAGGTACAGAAGGCTTCCATGTCTTTGTTATCAAACTGTGGCCCATTGTTTGTAGTAATCTTCTGAGGAACCCCAAACCTACAACATATGTTGGATATGATAAATTTAATAACGACTTTCGAAGTGGTTCCAACCAAATGAGCTACCTTTATCCACTTAGAGAAATAATCAATGGAGACTATTATAGTTTTACACTAACTGGACGCCATAGGAAGATGCCCAACTAAATCCATCCCCCATCTGGCAAAGGGTACTGGTTCAGAAATAGACTCCATGAATACTACTGACACATGAATTTCATTCCCATATTTTTGACGTGGATCACATTTCTTCACCATTTTTTTAGCATTTGCCATTATGGTTGACCAGTAGTATCCAGCTAACAAAACTCTTCGGGTCAATGCCATATAGCCACAGTGTGCTGAGCCTTCCCGATTATGTAATTCGGATAGTACAACCTAGGATTCTTCAAACCCTGAACAACGCAGGAGAGGCATACTGAAAGATATTTTGTAAATAACCTCTCTTATTATCAAGAAACCACGAGTCTTATACCTAATCTTTTTTGCTACAATTTTATCTGAAGGTATTATCACATCGGAAATGTATTGGAGAAGAGCGTATCTCTAATATTTAGGTTGAATAACTAGTATGTTCATGTTTTCTTCATCCTCTTTCTTCTGATCTATTTGTATAGATAAACACTCTTGTACAAGAATCCAAGGGTAAGATTCAGAATAGGTTATCGTTGCCAAGGACTCTGCCAAAGTGTTTTCCGATCTGGGAATATGCTCATAACGAATATTTTTAAAGTTGGCTGCCACTTCTTTTAACATGAGAAAATACTTGACCAGTTGTTCTTTCTTAGCTTCAGACTGCCCTTGAGCATGGTGGATAAGCAATTGAGAATTACTCATTAATCAGACTCTTTTATCCCCACATAAGAGAGCTAGCTTAAGACCAACAATGGCTGCTTCATACTCGGACTCATTGTTGGAGGCCCTGAATCCAGAGCATATAACTTAATACTAGGGCTGTCAAACGGATATTTCAGATACAAATCTTCCTATTTCCGAATCCGAAATCCGAAATCACTATCCGAATTCGAATCAGATTTTTTTTATAAAATAATATATGTATCCATATACGACGGATATTATCTGGATACAGATAATATCCGAATCCGAATATTTGAATTTCCACTAAAGTTTGTAACTAATTTCACTATTGATTGGGCTACTTTTATAGGCACGTCAGTAGAAATTCATATTCCCATTTTAGATGTTGGATAAGACTAAAAAAATATACTTATTTTGAAAAGCCACCATATCTTTTATAGAAAGTTTGGTAGCAAATATTTTCCACATTTTAGATGTGGGATAAGAGTCGTATGACTAAAACAAATATACTTGATAAGAAAAGCCACCATATGTTTTATAAGCAATCCTCCATATTTATTGCCAACAACGTTAGTAATATGTTTTGCTTTTTACAATGTGGGATAACTAAAAAACATGCTTAAATATAAAAAAATTATATATATATTTATTTATAAAATTTCGGATATCGGGTATTTCGAATACAGATATGACTATATCCATATATGCTATTTTCGGATACGAATATTATCCGTTTTCTTTCGAATACAGATATTATCCGTTTTGTTCGGATTTGATATCAGATTTTTCGATCGGATATCGAATTTTTCAGATTTTTTTGACAGTCCTACTAGATAAATTTTATCACCATATGGGGAGGTTAAGCAAATTCCAGCTCCACATCCCATAGTACTTGATCCACCATCAATTCGAACCACCAATTCTTTTTTTGAAACAATTTCATGACTCATGTCCGGAGGATCTGTCAACATGAAATTCTACCAAGAAATCAGCCACTGATTGGGCTTTAATTTCTGTTCGGGGGGCAAAGTCAATTTCGTAATCACCCAATTCCACCGACCACTTGGTCATTCTGCTTGATACATCAGCTTTTTGAAGAGCATTTTTCAAAGAGAATGATGTTCGGACAATAATAGAATGAGCTTGGAAGTAAGGTCTCATTTTTCTTGCTGCAGTACCAAAGCCAATGCCAACTTTTCCAACCTCAAGTATCTTCTTTCAGCATCCAGTAAACTCTTACTGACGTAGTACAATGGATGAGGATAATTGTCCACTTCCTATACTAGCACGACACTTATAACATATTCGGAGACAACTAGATACACATAAAGCTTTTCTCCCTGAACAGGTTTGAAAAGAGTTTTAGGTGAGGACAAATGTTTCTTTATTTTAATAAAAGCCTAGTCGTACTGTGGGGACCAGTTGAAGTCTTTAGCATTTCTCAATACTTGGAAGAAAGGAGCACACTTGTCTGATAACCTTGAAATAAATCTGTTTAATGCAACCAACCTTCCCATGAGTCTTTGAACTTCTTTAACATTCTGAGTAGGGTCCATTGCTAATAAAGAATCAAGCTGATCTGGATCAGGTTGGATTCCCTTCTCACTTATTATGTAGGCCAAAAATGTTCCAGATCGGACCCGACACACACACTTCTCAGGGTTTAACTTCAAATTCACAGTTTTTAAATCGAAAGATGTCTCTTGAATGTCACTTATGTGTAAATATTCCTCCAAGATTTTACCATCATATCATCCACGTACACTTCTATGTTCCTGCCAATTTGATTAGCAAAGGTTTTATTCACCAACATCTGATAAATGACCCTAACGTTTTTCAAACCGAAGGGAATCACCTTGTAACAATGGACACCTCTATCTGTGATGAAAGTAGTGTGATCCTGATCCTTCAGATTTACTTGTATCTGGTTATATCATGAGAAGGCATCCATAAAGGACAACAGTTTGTTTCCAAATGTAGAATCCACCAACTGATCTATCCGGGGAACGGGATAAAGATCCTTAGGACATACCCTATTGAGGTCAATGAAATCAATACATATATGCTATTTGCCATTGTTTTTCTTGACTAGCACAGGGTTGGCAGTCCAAAAAGGGTATTTTGATTCTTTAATATACATCTTGGTCAATCAGCCAACTTCTTGAACAATCCCATTTGTTTTTCCATGGAAAAAGCTCTCCTTTTTTGTATAACCGGTAAAAAATCACTCCGGATAGACAACTTGTGTGAAATAACATCAGCTGGTACTCCGGTTACATCACTGTTGCACCATGCAAACATATGTTGATTATTTATAAAAAAAGAAGACAACAATTCATGCTTCAATTATGGCGCCAATTTGGAGCCAATCTTAACATTATTGCCCTCTGCAAGGGAGTGAGATTTAATTTCTTCAATAAGTATTATAACACTGAGAGCCTCCCTGGGATCATTAATCTCATTCTCCTCAGTGGAAAGCTCCAGTAACTGCTAATCCTTGTTAATCCTGACTGCCCCTAACGTCTTAGGAGCAAGAGCTGTTGCATAGCACTATATAGTTATATTTCAACTACTACGGACAACGCCTACCTGTCCCTGAACTTCATACTCAAAGCACTGATGGAGTGTAGAAGCCACAAAATGCATTCTGGAAAGCCGAGACCTCCCAAAAATTGCATTGTACGAGGTGGGGAAATCCATAACAACAAATAGTACTCTTACCATCTTTTTAAAGGGCCCCTTGCCCAACAACACTTCCTCTTTGAACTCCCCAATTACATTTGTAGAACTCCCTGTGAAGCCTACAATGGTTTTGTTCGAACATTGAATAACTGCCAGATTCTTTATTTGCTTTTAGGATCTTAAAAATAGGATGTTTGTCGAACTTCCCGTATCAATCAGAATTCGGCGTATATCATTTCCCCTATAGAATACCCTATGACCACCGCATCCTCATGAGGTCCTGCAATGTCCCTCAAGTCGTCTTCCTAAAAAACTATGAATATGAATGAGGATTGGCACTGGTGGGAAGACATTCCACCTTCTAATTGAGTAGCCAAATTATGGGCATGCCTTTTCCTTGATGAAGTGGTAGGTGCAATCACAGTATCTCTTCCAAAAATAGTTAATGATTCAAAAAATCTAATCAGACCGGAAACTATCTTAGTTTTCTCTGTTATCACTCCCACCTTATTTCGATATGGATATGGATCCAGATATTCATAATATACATCAAATCTTTCAAGGATCACCATCGCACCCTCTTGAGCAGATGTCCCAGGATTGTTTGAATGACCCATCCGGGGAGCGTTTTTTGGTCTGTTTCCACTTCACTTGTTAACATAGGCTCCCAGCTTGCCTTTCTTAATTAGGTTTTGAACCTCTTGTTTCAATGCTATGCAATCATGAGTATCATGACCTATATCATTGTGATATTGACAAAAATGGGTGTTCTGATTCTCTTTAAGGGGTTGCAGTGCTGCCGGTTTTTGGAAATGCACTTCATTCGTGGTCTTATCATAGATTGTGGTTACATTCTCCCCCAATTCAGCGAACCACTCAGGCTGGACCCAGGGACCCCTCTTACTTCTGGTTTGTTGGCTCTGGGTCTGGTTGGATTGATTCTGCTTGGACCGGCTAGACCCTTGTCCGGTCTCCTTTTCCCTGTAACCGGACTGGTTAGTGGCTGGAGGAGTTGTTGTTGTAGTGGTGGAGTTTACTTAACGATGCACCCTTGCTTTCTTTGTTTATTCTACATTGATCTGTTTTCTAACTTGGTTCAATAAGCCACCCCAGATCATAGCCTTCCTCCGAGTCACAGAATCAGCTAAATTCCCAGGATTCAAACCTTGCCCGAGGGAAGCAATCGCCACCTTCTCAAAGCAATCTACTGGCCCATTCTTTGTATTCACAAAACGACTTATGTAATCTTTCAAGTATTCATTTGGTTCTTGAGCGCAATGGATAATGGTGTCCCAATTACTATTTAGTTCCTTACTCCCAACAAATTTCCTCCGGAAGGCAACCCAAAATGTATCAAAGTTTCTAATATACCCCTGAGGTAAACTGTTATACCATTTCAGAGCACTCCCTATGAAAGTTTGGGACAAATCTCTGCATAAAATCTTGTCATCATCGTCAAAGTTCATCAAGAAGTTTTTGAATTGTTCCAGATGGTTGTCCGGATCTCGACTTCCATCGTATTTCTCCATCTTGGAACTATCAAACCTTTTAGGAAGATGTGCAGAGAGTATTTTTTGCGGACAAAGGTGATTGCCTCCAATTCTTACTGCGACTGAAAACAGTATCTTCATTAGGAGTTGCAAAAATACCTGGTTCGGACTGAACGACAAATGGATAAATTAACAATTGATCAACACTTTTGTGAGATGATCATTTACCATGGTGCCTCTTGAGCCTACCATGTCTGTCCCTCTTCCTTGAATGTTTTTTAGTTAACCTTATCTTTTTTCTAGATCTCCCTTCATCACTATTTGAAGATAGTAACTTTTTAAGTTCTGCCTCATTTGAGGAACTACTGGAGGACTCAGATCCAGAACTCTCAACAGGCTTGGACCGGTGTGTTTTCTTTGAGCTGATGTGAGTCTTCAAAGATTGCTTATTTTCTCCTTAATACATTTTTCTGCTTTTTTTATGGCTCTTAACGCCTCTATTTCAGCCCTCAGTTGATCCCGATCCTCGATGGTGTACTCTTTATTTTCCTTTGCACCTTCCACCTCTGGGGGTTGGATATTCAATCTATTCGGATCTATCCGAACTGTTTTACTTGCTGGTTTTGAATGGAAAATTCAGGCACCATCGCCGCCCACTGTGGTCGCCAATTTGGTGTGGTTTATTTCTGTCTGAAGGAAATCTGGTAAGGTGTTTTAAAAGTGTTGTGGTAATTTTATGGTGTTTTGTGTTTAGTGTGTAGAGTATAAAGATAATTAAGCTGCCTACTAGTAATAAATTCTGATCATCCTCATTAATGAAAGTAGTTGGGGTATTTATACTTAATTATTGACCCATGAGATTATTGGGTCGGGTTGTGAATCCGGGTCAAGTTTAAGGACCCATTAGTCATATAGTTTTAAGTTGATTAGCAACTAGCTTAGTTAGTAATTAGTACATTTGTCTTGTTCATATATTTAATGTGGTGGCTTAGTCCGAATTATCTTTTGGATTTAATAGAGGTACAATGACTAAAAACTCTGAACTCATCAGATGGTATCAGAGCGTAGGTTTTGATCTTGAGTTTAAGTTTTTATGTCTTCCGCTGTGCCGGCAGACAGTTGTTTTAGTTGTCCGCCAGAAGAAAAAAAGAGAAAAAAAATTGGTTTTCGGATCTGGTGTGTGCAGCCACAATCAATAGACCTGATTAAAAGGCAAACAGTGTTGATTTTTCTTAAATTTCGGATAGTGTATTCAGGACATCTAATTCTTCAACCTGTCTCGTTGGATTGTGATTTAGTGTTATGGTTCGAAATAAATTACTACCAGAAAAATACAACATCTTTGTTGGTAAAATCCTAGATTCAATTTTGATATTGATTTTGATTTTGATTGATAATTAGATTTTAATTTGGATTTAGTTTTAGATTTAGATTTGGCGTTCAGATTTTTTTTTGGATTTCATTTTGGTGTTTAGATTTTGTGTGACGTGTGGACTTTGTCTAACATTTGCTTAGATCGAAGTTTTTCGTATGGATATCGTTTTAGTGTTTAAATTTTATTTGACGTTTGGATTTTGTATAACATTTTCTTAGATCGAAGTTTGGTCAGATCGATGTTTGTCATTTGGATTTCATTTGGATATTTAGCGTTTAGATTTTGTTTGATATTTGGACTTTGTCTAACGTTTTCTTATATCAATGTTTGTCGTTTAGATTTTGTTTGGGTATTCGACGTTAAGATTTTGTTTGGCATTTGGACTTTGTTTGAAGTTTGGAATTTGACGATTTGAGATTGGAGATTTGAATTGGAATTGGAAATTGAATTGGAAATTGGAAATCAGGAATTTCAAAGTGAAGATTTTAGAGCGGATTTTTTTTTACATCTAGAACTAGAAATTTGAAAATAGAAATTAAGCATTTAGATGTTGAAATTGAGAACTAGAAATTTAAGATTTTATATTTGATATTAAGATTTCAGATTGAATATTTCAACTGAATATTTGGTTGAAGAAGATGATGAGGTAGAAGAAATGTGAAGAATAATACGTGAAGAAGATGCGTAAAGAAGAGTACTTAAAGAAGATTTATAAAAAAAAATTGGAAGAGTATTAAATTTCTACTCATCAGCAGAATAGTTCTGCAGTGCCTCATTGTTGTGCTTCCTTATATACCTCTGGTTTCTCAAAAACTTTAGGTTCATTCCTCTGGGTGAAGTGTTTATGTTCCTCTTAAGTTTCTTGGTTTCATTACGATGATCCGTGTGTGATTGGTTGTGGACGGTGCAAAGAAGACGTATGAAGAAGTTTTAAAGATTGAAGACATATAATGCATCTATACAAAGCCGCAACGAGGGAATTCATCAATACCGACATTTAATGACAATGATTTAACATCTGTATTTATCTTCCGTAAGCTTACTATGCTTATTTTTAAGTCTTAATTGCTTTCAATATGTTGTTCCGTTCTTCTTTTGTTAATTAAATAGATACCTCTGTTTTATATACACAGTTCATATGAACTTCCATCGTTTTTAGAATACTTAATTGCATAAGAACGAGTGGTTGAGGGATAAAAAATAACAACATTTTATAAAATTCTACAACTTTAGTTAATATAGATTCAGCAAGTCCAACTAGCACCCCAACATCACTTTGCGAAGTTGTTGATTCTGGTATTTCCTTAAATGATTTGCACTTATAGTCGCATATTTGTGTTTCATGTATTAATATTTTATTATGATATTTGACAATTATATATAGATTTATAATTGAATTTAAATAACAATCTGTTTATCGGCTTTTCTCTAAGTCGACTGGTACTAGTATATGTAATTTGATGTAGACCATACTACAAAAGCTGCGGTATTTGGGTGCGGAAGTTATTTAGGTGGTTTGAAAAACCACCTTCAGCTTGATTGATGGACTGATTTATAGATATTTATATAATTTTTTTACAATATACTATAATATTACTAATTAAAACTGAAATGACAAACAGTGTAGTGGCGTGCGGACCTTTTAAATAAAATTATGTATTTTTTTAAATTCTTTTATCAAAAAATTTATACAAGATCAGACCAAACCGAAATATTAATTGTTCGATCTCGGTTTTAATTCTAAACACAATTCGCTCAGCGCAGCAATTCGATCTCACTCGCTCAGCAAACCAGCCCCATCCACTCGATAACCTATCTGTCCGGATCAGAAAAATCAAAACTCGAACCAATAACGGCACTAATCCCACCAACCAAAAACAAATACACAAATAAACTAATAAAGAATTCCAATGATATTAATCAAACCAAAGTATAAGTACACATTGAACTCAAATAAACATTTTTTCTTTCACAATTTGTTGTGTTCTTGAAACTTTTTTTATACCACAAATGTGCAGTAACATAATTTATTAAGGTGGATGACAGAAGAAGCCATGAAAAACGAACGAAGTACACTCTAGTTTATGCAGGTTCAGTTCGAGCACACTTTGTCTTCCCCTTTATTAACTCCAATTAGACAAAGCTGATCCGCTTCGCCATAAATATTAGAAACTGTCCGGAGAAGCACAAAAGAAACATAACCATTATCTTCAAACTCAGTTCTTCTTCAAGAGGTTTTTCAGCTTCTCATTTGCAGCCACTAGTTCTGCACTTATTCCCGGTTCATTAGCTGAATGTCCTGCATCCGCAACGATCTACCAGTAGTAGCTAAGTTTAGTAATTTGTGTATGCTAAGATGTTTTTCTTGACAATGAAAAAAAAAGGATAAGCTTTAAGAAAGCTTTATCATTCTTACCTTAAGATCTGCTTCTGGCCATGCTTTGTGAAGATCCCAAGCAGACATCATAGGGCATACAATATCATATCTTCCCTGTTCGTCATAATAGTATAACTTTTAACTTTTGAATCTAAATGTATTCGAAGAATACTAGTTCCTCAGAATGAAAAATGCTATATAATATTATCGTTCATCAGAACTTCGGTATAAGTTTTACAAATAAAAGTCACTGGAATTCCGACAGAAAATATGTAAAGGATTCCTAACATGATCACCGGGATGTTCTGTTTATAACAACGTGCAAAGTAATGACTAATGAGCGTAAGCGTATCTATAACCACGTACCTGAACAATGGTAGTGTTAATATGCCTTATCTTATCAACATTGTCAAGCAAGTATGAATCCGAGGGAAAGAATCCTTTGTTGATAAAGTAATGGTTTTCAATTCTTGCAAAGGCCTGAAACAAACAGTAAAATAACATGTCATTTAGAGAGCCTACTTCTGACCGACTGCAATATTAGTTCTGTTTCAAAATATTTTCGTATGACAATGATTTTTGATCCCTCGACTTACCAATGAAAAGTTGTCATCATTGCCCCTTTTGATATTTTCGTCATTTTGAAGGAGATGTGCCGTCATCATTTCCCACATAGTCCATGCTCTAGCAGCTGCATACTATGAAAGTACAAGAGAGTTGAGGCGCCGTAAAAAACAACAACCTCTACGCTGACAAGAGACTACAATTCTTACTTGCGTTTCTTTATCGTCGGAATTCAGTCTTTTGTGATAAGCATCAATGAAGCAGTTTCTCTCATTCTCTGGAATAAGATCTCTAAATGGCTCCCAAGCTACACATTGAAAGAGAAGTACAACGAATTTAGTAGCATGCAATATGAACAAACAGAACTTAGTAAAGGGCCACAGATAAGATGAATCCACAAGTGTGCTTTTGTCTCTGAATGATACTTTCAACGCCTGACACAGCCTCAGAGGAATAAGTCATCTGTTAACTAACTCTACGTATTATGCAGGCAATTAGGCAACTGTATGCTCTCTAAGGCTTTGCTTGGATCCCAAAACTTTGTTGGGTGACGGAAATCGCAATTACGAAACATAAATACAAGAATAGGACTGTTAAGTGTCCCATGTTTGGATATTAGAACTTAGGAACTTCCTACTTTTCCCTCGGTCTTGGAGGGTTAAACTTTTCTTTATAACTTAGCACCTATTCCTTGTATATCACTAAAAATCTTTTCGTTCTTAACTAATTAAACTCTCAGAATTTGTTAGAGCATACCGTCAGGGAGTATAGTAGCAGCACCACCCTCATAAAACCAATCGAGCTCTTTCTTTCGCAAAAGAAAGATACCTCTAAGGACCATTCCAGTAACCTTAAAGCAAAACAACACAAAATCTATTAGAAATACTCCATTCATTAGAAGATACCCTATAGTTATAGGTGACAAGTAGCCAGATTCCAAGGAGTGGGAATCATGAAGCAAACAAAGTCAGGCGCACCTTCTCAGGGTGTGACTGGCTGTATGCAAGAGCAAGTGTACTTCCCCACGACCCACCAAACACCTGCGCAGCCAATTAGAGGAGAAGTTTAAATTTAACATAAAAAATCACAACTTCCCCATCAAAACAATTGCTTGGGAGACTTTACCTGCCATTCTGGAATCTCCAAGTGCTCTCTTAGCTTTTCAATGTCATTGATGAGGTCCCATGTGGTGTTTTCTTCCAAGCAAGCATGTGGTGTACTTTTTCCTGCACCTCTCTAAAAATAAAAACTTAATAACAATTGACAAGCGTAATGCGTCTCTCAATCATCTCTTATAAATGTAAAAAACACTAACCTGATCAAATAACACGATACGATAAAACTCGGGATCAAAAAATTTCCTATTGTTTGGTGAAGTACCTCCTCCAGGACCTCCATGAAGAAAGACAACCGGCTGCACGTCGTTCACATAACCATGAGTAACATTGAAAGTATACATTTTGTCTTTAGTACATGAACAACCAAGTAATACATAGTGATCAAGCTTAGGAAGAAAACCGAAATCAAGTACTTACATGACCGTTAGGATTTCCCGACTGTTCCCAGTAGATTGTATGTATATCAGAAACCTTCAAAAACCCTGTGCTATATGGCTCCATTGGTGAGTAAGGGTTTGTGTTCAATTCTTGGGTTACTTTTCCAGGTTCCATGAATCAATCAGCTGCGCCTTACTCTTACTCTCACTCTTACAACTAAAATTCCGTCTTTCGGATGCTAAGCTACTTCTTCCTGCATATAAAGAAACTAAACAGTGCCGTGGCAGAGTCAACTAATCTAGAGATTCACTAAGATTTGGCAAAAAACGTTACTTTTTCTCTTACAAAACATAAGTTCACATTAACAACATCCAAAACATGAATCTCTTCGGTTCTTACAACTATAAGAAGTATACGAACTCGTATCTAGACAACAAAGGGCTTCCACATACGCGCACAAACACACAAGAAACAGATTTCGAGATCACACAAAACGAAGTAGAAACAAAAACTATGTTCAAAGAGAGAAACTACAAAACCTGTTCGATTGACGAGTCGAAAAATACGAGAAGACGAAGAGGAGAGACGAGAGTAAACTGTACTTGTAAAAGGAATCAATACTAAACTCATTTTTTGTTTTGTCTTGTTATGTACTTATGTTAATGTTACTGTGTGACTAAGCACATCGTTCGATCAGTTTCTACTGGCTAAACTATCCAATCATATTACACCATTTGTCTCACTGTGGTTGGCTTAGATGCTAAGCCCTTCATATAAATTTGGTTTTCCTTATTTAGTCCGTCAAAATTTAATTTTTCTAATTTAATCTGCTAACTTTTGATATATGAACTATAGTTCTGAAAAAACAAACAATATCATTCACTTGAATTTTGAGAGCCACAATCACTTCAAAGAGCTAGAAGATAGGATAAGAGCAATATACAATTGTTTCCACACAAAAACTATAAAAAGACAAACTTTGAATTTATGTCGTCTTCTATCACTTGTTTCTGTTTTGTAAGATGATAATATATAATGTTTTTGTAAGGCTTTCTTTTTCCGTCTTCCCTTAAACAACAAGCAGCATGGAGAACAACCGCATTGCGAGGATCTCGGCTCATCTTCACCCTTCAAACCCTCAGGTTCTTTTGTTTTCTTTTCTTCGTATAGGTCGTCCGTCGATAAAGTTATAAGTTATGTTCTTTTATAGCATTATGCTGTTATCTTCTTCTTCTTTGCTTGACACTCAAGTTAGTGTTTTTCATGAACATTGTTTTTCCAAAAATTGAAGTGGTTGATTTTGTTTACTTAATAGATGGAGTCGATTATAAGTCGAGCGGATTGTAGAGCGAAAGGAGGATCACCGGGATTCAAAGTTGCGATATTAGGTGC
The DNA here is from genome assembly GCA_036936605.1 of Limnanthes douglasii subsp. nivea. Classification (NCBI taxonomy): domain Eukaryota; kingdom Viridiplantae; phylum Streptophyta; class Magnoliopsida; order Brassicales; family Limnanthaceae; genus Limnanthes; species Limnanthes douglasii. The sequence continues at coordinate 275,326,493 of JAUPFV010000003.1, read as the reverse complement.
AGCTGGTGGCATTGGACAACCACTTTCGATGTTAATGAAAATGAATCCACTTGTTTCTGTTCTTCATCTTTATGATGTTGTTAATTCTCCTGGTGTCACTGCTGATCTTAGTCATATGGATACCGGAGCTGTGGTAAATTTCGTTATATCTCGATTGCTTTGCCTCATTTTCAAAATTGTTCTATTCTGCACTGGACTGTGATTCTAGTCAGTCGGATCCATCTATTCACTATGGACGATTATAAGCGTAAAATATAATAAAGAACAAAATATATTATACAGGTTCGTGGATTCTTGGGGCAACAGCAGCTCGAAAACGCACTTACTGGAATAGACCTTGTAATTATACCTGCTGGTATACCAAGGAAGCCGGGAATGACAAGAGATGATCTCTTCAAAATCAATGCTGGCATTGTGAAAACTCTATGTGAAGGTGTGGCGAAGTGCTGTCCTAACGCGATTGTTAACTTGATCAGTAATCCAGTGAACTCTACCGTTCCTATTGCTGCTGAGGTTTTCAAGAAAGCTGGGACGTACGATCCAAAGCGGCTCTTTGGTGTCACGACACTTGATGTTGTGCGAGCCAACACGTTTGTGGTATGTCTTTTTTTCTTATAAGGCATCCGAGATTTTTAAGAGATTAATGATTGACGAATGTCTTCGAAATTGTTTGCAGGCCGAAGTTTTGGGATTGGATCCACGAGAAGTTGATGTTCCTGTTGTTGGAGGTCATGCTGGTGTTACAATCTTGCCTCTTCTGTCGCAGGTCTAATATATTCAGCCTGTTAATTTCGTACTTATAAATCTCTATTTTCGGATCTTGATGCAAATGCTAAAAGCTACTATTTTAAAGGCATTTTAATGCTAATTTATACTTGGTAGCTTCATGCACCATGCCACCAAACAAACCCTGAATAGCTTGTCTATCTTTCCAGGTGAAACCTCCAAGTAGCTTCAGCCCCGCGGAAATCGAATACCTTACAAATCGCATTCAAAATGGTGGAACAGAAGTGGTTGAGGTAGTAACAAAGATTCTGTCTCCGAAAGTGTTAAGACAAATTAGTATTTTTATTCTTACTATATTCGGATTATTCGCAGGCAAAGGCTGGGGCTGGCTCGGCAACCCTATCAATGGTCAGATAAATTTATATCCTAATTTTCAGATAATTTTATTTCTCTATTCGCTTGATGATATTCGGTAAGTATCAAAATATGACTGTCAAGTCTACAGGCATATGCAGCGGCCAAATTTGGAGATGCTTGTCTTCGTGCTTTGCGAGGAGATGCGAATGTGGTGGAATGTGCCTTTGTTTCATCCCAGGTATATTTCACATTTTTCATCTTCTTGTATTTTCTAGGCTTCCAATTCTTATATTCTTTTTTTTCCAATGACAGGTGACAGAACTCCCCTTCTTCGCAACCAAGGTACGAATTGGACGTACAGGAGCTGAAGAGGTTCACCAGCTTGGACCACTGAACGGATACGAAAGGTACTACTAACTAATCTCTAAACATGAACAATATGCAGTTTCAAAGAGTCTAAAAGATTTTGATTTTAAAATCTTGATAGGAACGGTTTGGAGAAAGCAAAGTCGGAATTGGCTGGAAGCATTGAGAAAGGAATCACATTCATTAAGAAATGAGTTTAAGTTTTCTGTCCAGTACTTTCTATCAGCTATGTATATTCACTGTCTCTTGAATAAATCTCATTGTTATGGCTAAAAATCCAGAAAACTTATCAATGTAGACAAACAAAATAAGAAAAAACTGGATTTTATATCATCACCAAAAACGGTATCGCACTGTGTATTTACAAGTGTACCTAAAAACTCTCATTCCGGAGTTGATGCGAACCGAAAAGAAAAAGAACAAAATAAATGTAGTATAGGAGGTTTACATATATTTCAGTAATCTCGACACAGAAGTTTACTTTCCCCAACTGCAGTTATTTGTTTAATTGATTTACAGTGTGAAAGGGTTAGAAGGAGGCTGTATTATAGGTACCATTGACCTGCTAACATTTCTGGCTAGCACATTAGGCGCTATGGAATCCTCCAAATCATCTGGATTCACCTGCATCACAGTTTCCGGCACGACCTTTTCACCATCAACTTTAGCTAGTACTTCAAAATGCATCCTCGTAGTCCCCGGCTTTGTCCTCCATTCAGGAAATCCTTCTAAATCTCCTTCCTTTAACTTCCTCTCGACTCCAAATCCAATTTTCACAAAAGTCTGAGCCGAAACATCTGCCTTTGTCAACTTGAACGAGCCTTTCTTGTTCGCTTTAGGACCCAGTACAGAAGAAAGCAATGTCTCAAAACCAACTAAGTTTCGGTTAGAGGCATTCACGGATGCGAGCGGCCACATGGTTGAGAAATGTTTAGGAGTTAGCACCGTAGTAGTCGATCCTTCTCGAAGGTCGAGAAGAGCATCAATAGGTTTATTTTTCGACCTCGAGGATAGTTCTACTAAACCGGGTGCGAGACGTTTAAGCTTGAGCTTAGTATTCACAGAGGAAGAGGGGGATTCGAGCGATGTTGGGCCAACAATGCGTAGTGACAAAAGCTGACCATCTTGGGTGCGTGCTGATTCACGGAGCTGTTCAGCAAGATTTAGAAGCCCAGAAGCAAATTCGTTGCTACTGCGGTTAAGAGGGAGTGGGATGTCAAGCGGGTGGCGAAGGCTAACTGATCTTGCACCCTTGACAGTAACCACAGCACCATCTGCTAAGATTACTTTCTTCAAGACACCTGCATCCACATCATGCTGCATAGAAGATACAAACAATTTAGTATCCACGTCAAATGCTCCACGTAAAGCAATAATCAGCGAATTTTAAATCCGAGCAATAGTAAAACAAAATAGGCGACCAAGTTCTATTCAATCTCATATAATAATAAGACTAAATACCGAAATGATCAATATGAACTCACCGGCAATGAGATTCGCATATTCTTGGCATCCTGTATCCAGAGCTCCATTGGACCAGCTAGCTGAAACGGAGCTAAAACAGGTAGCGCTTGATCTGCATTCTGTTTCTTCTCCACCAACCCGTTTCGTTCTCCGGGTCGAGCAGGTTGCTCGATATGAAAAATAGGCAAATCCACATACTCCCATCGGCTCACGTCCTCAAGGAGCTTGAATGGAAGCACCTTATTATCGATTTCAACATCGAATTCATACGCAACCGAATGCCCAACGAGAGCGTCTCTAAGATCAAACCCAGAGACCTTAACGTCGTCGGCTTGAAACCCTAATCCCTTAACAATAGCTTCCTTCAAATCCTAAAATCAAAAGCCAAAAAACAAAAAAAAAACAATCAAAACACCAAAAAAAAAAATCAAGCCCAAGTCAAATAATCGAAGGCGAATCAACAATATGGAATCAGAAAAGGAAACCCCAATTTAGAAAGAGAAAAGACTCACCGAGATCGCCTTAGGGTAACGAGGATTGAACTCAGGTGACGAAATCAAAGCCGTAGATGAAGGCAAAACGGTAGATACAACCAAAAGCAGAGCAAACACAGAGGATTTAGACACCATTGTTAACAAAATTAGGGTTATCTTCTTCTTCTTCTTCGAGCCGAATTTGGGATAATGGAATTAAATGGACTTTCATTTGTATATATATAACAATTCTTGGAATGCTCTAGATGTCAGGTGGGGATTCCGAAAGCGGTGATGACGTGGAACAATAAGTGAATAGAAAATTAAATTAGATTGTTTTCAAGCTTATGTGGCCGTGACGTGTAACATTTTAACCAATCAGGAAAATATAAACTGTGTGGCAAATTTTGATTGGTCGATCGTTTGTTTCTATGATGACTTGGACGGATTAACGTCATAACCAATTAAACCACCAATCGTCAAAATTTGTCACAGACTCACAGTTGTAATATATATACGAGTATACGACGACGACGACAAAGTTATATAAAGTGTATTTGTTTCGGTTTTAGTATCCTTAATCTATTATTTCTATATTGATTAAAGGCCGAATTGTTGATTAAATTTCCAACCCAAAAATTTATTTTTAATAAAGATTCAAAATTTTACCAGAGTAAATTATTAAATTATCCATAATATAAATAAATATTTCAGAATAGAAAATTAAAGGTATTATGTTGTCGAGACATTTTTTTTATGATCAAATTCTTTAATCAATTTTTTAAAAAAAATCGATTAATACATTGATCGTTATTCGGTAAAAAAAAACTCAGTTAAAAAAATATCGACCATTTTGCGGCTATTTATACATTAAAACAATAAAAAAAAGTATATTTCTAATAAATTTCTAGATTCAATTTCTAGTTTGATTTTTTGTTTTTGATAGAATTAGGGTTTTGAAGTGAACATATTTTGATTTCTTTAATCCCTAGTTAGTAACATATATTATCATCTTTTTTATTTGCATGTTTTTTTAATGACATTGTTACTTGTTAGTTTTATAAGAGATAATACTAATGTCTAATTATCTATCAACATATATAAATAGTTTTCCAGTCTTTTGCTTACTCGTGTCTCGCTATGTGCATTACTCAATTCTAGGTAGTCTCAAAACAATTATTGCAAAACAGAGTCTCAAATGTACAACATGGCTTCGCATCAATTCTAAGATTTGAATTAAATTGGTACAGTTCCGGATTTATTAAAAAATATGTCACATATGCACTTTGTATGTGGTCTCACATCACTCATAATTTTGCATTAATTTTGTAACTAGTCCCGCATCAACTTTGTAACTAGTTAGACATCAACTTTGTAACTAGTCTCGCATCACTTCATAGCTTCGTATTAAAATTCGTATAGTCCCGCATCAACCATAACATATTCTTTGATCCAACCAAGAAGGAAACAATTGCTACCACACTAACATATGGTACAACTTGTTGGATAGTGGCACTATTTCTAGAGGGTTATACCATTGTATTATTTTTATCATTTCAAATGCATGCTCCATATTAATCCTCTTAGTCAACAACAAGAATTTATCATCCTTATCATAATGTTCCATACAAGTGATCAAGCTCTTTCCATGAACTTATAATAATACTCAAAAGTATTTGGAAACGTATTTCTGCATCTTTGGTCCACTAGGGGATCAACCCGCACCTTCGGTTCCAGCATAAAAGTTATAATTATTTAAAAAAAAAATACTTTTAGGTTTCAAGAGACGTTTATGCACCTAAGTCTTCAGTTTTAACATTACCCGAACTATTTAGAGCTTCAAAATTTTCCTCCCTTTACTATCGTTCATCCATTTTTGCCATTAAATTTTGGCAGTACTTATCCCCAACCACTTTTAGCCTACACCTAACAATTCTCTACCTCGTCTTAAAGTGACTCGTGTATCCCTTTTACTCGATGTTCCAACTATTCTTTGAAGACATTTATTTCAAATGCCTCGAAGACCTGCACAAGCCTCATACAGTTCATGAAATTGGTAATACTTTAAATAAGACTTTCATCTAACAATTTTTTATAAATATAATAAATAGATAACCCGAAGTCGACTTCTTTGCATTAAGGTCGCCTGCATAATCAGAGTCACCAACCTTCTCAACATTTCATCAGGCTTATAACTCTAGTTTATAGCATAACTCGACTTTAGTCAAACCCTTCAAATATCTGATGAGCTATTTGAAAGCTTGCCAATGAGGTTTCTCTTGATTTAACACAAATATACAGTTATTAATACAACTTATCTCCATAATATCCGGTCATTGTAGTTGATAGAAGCCTGCACCTAACACTTTAAAAAAATGCTTCATCCTTTCAGTAAGAGAATCATGCTGGAGAGTTTCTCTAACAGTTCGATGTCTAGAAATGACAAATTTATAATAATATCTAGAGAATGCATAATTCACATATTCTAAGCCATTTTAAGCTCTCAACTTCTTCATCATATTTTTAAACTCTTCTAGTTCATAAAATTATCAAATACTTCATCATTGGTTCAAAAGTATAAATCATACTTTTATCAAGTATTCACCTATCAAAGACATGAAGTGCCTTGCAATGGTAGGTTGCCTTATCGGACCCCAAATATCCGAATGAACATATTTAAGCACATTATTGGTTGTATTGTTCATGGATAGGAATTTAACCCTTTTGCATTTACCTAGCACACAACTTTCGCAAAATCTCAACTTTTGAACCGTGTTACCGTATAGATTTTCTCATGAAAGCCACTATGTAAAAATGAAATCTTCACATCAAGTTGTTCCTACTAGAGATTCACATTTACAGTTAAACCCAACACATTTCTGATAGAAGTAATCTTTATAATAGGAGAGAATATCTCATTAAAATCAATGCCCTTTTTCTAATTATATCATTTTTATTTTCGTTCGAAAATCTTCTTAGCATGTCTATTATTTTTGAAAACCCGTATATTTTTCAAAAATTTATTTTTATTAGGAAATTTTAGTAGCTCATAAGTATAATTATTTTTTAAGAAATTTATTTCTTCCTTCATAGCATTAAACCAAAAGGGTTTTCTTCAAATGAGATAACACTTTTTGATAAATCTCTTCCTCTCTGTATTGAGTGACTAGAATAAACTCTAAGCTTGGATACCTTATCGAATATTTTCTCTCTTTAATTGAACTTTGAACTTGTGTATCCTCCATATTAGGGGTAATTTTCTCTACTTATCAACTTCTTCATAATGAATTTCGTCTTCAGCTAAGGTCTAATTAGAGTCATCATCAGTAACATGGTCATTAAATCACTAGTGGGTGGAACACCCTCAATATTATCCGGAACCACCTCAACATTCGCCTTTGCTAGCTGATTTACATAAGGCATAATAGAGTAAGAAATATTATTACTAGTATAAAAATGTACATCGAAGGTAGAAGTGAACCCTGTACTCAAAAGATTTACACTTTTCTCATGCTCAAAGAATACTACATATTTATTTCGCACTACTTAATTCTTCTCATGATCATGAAGTTTGTAACATTAGTCTTCGAATCAAGTTTGGTTCTATATTCTTTTAGAATATACATGTATGTTTTGCATCCAAAAACTCTAATGTGTGAATATATATAGGATTATTTTCTTTCTGTATTAGTTCAGTAATATCAAAATTAAGAACCATTGATGGAGATCTATTGATCAAGTGCACAACACAACTAAACACTTCAACCCCAAAAGGCGTTAGGAAGCTTAGATATTTCTTGAATGCATCTCACCTTCTATATAATGGTTTAGTTTAATTTCTCTACAGATTTATTTTGTTGTGGTGTGCCTGGTGTTGTCCTCTCATGTCTAATTCCATAATGTGAGTTATAACTCTTAATCTCATTCGAACTATACTCACCGCCATTGTCAGATCAAAGTTATTTCAAGTTTCGCATTGTCTCCCATTCTACTATAACATGGAAATTTTAAAAATATTAACCATTTTGTTTTTTATCTCCAACATATATATACCCAAGTGTTTTTAGTAGCATCATCGATAAATATAAGAAAATACTTGTTACCACCAATATACTCCAATTTTATAGGACCGCAAACATTAGAGTATACTAACTTCAACTTTCTTTGTTTTCAAATAGATTTCTTACAAACAAGCCGTATATTGCTCTCATATCAAAAAATGTTCAATTATAATAGCTTTATCAACATGAATGAGTCACCTACCTTCCAAGGATATCATCTTTATGTCACTCTTGCATCCTTGTGTTCGATGCCACTAGTTATAAGAATTATTCTTCTCAACTACATACAACTCAACGGAATATATACCTAAATATGTATTATATAAAGAGCAACACAAGTCACCTCAAGCAACTATCATCAAACTTTTGGAAAATTTCCATCTACCATAGGTCCAAATTCAACCCACATCTAGACCCGTAACACTTTTTCACTCGTGGATCCAATTCAGTTAATTATTTAATTTAATTAATTTGATTATTATTATTTTGGACTATTTTAAAAAGTTAACCAAAAATATATATTTGACCTGTCATTTTAAATTATTGTTGATCCATAAATATATTATATAAATATATTACAATATTGATTATTGATGTACTTTGCTTTGTTGGTATATTAGACTTTCTTTTAAGAACTTAACTAACCAACTTTATTGGTCTTTAAGTTTTAATTTGAAGTATGAAAGGTTGGTGTTGTGAATGAGTCAAATAGTGCCTTGACAGTGTACCGTGTTCGGAGGTACAGTTTTGTGTCTCTCATAGTGTCATTATGCCTTGATTGTGTACCGTATAATGTCATTAATGAGTGTGAAAGACAATGTGCTTCGCGAGATTAGTGGTGAGAAGACTGTTGCTTACGCATGAAAAAAGCTAGGAGATATTTACTCAGAGAAATCAGTAGTAAACCGATTATACTTGAAGAAGCGTTTGTATGATTTCAGACTGAAAGAAGGTATGTTCATAACATAGCACTTAGATAATTTTAAATTAATTATAATGGGCTTGGAGAACATAGATATTAATATTGATGATAATGATCAAGCTTTGTTTGTATTGAGATCGTTACCAGCTCCCTATGAAAACTTTGTGGATACCATTATGTATGGTAAGGATAAGTTATCACTAGCAGATGTCAAAGGGGCACTGAAATCAAAGGAGACGAGACAGTTGCAGTCAGACAATCAAGCTGAAGGGGAAGGTATTATGACTAGGGGAAGATCTAGAAGCAAGGAGAGTTCTTTAAGAAGGAAGAACTAGAGGTCCAAGTCAAAGGTAAAGAACTCAAAATGTTAAGAATGAGGTGAGCAGGGTCATTATAGGAGAGATTGTCCGAAACTGAATGGTAAGAAGGGAAATCAAAAGGAAAGTGCAGCAAACATTGTTGAAGGTGTGAACGATTCTGACGATAGTGAAAATAGTGGTAGAAGAGATGTATTGTCTGTGAGTTCAGAATTTGGGAAAAACTCTTAGGTACTCGATACTAACGCTACATATCATATGTGTCAGTTCAAGTAGTGGTTCAATACTTACAAGCCAATGCAGGGAACTGTTTATTTAGGGAACAATCATTCGTTGACTGTTGGTGGTATTGGTAACGTCAGAATCAGAATGTCTGACGGGGTTGTTAGAATCTTGATGTGCTAGCATGTTCATGGGTTAAAGAGAAACCTGATTTTTTTTTGGGACTCTAGACTCTCGGGGTTACAAGTACCGTGCAGAAGACGGTGTAATCAAAATGACAAAAGGCTCAATGGTATTTATGAAAGGCAGTTTGTAGAAGGGTCTTTACATTCTCCAGGGGAGTGTTGTTATGGGCGATGCTGCAGTAGCATCATCAGGGAGTAATAACCAAAGTAGGTAGGATCAAAATAAGTTGTGGCATTGGCGTCTTGGTTACATGAGTGACAGAGGATTATTTATTTTGGGAAAATGAGATTTGTTGAAAGGGTATAAAGCAGAATCATTGGAATTTTGTGAGCACTGTGTGTTTGGTAAACAAACTAGAGTCAAATTCAGAAAATCAGCTGTAAGAAAGACTAAATGGACAGTAGACTACATTCACTCAGATCTTTGGGGTCTAAACAGAATTCCATCCAAGAGTGGAGCCAGATACTACATGAGTTTGATTGTTGATTATTCAAGGATGGTGTGGGTTTACTTTCTAAAAACGAAAGATGAGGCATATTCAACCTTTTTCAAATGGAAGACGATGATTGAGAAGCAAACAGGAAGAAAAATCAAACGTCTTAGGACATATAATGGGTTAGAATATTGCAGTCGTGAGTTCAACGAGTTGTGCAAAACTGAGGGAATAGTGCGCCATCGCACTTGTTCTAGAACACCACAACAGAATGAAGTCGCCGAAAGAATGAACAGAACGCTTTGTGACAAGGCACAAAGTATGCTCTCGCATTCCGGTGTGGGAAATGATTTTTGGGCTGAAGCTATCAATACAGCGTGTTACTTGGTGAATCGGTCTTCATCAACGGTTATTTATTGTAAAACTCCTTTTGAGATTTGGTCTGGATCGTCGGCTGATTATGAACATTTGAGGGTGTTCGGTTGTCCTGCGTATGCTCATGTGAGAGATGGTAAGCTTGAGCCGAGAGCAAAGAGATGCATATTTCTAAGATATGCTACTAGAGTGAAGAGATATAGGTTATGGTGTACCTCTCCAAAGTCTCCAGGTTTTTTTATTAGTAGGGACGTTACTTTTAGTGAGTTTCTTCGATAGACAATCAGAAGAAAGTATGAGAAATAGTCGAATCTGATATGGAAATGAGTTTTTAGGAATTAATTTATAAACAATGTAAATTCAGGGACTTGATTGTAATTAGTGTAAGTTTTGTCCTTAATTTGTGAATGATGTAAGTTTTAAGAAGCTATTATGACTTCACATATTTTGTAAGGACTAAATATAAATTAATCCATTTTTGTAACAAATTCAGTTATTCAACTAAGTCTTGGCTCCTATATATAAAGGACCAGACTGTTCTAATAAAAGGGTTGAACACTTTTTACTTGAAACTCATTTGTACTAGTGTTTTCTCTTTCTAAACACTCTTAAGCACTTTCTCTCTCTAAAATTTCTCTTTAGCAATTTACCTAAGAAAATAAAAACCTTATCAAATTGGCGACTCCACTGGGTAAACCACCAATTCATCATCCTTGCAGTCAAGGGGAGTTTCCCCTTCTTTTGGTAGTCGAAGGGTGATGTTCTCTCCCATTCCCCATTCCCCATTGCTTTTTTAGGAAAGAGGCTTGGCTTTCTTTACAATATATGTATCGAACCTTTTTCAAGGAGATACTATATTTGCTTTTGAGGTTTCTCAGATTCCTCCCAATCTTTGCTCTTTCCTCCTTAGAAATAGAACAGACGTCAGCTTCTTCTTGAGATTCAGCTTCATCATCGGATTTGGTAGCTTCTGAATCAGCTTCATTGGTCTTAGAAGTACCTTCTCGAGGATCTTGAGAAGTGGGTATATTTATTTCTGATAGAGGAATTGTAGTTCGAATTCCTTCTTTTGTTATTTCTCTTTGAGGAGGATCATTGGTGGTGGTTTTCGAAGGAGATGGAGTTCGAACTATTGTTGATTCATCTCCCATTGCGATAAAGGTCTTTTTAGGTTTGGATAAAGAAGGTTTATTTCATGAAAAGTTATTTGTTTTCAGTTTCAGAGGAGAAAATTTTCTCTGAGTTGAAGATGTTCGAGGGGTTTTAAGGCCAGAGATTTTAGATGATGATTTTTCTTCGATATTAGGAGTAGGAGAAAGTTTTGGAACTTTGGTAGAATCGAAGTTACCGTAGTAAAATGTCTCAGTTGTAGTTCCAAGTGGGCCACCAAAATTTAACCATGCTCTTCGATACTCTTTGGATCTTTGTGTTATGCAAAAATAGTCGTAAGAACCAAACACCAGGTTGCTATCAGTATCAGAAGATTCTGGTGTTTTGGGTAAAATGGCCTTCGAATTTTGATTACCAGTTTCTTTCTCATAAACCAGGAATGAATTGATCGGAGAAGATGAAGATTGATCGGAAGATTTGAGTTTTGCAGTGAGAATTCTGGGAATAGTGGAGGAGCAGTTGAAGGTAGCAAAAAAAGCTCTAACTTCTCTCTAGAATGGTTGTGTGTAAAGAGAATTGAAATGAGAAATGAATGGTATTTATACTGAAGTAGGTGAAGACGTGTGAAGATGGACATACCCATTTGGTGATAGGTTGGAATATGAATCGCTGGGTGGATTAGATGTTCGACACTTGTCAGATCTATATCACCGATTGAATGTAAGCGTTACGCATGTAACCGTTACATTCGAAAAAGGAACACTTAAACAATATGTTAAAGGAAATTTTTGTTCGAAAATTATTCGAAGTGATTACATCGAATCTTTTGGTTATTATTCAAAGGTAATTTGGTTATGGCTTCGAATATATCATTAAGATTAGTTTGGTTTTAAGAGTTTATAATTTTGATATCATATATACGCTTCGAATAATAGTTTAAGCTAACAACTGCGAATAGTTATGTTTATGATGATAGATTTGTAATTCGAAGATAATGGCTTCGAATAGTTTGCTTGTTTTAATTTATGGCAGGTTGATGATTCGAAGATAAACGGTTTTGAAGGCTTTTTAGTTCTCATTCATTTACTGACATGAGAAGTAGGGGGCTTCTGATATGGGTTTTTAGGAATTAATTTGTAAACAATGTAAATTCAGGAACTTGATTGTAATTAATGTAAGTTTTGTCCTTAATTTATGAATGATGTAAGTTTTAGGAAGTTATTATGAATTTATATAATTTGTAAGGACTAAATAGCAATTAATCCATTTTTGTAACAGATTCAGTTATTCAACTAAGTCTTCCTATATATAAAGGACCAGACTGTTCTAATAAAGAGGTTGAACACTTTTTACTTCAAACTCATTTGTACTAGTATTTTCTCTTTCTAAAAACTCTTAAGCACTTTCTCTCTCTAAAATTTCTCTTTAGCAATTTACCTAAGCAAATCAAAACCTTATCAGAATCAGGATCAGTTGTGAGTAAATAGGTGGAGCTTGAAGTAGAATCAGTTCCTAGCAGGTCCAATAATTCAAGTGGTTCTGAGGTGGATTCAGAATCAGGAGGTGAAGCGTCAACATCGAATGATAGTGATGATGTTGCGCGTAAACCAGAACAACAAACTTATAGCATAACATTGGGCAGAGAAAGAAGAGACATTAGACTTCCGAAAAGGTATGCGAATCTAGTTGCATATGCTCTGTCAGTTGCAGAAGAAGTTGAGATGTAGGAACCTAGTAGCTATAGAGAAGCTATAGCGAGTTCAGAGGCAGATCGATGGATTGGTGCTATGGGGGAAAATATTGAATCTCTTCATAAGAATCAAACATGGAAGCTTGTTGACTTACCTAAAGGACAGAAAATAGTAGGCAGTAAATTGGTGTTCAAGAAAAAGGAAGGTAATCCAGGGGTTGAAGCATCTCGATTCAAAGCATGACTGACCGTTAAGGGTTTTACTCAAAGGGAAAGAATCGACTTCAATGAAGTGTTTTCTCCAGTGGTGAAGCATAGTTTGATTCGAGTTTTGTTAGCCATAGTAGTTTTGCAAGATTTAGAGCTTGAGCAGTTGGATGTGAAGACTTCATTTCTACATGATGAATTGGAGGAACAAATCTACATGAGACAACCAGAGGGATTTATCGAACCTAATATGGAGGACACAGTTTGTCTGTTGAAAAAGTCACTATATGGCTTGAAACAGTCACCTAGGCAATGATACGAACATTTTGATACATTTATGGTGTAAAAAAGGTTCACTAGGAGTCCATGTGATAGTTGTGTGTATCATCAAAAGATGTCAGATGATTCTTATGTTTATTTGTTGTTGTATGTGGATGATATACTTATTGCTGCTTGTAGTATGTCACACATTTTGCAGTTAAAGAAGCAGATTAGTACCGAGTTTGAGATGAAGGATCTGGGTAGAGCAAAGAACATTCTTGGTATAGAGATTATCAAGAACAAAATTTTAGGATCATTACACTTGTCTCCACGAAGCTATATTGAGAAAGTGTTACAACGATTCAACATGTTTGATGCTAAAGCAGTTAGCATTCCATTTGCTACTCATTTCAAGTTGTCTGCAGTAGGAGCGGCCAAGGACGATGCTGAGTTGAAACAAATGTTGAAGGTTCCATATGCAAGTGCAGTTGGTAGTATCATGTATGCTATGGTATACACACGTCCTGATATTTCACATGCGGTTAGTGTAGTTAACAGGTACATGGGATGTCCTCGGAAAGAACACCGGTATGCAGTGAAATGGATACTTCAGTATCTTAAGAATACTGTGAACGTTGGCTTAACTTTTAACAAGACCGATATTGGTGAATCGCTGAATGATGTTGCAGGATCATTGGTTGGTTTTGTTGATTCAGATTTTGCAGGTGATATAGATAAAAGAAGATCTCTGACATGATATGTATTTACTCTAGTTGGGAGTGCGATCAGTGGGAAAGCACAGTTGCAAGCTACTGTAGCTTTGTCTACAACAGAGGCAGATTACATGGCGTTAGCAGAAGCAGTTAAAGAGGCAATATGGTTGCAAGGTTTGGTAGCAGATATGGGCTTAGATAGGACTACTACAAAAGTGTTTTGTGACAGTCAAATCGCCATACACCTTACAGGGAACTAGATGTACCATGATCGTACAAAGCACATAGATGCCAGGTATCATTTTATTCATGATATAATATCAAAGGGAATTGTTGATGTGAAGAAAGTGACTACACACGATAATCTAGCAGATATAATGACCAATACAGTATCAGTTCGAAAGTTTAGGGAGTGCCTAAACTGGATCAGTGTTCGCAGTATACAGTGAATGCCTTAGGGGCATTTGGTGAGTCAGAAGAGAAGTTTCTTTTTTGATAGTGAAAAAATGATATTCTCCTCAAGGGGAAGATTTGTTGTGAATGAGTCGAATAGTACCTTGACAGTGTACCGTGTTCGGCGATACAGTTTTGTGTCTCTCATAGTGTCATTATGCCTTGACTGTGTACCGTGTTTGGCGGTACAATTTTGTGTCTTTGACAGTGGAGCTAAAATGAGTAATGTCATCTTTGATCTTATGTATATGAGCCCATTAGGACTATTATCTAGTAAGTCTATTTATTCCATATAAATTGATTACTGGAACTACACAAAAAGACAATCGGTAACCTTTTCTATCATAGTGAAACTCTTTTCTCTGGCGACGCCCGTGGACGTAGACAATTGTCGAACCACGTTAAATCCTGTGTTCATTTAAGTTTTTCATTCACATATGTTCAGTGCTTAAGCCATTTTGTGATAACTGCATAGAAATTTAATAAGCATATTCATTAAATGGCAATAGTAACAATAAAAGGAGTTTGCTAATCTGATAAAATGATTGATAAAATTAAAGATTAGATCCGAGATTTGAAGGTCATATTAAAGGATTATTTGGTGGAATAGTTTTAATTTTTTATTGTATAGTTTTATTTTAAAAAGAGTCTCATTTAATATTTTAATTTTGATTATATAAAAGAAAATCTTTTTCTTAAAATACCTGTTTTAAAAAAGGAAAGATTTATATCATTTATATTGATATTAGAGTTTTGTCCTCCATAATTGCTAGTGTTTGTTTTTTAAGGAATGGTAGGAGGGATGATAATGGTTCAGGTTTGTATCGGATTCCAACGGATCCGTTCAGGTCCGTTGTTTTTTATTCGAATCTAAATTTGGTTCGGTCCGCAGTGGGTTTAATATTTTTGAATCTGAACCCGTCTCATTTATGTCTACGGATCAGTCCGACCCGATCCGTGAACATTATTTTTACTACTCGGGTTGGTCGACCGGTCCGATCCGATCCAAACTAGCTCAAATTTAACTTTATTTTTAATTTAAAACAAAAGTTTAAGACAAATTTTTAAACCAACTTATCTGAAATACAATATAAGTTATAAATTAGGATGGGAAGTATATGTAGGCAAAGATCTTAAGAAATATATTTAAAAATTATAGAATTAGTTTATGGAAAGATAATACAATTAATAAATATATTATTGACTCTAAAAGTAAAATAACTAATTACTGAAATACATTATAGGTAAAATATATTATAGAATTAGTTTATGAAAAGATAATACCCTAAAATATTAATGTCAGTCTTTTAGTAATTAGTAACTATATTTTTTAGTTATACTTTACAAATTTATAATAATTTTTAATATATTTTTTATTTTTTATATATAGTTTATATTTGCAGGTCGGGTTGGGTTAGACAAATTAAAAATCCATACTCGACCTGACCTGCCTACGGGTCATAATTCGTATATCCGTATCCGACCCGTTAAATGTTCGGACGGGACAAAGTCCGACTGGATTAACTTGGAATGAGCCAGTTTGGTTCGGCTCGGACCAACATTACCACCCGTAGATGGTAATTTTTTCTGAACCGCGGATACTTAACCCGAGACGGTCCGATGGGATGGGTTATGGATTTAAAAATTTCTCATGGATGGATTGTGGGTTTGAAAATTTATTACCCTCGGAATATGAGATAGGTTATGGGTTTAAGAAATTTTTCATGGGTACCTAACCCAAACCCGACCCATTAGGTAATAACGGACGGATACCCGTTAAATTAATATTATATTATTTAATATTATTTATGAAGCTTTAAAATAAAGTTATTGATATTAGTATATGTATTTTTGTAATACCAAAACCATATATTATTTGCTAATATATACAATATAATTTTGAAAAATATTATTCTACATTTGTAAATTAAATTTACTTTTTCAATTTCTTTTTTTTAATATTTTTTATTTTTCTCTTAAAACTTATACTATCAATATCGGTATAATTTATTAATATTATTAATTAAATTTAAATAAATACTAACATATACGAAAACCATATATTAATTATTAATAACATTATAAAAATACAAAATATTTTATAATTATCACTAGATACCATATATTTTTTAAAAAATATATTTCTACATCTAAACATTAAATTTGATTTTTCAATTTCTCTTTTTTTAAAATATTTTTTCTTTTTGTTCTAATATTATTATTATTTATTAAATAAAAAAATTATTAACATATACTCAAATCATATATTAATTATTAACAGATAACAAAATAATATTCTACATTTGAATATTAAATTTGATGATTTATATTTTTAAACATTTTTTTCTCCTTTTCTGCAATTTGTATCAAACTTAAGACGACCTAATAATATAATTAATAAAATTAAAAGAAAATGATTTAGTAACATATACCAAAACTATATATTAATTATTAATAGATAACGAGTAGCATTAAATTTGAGTGTTTTAGTTTTATAGAATTGGCTTAAATCTAAAGACTAATGGGTAGCTAAAAAAATAACAATAGGTACCCGTAGATGATTACAACCCGATGGATACAGTATGAGATTGGAAAAATATAGACGGAATGGATTACGGGTACTCATCCGACCAATTGCCAGGAGACTCATTAGTGACGGAAGCTTTCACGTCGATGATGAATATTGAAGAATTATCACACATCAATTAGGTACTTTTAATTTTTAGTATATACCATGAATAAGTAACTCTCTTTTCTAATTGTATATTTTGAAAAATGTTATATATATATGACTCGTATTAAAATTAATTATGTTCGTTAAATCAGTGACATAATCCAAACTCAGGATTCTGTTCAGGGTCATCAATCTGGAAACATCTCTTGTTTGAGTCTGGGACGACGAGGAGATGATAGATCTGGATATTGCGGTTGAATTTTTGTAATTAATTTAAAAGATTGAACAAGTGTAAGTATCAATAGATGTTTACCATGCAGTGGTAGAGAATGAGACTTCATAGATGTGTTTTTTTGTTGAAGAAGGTTTATTCGATGAGATCTGATTTTCTCTCGTTAGATCTAGTAGGTTAATATAGATAAAAGGCTAACTATAAATTAAACATATTTTGTTGGATTTCTCACTCTACAACTTTTTTTTAAAATTAAAATATGAAAACTCAAAACTAACCTTTTATTATCAAGTATTTACAAAATTGTTATTGTCACAAAAACTAACTCTAATCTAGAACCTTAACAAAAACCTAACATTTTAACACTAACACTTTTACCACAACACCTAAAAAGATAACTGAATCTTTCCTTAAACCCCAAATTTAAGGTTATAATTTCTTTTTAAAAAATCGATTTTGATATGGTTTGAGTTGTTGTTTTGTTGATTTGATAGCCTAATATTGTAAGTGAGTTTATGGATCTGTGTTTTGTGTTTGATTTTGAGCATAATGGTGCATGAATTTGTGTATCAGGGTTTCAGATTTCTGGGTTGCTCCGATACATGTTCCTCGCACATTACGACCAGGCCCAATAAAACCGCACATGTCGTGCGATAAGGAATGGTGTATGTAACATGCGACAAAATCCAAGTTTTAAATTTTAATTACACTTATTTTTCTAAATCTGATTGGATAATAAATAAATAAATAATAGAAACAAATAATTATATTTAATTAATTAAAAGAGAATTGAATGAATTTAAAGACTAATAAGAGTAAATATTGAATACTATATACCCAATCATCCTTCTTAGCCCTTTTCTTAACAAAATTATGGTATGCAGTCGTGTCCTTAAGCCAGAAGGAGTGATATTTTTGTCTCCAATACAACCCTTCTCTCTCAACTAACAACATGTAATTTTATTTGGCCTCCTCAAGCATGAAATTATCATCAGTAGAGAGGGAAGCTTGATAATTAATCTCTCTGAAGTTGATTTCCTCTTCATGAGTTTTTAATAGCATAAAAAAATACCGAAAACATTTATTGTTCCAATCTCTTAAATCAGTCTTTAATCTTTTTTTCTAAAACCAGAACCTCTTCAGAGGATTACCATCATTTTCCTCAGCCCAGCGTTTCTCCACAATATCCATAAACCCTAGGTGCATCACCCACATGTTTAAAAATTTAAAAGAAGGTTTGATTTTCTCAAGACGTTTCCATTTTCTGTCGTTTGACCAGGTGAATTTAGAAACCTTAAAGCTAGCCTCCTGAAGGTTATAATCCATTATCAAGTTGTTGAAGTCTTCCATTCTTCTCAGGTCAGTTGTAGTGCAAGAAAGTTGCTCTTGAAGATTAATGGTAGTGTTAAAATCACCAAAGATGATCCACTCTTTGGAAGGATCATCAATTGAACTTAGAGCATCCCATTGAGACATTCGAAGCTCTCTTCTGCACTTGGCATAAACAACAGAGACCCTGAAATCCTTGTCAAGAGTAGGATGAAGAACTTTAAGATGCATAATTTGATCTTCATTTAGAATAGCCTTCATTTTATAATCCTGATGCCAAAAAATATAAATTTGTTGCTGATGTTGCTCATAAAACCCTTGAAATTTAATTTCTTAGCAACCATTTGAAGCTTATCAGCTTTAATTAAGGGCTCATGAATGCTACAAAGCTTGCTTTAGTAGAATTTATTAGGGAATTAAGCCTTCTGATAGTATTCTTGTTACCTAGTCCTCTTGCATTCCAGCTCAAGATGACTATTGTCATTGATTAGCTGATGAATTTTTAGTGGATATTTTGAGCTTGATAATTTTAGAAGAGGTTGGCCCATTAGTGTTCCAGATTTTGATATTTTTATTATTTGTTGTCTCAATCTTCTTGAACTCAGTGTCTTTATGATCTTTTAAAAGTGAACTCGTGAGGCTACCCACATTTTCTCTGGTTGGAGAAGACTGATCATCAGGAGGAATTTGCTCACTGTATAGAGATTTTCTTTCAATGGTTCGTAAGACTTCTATGATTTCAGAATATTTTGGTAAGGAGGTGAAAGTAGAGACATTAGAGCTTGAAGAGGCTTATTGATTAGCAGGAATAAGACTGTTATTTTCCTGGTAAGACTTAGTAGTACTTCCTTCAACATAGACAACATTGATTTCATTAATATTCTCACTGTGGTTGGTTGTTTCTTTGTTAATGATAATGGATATAAGCTTGGTGGTAGTGGTCATATCAAGTTTAGCAGGGCCTTGGGCATGAGCAGTCTATTTTTTTACAATTGTCTTTAGAATGACCAATATGAGAACACAGTTTGTAGTAGTTAGGGTGGTTGTCATAGATAATATGAACCCAAAGAATATATTCCTCACCAAACTTGATTAAGACCTTCTGTGTCAGAGGCTTAGATATATCAATTTCAACCCAGATCCTGCTACAATTTTGTTTAGCTCTATTGATTGGAAGAACCCAGATATTGAGAGAAGTTCTTAAGACTTTAGAAATTTCTTTTATAGTAGATTCATTAAACATGAATTCTGGGAGATTAGATAGGTATGCCCAAATTGGAGTGAAAAGACACTCAAGATTAAGATTGAATTGAGGTGTCCACTTCAAGAGCCTCATGGTTTTGTTGCCTACAGCCCATACATTCCTAAACCACAATTTCTTGAAATCTTCAAGATCATTAAATTCAATAAAAACGTGCATGTAGTCCCACATTGAAATACTGAAGTTGCCTGTAAACTTGAATTTCCCAAGGAAACTTCTGATTGTTTCCAACGTTGGTTTGTTGGTGGCAAACTTCCCTATTAGAGTATGTTTTGATAGACTTATCAAGGATTCTTTGTCCTTTGCCTCCAAGGTGATGTTTGGATGATCATTCTTTAGAGAAACATATACGTTGTTGTGCTGAAAATTCCTTAGTTATTGGTTTCACACTTTCTGCGTATAAAGGTATAGAAACAGATGCTTCCTCTGAATCCAGTTTAACCTTGTTTGATTCCTCAAATGTAGGATTAATTCTTCTTTTGGTGTTATCTCCAATTAGCACAGAAAATAGATTTCCATTGCTCGAAGAATCAATGCGAGGAACAGTTAGATTAGATTTCCTAAGCAGAGGAAAGTCTTTATCTAACAAGAACTGACTTTTCTTCACATGCAAAGGAAGCTTAGTCATAATGGCCAGATTTTCGGCTGAAGGTTTTGGTTTGGTAGTCGGGTTAATAGTTGGCGAAATCTTTCCTTCTTCCATGGAACAAAGAAGATCAAATCGCTGAGAAATCAGTGGTTCATCCATGCCGGAATCAAGAATTACAGACTCTGTTCTTGAAGGAGAAGAATCTAAAATAAAAGATATAAAAATTTATTTTAATTTATATTTCTTTATTTTTCTCACATTCACGGTTTTAAATCAAACAAAAAATATTATATTTTAATATATTTCATTATTTTTTTAATTTCATCGTTTTAATATTTTTAAGGAAATAATATCTTTTATAATTGTTAGCTATATGTTTGAATGAACTTTTCTTATCTGAATTTGTTTGCTTTGTAAGAATATTCTTAATAAAAACATATGGATTACAATTTTGAGCAACAAATCAGCATTAAATAAGTTTGAATCCTTACGATGCCATGTCTTTTAATTAATTTCCTAAAATGATAAGGCCAGAGGTGTCACTGATGCCATGCCTTCATTGCTTATAAGGAACAAATTTCCAATGTCATCCTCAGAATGTCATTTTCACATCCAACTGTCCAAGAACAAGTTTCTGAAACATATTGATCAGTTTTGTTGTATAAATCCTCTCTAGATATTGCCATATGATCATTTAAATTTGTTTTGAAACATTTGCTATTATGTAAAACCACCAAGTAATATATATATATATATATATATATATATATATATCAACTATTCACTTCTCATTTTCAAACCTACTTTCTGTTAAGCACAATGCACAACACCGAATCAAGTGTTAAAAGAGAAAAGAAATATGTAACTAACAATTTTAAAAAACCAGTCTCCTACAAAACTAAAACTGAAACAGAAAAGAAATGACTTACGGCATTACTTTCGCTAAAAAATATTGCTTTACAATTACAGTTCGGAGCTATATCGGAAGCCCTTACATTAAAATAAAAATTGATACCCTGCAACTTACCTTTAATTAATTGTAAATCTTGACTCGTTTCTCAAAAGTACGACGTTTTGCATTAGTTAATGAAAAAATAATTATTGTAAGAATTTTATAAAATTATTATTGGTCTTACAGTTGAGGCAAAGTGTGTTAATTCAGTGACCTGATTTACAAAAACCCTTTTAGGTCTTTTATCAGGATGCTCTAACCTAAAATACCGTTCATAATCATCGTATCCATATATTCTCTATATACATATGAATCACAAGTTAGTTCGAGTCATAATAGTATCAATTAAGAGACATTATAGAAACAAGAGTACCCGAAATTAGTTAAATAGAACATCTGAATCCTCTAGGTAGTCAAGACGACCGAATGACAAAAATGAAAATTTCATGATGTAGCCCAGAAAGTCCAAAAAGAAATATTTTTTATTTTATGTTATTTTATTCAAATATCTTATGTTATTTAAATCAAATCTAATTATATAAAGATTTTATTTGATTTTATTTTGAAATATTTATATTATTTTATTGTATTATAATTTAGGGTTTTGAGCAGCTATTATATAAAGCCTCATATGCCTTAAGTTATTTTAAGTTTTTGGAATAATATTTTTTTTATCTCTGGAAATTTCAGTTTTTGTTACCCTTAGATTTAGATTAAGGTTTCATAATGTTACCTTTGAATTAGAGTTTCATCTGTCGTTGCTTCTTCTTCTATTTTCGCCGCGTCATCAGTTTGGTATCAGAGCCTTAGTTCCTGCTATGGGGAAGCATGTTTCCAAAGCTTGACTATTCTAATTCAAGGTTTAAAAAAGAGAACAACACACATGGTCATGAAGATCGAGAAGATCGTTTGAGTATGAGGGGGTATACCAAGCATTTCAATGACGATTATATTGACCGATTACTGAAGGAGTTTAAATTGGCTACCAATCGTCGAATCAAGGTAAAATTGCTTATCGAGATGCTGTCTCAGACTATGAAGAGGTCATCAAAACTATATTTTTCATCAACTGGATATGGGGGTGTTGTCTTCAGGCTATGAAAAGGTTTTCGAAACCAATTTGTTTTCATCAACTGGATGGCGTCAATGTGACTTCGAATAAGGAACACTCGAGAACAAATTATCTTATACCGATAAGGTCTACAATTATAATTCCCAATGTAACAATTGAAAAAAATAAAATAAAATAATTTTGGTTGTTGATGGTGATGGTGTTGTGAATTCGAGGACGAATTTTTGTCAACCAGGAGAGGATGATGTAGCCCAAAAAGTCCAAAAAGAAACCTTTTTTTATTTTATTTTATTCAAACATCTTATGTTATTTAAAGCAAATTTAATTATATAAATATTTGATTTGATTTTATTTTGAAAGATTTATTTTATTTCCTTGTATTATAATTTAAGGGTCTGAGCAGCTATTATATAAAGCCTCATATGCCTTAAGTTATTTTAAGTTTTTGGAATAATGTATTTTTTATCTCTGGAAATTTCAGTTTTTGTTACCCTTAGATTTAGATTAGGGTTTCATAATGTTACCCTTGAACTAGGGTTTCATCTATCGTTGCTTCTTCTTCTATTTCCGCCGCGTCATCATTTCCACTGAAATGAGGGGAAATGTGAGAAAATATAGCGACGTAAAAGTTTTCAGTGACATACAGGAACGAAAGGGAATTACCTTGGATAACTCATCCTTAGGTACATGCAATCTCTTTTGTACCTTCACCTTGATATCTGCTAAAGTCTCACCTTCTTTGATAGCCAAAAGGGAAGGTTCACCAAAATACTGTCCTTGCTGTTGAAAGAAGGAAAGATTTAATGAAACCTTTTTGATGTCAATTGGTGTTACAATAATCGAGGTAGTTTCTAAGTCGTACATAGCTCGTTCATATGTTATTACCTTCTGAGTTTGTGCTGAAACCTTAGTGAAGTGGTAAACACGGATCAAACGATCCTTAGGACCAAGATTTTTGTCTTATTCTGGAATCTAAGAGTTAATAAAAACAAAGTATTAGCTTTTCTCTAAAACAATATTAACATATTACACTGCACATTTGTAATATCGACCATGAAAAGACAAGACTTGCCTCTTCGGCACGTAAAGTCCAGTATTTGTCATTTATAATATCGATTTTTTCATAAAGAGGAAAAATATGCAAGGATGAAACGACAAAATGTTGAGTTATATGACATAAGAAACTGCAGGTAACTGCTTTAAAATTAGAGATTTCATAGACCAGCCACGTGAAATACTAACTGTCAAGGCTACTGCGCTGTATGTAAATCATATGTTAATAATAAAAAGAAAAACGAGTTGAGAACAAGTTTATTAAAACTGATTAACTTATGTCGTACCTTGGAAATCTTGTGAGAAAAGACCTCGAGCAATCTACTTCTGCATCTGGGTGTGATAGCTCTACCTGTTTCAAGAAGGATATTTTACATCAATATCCAAACCTAAATTCTCAGGCTAACTGTCTTACTCTTTTTGAGTTGAAATAACTTGGAACATCTAAATATTTTGTAGAACTACACAGTAGCCAAACATTATATTTAGAACTTCCAACAGCAGAGCTCTGTTGATTTCAGATGAATAAATCTCAGACGAAAGCTATGAAAAGCTTCGATCATTTTATTAGGTAATAGAAATGACTATTAAATAGTCAAATATTGAGTAGACAAAATGAAAAGACAGCTAAGAACACAAACTGAAAGGACAATATAAAAAAACAGAAACACACTTAAAGGACACAAATTTGAAGTGGAGTATAACTCCTATGTTGACCAAATAAAACATTAAAGTCCTAACACTTATTAGATACCTCTGGTGGTAGATGCATATGCGCTGTGTTCTCTACTAGTAGATGCACTATTGGATCCCTCAAATAAAACATTAAAGTCCTAACATTGCTTCCCTTAAACTGAAAGCAATGGCTTCAGTTTATCTTCTCGCAAACTCCAAGCTTCTCTCTTAATCGAACAAAAGCTTCCAACTTCAATGGTTTGGTCAATATGTCTGCAACCTGATCATTGGTACCACAATGAACCAATTTCACAACTTCATCTTTGACAAGATCCCTCAGAAAATGGAACCTAACATCAATATGCTTGCTACGACCATGAAGAACGGGGTTATTTGATAGTTTAATTGTTGAGTTGCTATCACACATAATCATAGTGCAACCTGACTGCATCATACCAATTTCTTCTAAAATCCTTCTCATCCAAATACATTGACAAGCACAAAATGATGCAGCTATGAACTCAGTTTCAGTGGTGGATAGAGTGACTACCGGTTGTTTCTTTGAAGCCCAAGCAACTGCGCCTCCACTCAATAAGAAAGCGTATCCACTTGTGTTGCGTCTATTATCAATGTCTCTAGTATAATCAATATCAGTATAGAAAATCAACTCCTCCAACATTCCCATTTTGTAAAACACACCGAATCCAGTCATTCCTCTTATGTACCTTAACACATGCTTTGCTGCTTGCATATGTTCCTCTCTAGGATCGGACATGTATCTGCTTAATAGACAAACCACAAACATCAGATCAGGCCTTGTCGTCGCGATATACATTAAACTTCCAATGAGTTGTTTATATATTATGCAATCAACTCTCTTAGCATCACTATCTTTTGATAACTTCACTCCGGGAACAATATGATTCTTGACATCATTTTCGTTATGCAGATTAAACCTTTGAATAATCTCTCCAATATATTTCTTTTGATGGATGAAGATTCCTTCACCATCCCGTGTCACCTCAACACCAAAAAAATACTTCATTTTCCCCAAATCAGTCATCTCAAAATCCCTTTTCATCGATAATTTAAACTCCTCAAGCATCTTTTCATCATTTCCTGTGAAGATTAAATCATCTACGTAAATGCCAACAATAATAATCTTGTTACCTCCATTAGTTTTCACGAATAGTGTGTACTCATGCTCACACCTTTGAAATCCTTCTCTAACAAAGTATGCCTCGATTTTACTGTACCAAGCTCTTAGGGCTTGTTTTAAACCATATAAAGCCTTCACCAACTTGTAAACCTTGTATTCTTCTCATTCCTTTATGTATCCTTGCGGTTGATCTACAAACACATCTTCTGTTAGTTCACCGTAAAGAAACACACTCTTTACGCCTAACTGATAAACACACCAATTCTTTTGAGCTGCTACAACTATCGTCGTACGAATAGTATCCCAACGCGCCACAGGAGCAAAGAAGTCACTGTAATCTACTTCTTCTTCTTGCGCATAGGCTTTGACCACCAATCGAGCTTTGTATTTTTCAACATCTCCCTTCTCGTCGAGCTTGGTTTTATAAATCCATTTAACACCAATTTTCTTTGCTTCACTTGCAAGATTTTAGAGAAACCAAGTTCCGTTCTTTTCTATTTACTCAAGCTCTATCTTCATAGCATTAACCTATTTTTCTTCCTTAATAGCTTTGTTGAATGTTACAGGATCATCGCTTGATACAAACATTACAAGACCCGAAACTTCTTCTTCTTTCTCCCATCCGGTCTCATAATCCTGCAAATAAGCTGGTCTTCTTTTGATCTCTGAGGCCTAAGAGATTCTGCTGGATTCAAAACTTCTTCTTCTTCATTTATCTGCTCTGTTTCAGGCTCATGAGTCATTTCTTCAACATTCTCCTCAGCTTCGGTTTCTCTATCCTCCCAGATTAATTTCCCAGCCTCTAATTCTTTTGTTTTCTGTCCCCAATCCTAATTTTTCTCTTATTCGAAAATCACATCCTTACTTGTAATGACCTTTTTTGTTGCTGGGTTGTATAAGCGATAACCCTTGTATTCGTTGCTTACTCCAATTAGCACACATATGTTGCTTTTATCATCAAGTTTTTTTCTTCTCTGATCTGGAACATGGACATGAACGATACAACCAATTTTTTTAAAGTAATCAACTCTAGGCTTTATTCCACTCCACATCTATTCAGGAGTTTTTCTTGTGTCACGGAAGTTGGATTTCGATTCAAGACATGTATAACCCATTTTGATGCTTCCACCCAAAAATGTTTAGGAACTCCTTTATCATTCAGAATACACTGCACCATATTCATTATTATCCGGTTCTTGCACTCAATAATTCTATTTTGTTGCGGAGTGAAAGCTGTAGTGAGTTGTCTGCTAATTTCGGCTTCCTCACAAAAATCAGTGAACTCATTTAAAGTGAATTCACTGCCTCTGTCCGTTCGTAGACATGCTAACTTTTCTCCACTCTCTTTATCTACATAGATCTTGAATTGAGTAAAGAATATAAAAGCTTCCGACTTTAATGACAAAAAATATATCAATACCTTTTTGCTAAAGTCATCGATGAACGTAAGAATATATCTCTTGTCGGAGTTTGATGCTGGAGAAATTGGCCACAGATATCCAAATGTACCAGCTGCAACCTCCTTGACGAACGCCACAAACTTTTCTTAGGGATACTCTCACGATGTTGTTTACCAACAAAACAGCTAATACATTTCTCAGCTTCGTTGGTGCTCAGATGTGGTATCCCTTTGACCATATTATGATATTTGAGAGTTCTTAAACCCTTGTAACTTAAGTGCCCATATCTTTGATGCCAAAGTTTAAGCTCATCCATTGCTATTATTTTCAAATATTTCTCAGCCGTAAACGAGTTACCTTTTAAGGCCAAAATCTTGAACATTTATTTTCCGTCATTTTTGCTTGCATAACTAGCCCTAACTCCAGATGATAAAGCTTGCATACTTTATGATGTATTAAAATCTCGCAGCCCTTTTGTGCAAGTTGTCCCAAGCTTACCAAGTTACTCGTTAACTTTGGTACTAGATATACATCTGAAATGACATGAGTCCTTCCATTGAAACGTAAAGTTACATCACCTTTTCCAATCACAGAAAGAATAGAATTGTTACTGAGTTATACTGAGGATTGAAACTCTTCATCAAACTTTGAAAACCATGATTTGTGTCCTGTCATGTGGTTGGAACAACCTGAATCAAGATACCACACAAATTTTCTTTCTTCTGGAACTGGTGTGTACGCCATTAACAAAACATCATCTTCCTCTTCTCCAATCTCTGCATAGTTTGCCTTCTCTTTCATAGGACATTTGTATGCAAAATGTCCAAGTCTGTGACAACAAAAGCATTCCACCGTTTCCTTATTAAATCTACTTCTTCCTCTTCCTTGGCCAAATTGTCTTCCTCTACATCTTCCATTTCGATACTCGTATAAAACTTTGAGTACATGCTCTTCTTCTACTATTCTTGGCTTTCTTATTTTCTGCTCATGAACAAGTAATGAGCTTTGCAAGGTATCGACTGATAAAATATCAATATCTTTCGATTCTTCAATAGAACACACAATGTAATTGAAGTTTTCAGTCAGAGTTTGCAAGATCTTTTCCACAATTTTGACATCTTGCATATCATCCCCATAGTTTCTCATGTCGTTTGCTACCACCATCACCCTTGTGAAGTAATCAGAGATGGATTCTCTATTTTTCATCTCCAGCTCAAACGTTCTCCTCAAGGTTTGCAACTGCGCACGCTTCACTCTTGCATTTCCGTGATATTTGGTCTTCATAGAATCCCACAACTGCTTTGAAGTCTCTTTCAAAGTTATCGTCTTAAGAATTGATTTGTCAATCGCATTGAAAAAATAATTCTTTTCCTTCAAATCCTTTAACCTTGCATCGACAAGGATCTTTTTCTCTGCTTCGGTCAATCCTTCTTTGTTAATTGGTTCATCAATTCCATCTTCCACAATATCAAAATACTCCTTTGACCGAAGAATATTTTCCATAAGGAGACTTCAATGGTCATAATCTTCATCAAATTTTGGTATACAAGGTTGCCCAAAATTACTCGATTCTCCCATCTTTTCTATGTGTTTGATCTCTTTATCTTTTAATTTAATGGATCTGATACCAGATTGTTGATTTCAGATGAATAAATCTCAGACAAAAGCTATGAAAAGCTTCGATCATTTTATTAGGTAATAAAAATGACTATTAAATAGTCAAAGATTGAGTAGAGAAAATAAAAATACAGCTAAGAACACAAACTGAAAGGACAATAAAAAAAATGGAAACACACTAAAAGGACACAAACTTGAAGTGGAGTATAACTCCTATTTTGACCAAATAAAACATTAAATTCCTAACAATTATTAGATACCTCTGCTGGTAGATGCATTTGCGCTGTGTTCTCTGCTAGTAGATGTACTATAGGATCCATCAAATAAAACATTAAAGTCCTAACAAGCTCTGGCCATATAGTGTTAGTGAAATCAATTATTTTGTAAATCATGAAGTCACAAAGAGAAAGCATCACAACTCAAAATGGACAGAACTAAAAGAGAAGAAAGTTCCACGTCAAACAATAAAACCATATATTCTCAAAGAGGGACATAAATTAAAATTCAAACGAGACTAAAACTGACCTTTGTCTGAAGTTCCTTAATAACATCACCTACATTGCTCTGTTTAAGTAATTTGATGTGATGAATTATCACCTGAAAAAATACAATGAATAGCCAAATTTGTAAAAACAATCCAAATGAGCAGCATGAATTAAGGATTTAATAGACGTCTCGTCCATACTTCATCATTTGTAGCATGATGGAAAGAAACTTCCAGGTTTTTTAGAACTTGGATATCCAAAGCTTTGTTATACATAATATCAGAAGCCTGTGAAAAGAGATAACATTAGCACGCTGCTCATAAAATCAAAGAAAAAAAATAAGAAGAGCGAATTGATGTTCTATTACTTCAGTTACCTGATTTACATAAGCTCCCTTAGATCTTTTATAAGGATGCTCCAACTCAATGTACGATCCATAATCATCTCTTCTCAATATACATATGAATAACCACTCAGTTTGAGTCATAAAAGTATCAATTAAGAGACATTAAAGAGAAAGAGTACCTGAAAACTAATGACATTTTATTCCGGCGTCTTCCTTGGTTTTTCACGGGTTTAACGGCTCTTTCTCTATGCTCAATTTTTTATATTTATGTTTTGTAGCTAGAATATTATGAATCGTGGGATCGAATGCTACACACGGACACCGATTTTTCTGGGCTTAAATGAGTAAACTGGTTTATTCTCATATACCATGTATTGTATTGTTTTTGTTGAAGTTTTCGATAATTTTTAAATATTTCAATTTTTTTTCCTGTTTCTGTGGTGTTAAAGTAAACGTTTTGGTATTTCATCATCCAATATGTGAACTGTTTTCTCACGAATGAATCGTTTTGTGAACGAGACATCGGTAGAGAAATTGATACAGAAAGAATAAAAGTAAAACTACCATTATAGATTTCATTGTTTTAAAATTTGATTAAATGTTATTTTATAGAAAAATAATAAAAATTCCGTTAAGACGGAAGTGATATATATAATATTTTGGATGAGAAGATACTAACAGTGATCAATGAGTAAAAAGCATTGCTAGTCCCTTATGTTTACTACTTGTATCAACATAGTCCATTTCGTTCACTTTTGCATAAAATTCATCCCCTTCGTTGTAAAAATTTGCAAATATAGTCCCTCGCACATATAAACCATTTAAAAACTGACACGTGGCACTTAAATTCTAAGTTTTGTATCACTTTTAGTCCCCAGATCTCAAGTTTTGTATCACTTTTGGTCTCCCAAAATATACGGAGGGACTAATCGTTTAAATTTTTAAAACGAAGATGATGAGTTTTATGAAGAAATAAATGAAAAGGACTATGTTGATACAAGTGGTAAAGATGGGGACTAACAATGCTTTTGAGCTATGACCAATAGATAAGATATTAAGATAAGACAAAAAAGATAGAAAAAGAAGAAACTCAGAGTAAATTTAGTCGGCTTTAACTCAAAGAAAACAAATTTTTTCTGGTTACTTATTCTACCGTTTCTTCTATTTATGTTCAAAATTAAAGAATTGAGAGAGTACATCACGACCCTTGGATAGTTCAACTCCTATTGCAACCATTAATCCTATCATGACTAATCTACCGTTGATTGGTCCACTAAATGCTAAACTGTCCGAAAAATTTGTAATAATATTAATAGAATCTAATGGTGTTTTTATAAGCAGAAAATAAAAGACAAACGGTGGATGGTGAGGGGATCCACGACATGTACGTCTAAGAGTTCCATAAGAATTGGAACACGTGGTTGCATTTTTATGAGGTAGATGATAATACGAGGTTGTTGTTGTTTTAATGAATTTTGATTTTTTTTTGAATTTTGTATCACTTATCTTTTGTATCTCTTCGAAATATATCCCAACTGAGCAACTTATCCCTAGTGGATAGTTTGTTTTGGACAGCAAGCCAAATGATGAAAAAATGTCGATGAATGTTGTATTTATTCCATACGAACCCGGCCCACCCCACTGTTGGGTTGGGCTTACGAATGACATTGTAGGTGTCCTCCTGGATGTTTAATGTGTTGCAACCAGTTTTCGCATTCCAATAATGGACGTCTTTTGAGCAGAAATGTTAGGAGAGGGAGGGAGATGAGAAGCCTATTGATCTCCTTGAGATTAGCATTGCTTCTAGCTCGAGCGGATCGAAGGTTAGATGGCCAATTCCAATTACCATTGAGAATGATCTCGGAGACTTTGAGGTTCTTCCCGAATCTGAAATTGTCAATGATATCGGATCCATAATGATTAATAAGGGAGGTACAGATAAGCCATGGGTCGAACGAGAAAGATGTAGTCGAGCCATTCCCGATAGCCACCCTGTACAAGTTGCTCGCCAAAGACCGAAGCCGAAGATTTTTCCTCCAAATCCAAAAGGGGAGGATCCGAGAGGAAGATCCCAATTTTTTTTTTATTTTTTCCATTTTAATCCAATCACTCTAGATCGAGTGATTATTATTACTGATAACAGACCAAAGGTGTTTAAGAACAGTCGTCTGATTCCAGATTTTGAAGTCTAGGATAAAAAGTCTCTCGAAAAGGTGAAAATTGTTTTATATTCTCACAAAATTTTATACTAACTTAATTGTTTAGCCGATAATTTTGATATTGATTGTTATCATGTATTGTATCTTTTTAATAAATATATAACTTTTTTAATAATTTGAAATAACATTTTTTACAATGAACGGATGATTTATGTTTATTTAGTCGAGGAATACCAAATTAAATACAATTTTTTATTAATTATTAATTATAGTTAATATTTTACATCTAAAAAAATAGGTTTAATATTTTTATGCCATATTAAAAAAATTACAAATATTCCGTTGTCAAAATACATTGCTAGAACCATTAAATGATAGTTTATTTGAGTTTTTTTACTAATTTCACAAAATTTGTTATAAAATAAATATATTTTTTAAGTATTAATAGTGTTGGTATTTTTGTTTTTAGACAAAACATTTAAAAATAATTGATAGTATTAGAAAATAGATTTTTTATCGAAATACGTAAATATGAGTTTTAAATCATACTATTAAGTTTGTGAAGACAAACAAGTAGTTCAAAAAACAAACAAAAAAATACACAAAAAAATGTTAACAATATTTTTTGTTAAGTTTTTTATAATATTAATATGTTCAAACCACAACATATCGTACCTTATTATTTTTTCAAAAAAGTTATTTTACTTGCGTTCACCACTTATTATCTACTTTCTTATAGATTAGTAAGATGAAGAACCAACGAGTTTGTTAACTTTTAACCATTTCAGTGTGATTTGAGTTTTCGAATCTATTGTGAGTTTTAAAAAATCATATAAGATGGTTTTGAGCAAGTTTATTTTTTTCTCGTTATGTAAAATCTCCAAATTGCATCTATCTACTAAATATAATTAGGAAATACATGCTTTCGAAATCTCACATCCTATATCTAATTCTAAACTCTTCTTATCTCTTAATTATAACATAATCTAAGTATTATGTACATTTACATAAACGTTGGCTTTATATAATAGTTTCACAGCTAACATGAGATCATTTTGCTTATAACATACAGAAAATGAAACATTGTAGCATAAGTATTTACACATTATTTACGAATTTTGTATTGAATTTCGCATGAGTAATGTAAACTTTTTTTTTGTTTGTATTTCTAATCATTTTATGATTTATAATAGGTGTTTAATTATCTTAAATCTGATAAGGAAATAGAATATTGACGATCAAAATGTAATAAATAAAACCTCATATGACAAATTACATAGTTGTGAGGGAGATTTAAAGTTTTATGTAAAGATAAAAGGGCTAGTATGCAATTAGACCATTTATGTAGCAAATTCTGTTACACTTAAGTCTTTGCACCTATATATAAAGGGCATGGCTGAACTATTGAAAGAGATTCTAACTTTTTA
This sequence comes from Limnanthes douglasii subsp. nivea, assembly GCA_036936605.1. Lineage (NCBI taxonomy): Eukaryota > Viridiplantae > Streptophyta > Magnoliopsida > Brassicales > Limnanthaceae > Limnanthes > Limnanthes douglasii. The sequence continues at coordinate 275,293,727 of JAUPFV010000003.1, read as the reverse complement.
ATAAACTGTTTTCTTCTTCTTGACTTTCTCACTCTAAATTTATTTTTCCTCATTTTTCTCTAAGAACATATATAATCCACACCAATATCGTTTGTGATTAACTTATGTTATAAATTATCAATAATTACTATATTCAAGTTGTGATGAGTAATATATTATAAAATAATTGATGCAAATGATACAAAGAGAAGCAAATCGAGGATAAAAGAATATAGTTGTCAACACCAATTCAAAGCGTACCTTATACCGTCCAGACTTAAATAATGGCAACTAATATATATGCGAACAACAAAACCATCCATTAGATACATATTTTGAAGGTGATTCACAAGATTGTAAATTGGAGCCAAACAAAAAAGAGTTGATTCGTAACTTGGGTGCACATCCAAAGGATATATTTATTTTTAAACATTCCATAACCTGATCAATGTATCTAACATGAATAATATGTAAATCATTCGGAAAAATATTATTTTGTTGAAGGTCGATCATAGAGGAGAATTCCAACTTCCATCGCAACCTTTTATACTCAAATCTATCATTCAGATAGTTAACACGCAGGATTAGGAGGAAGGAGACGATGTTACCCCAAGATTATTGTATGAAATGTATGAAAAATGCTCATGAAGATGAGAAGGATTAGAGAGGAGCGCAAAAAAGAAAAGGAAAATTTGGAATGAGGATCCACCGATAGAGATCAAAGGTAACAAAAATATAGAAGGGACAAAAGGAGGAGTAAGACTGCAACGTCCAATTATGATAGAAGGGAAGAAAGCAGATTAGAACCAAAGTTGAGAGAAGAAAATAAGATTTGGTTAACAAAAAAATCATAAATTCAGGGATAATACATCAATATGGTCTCATTGGATGGACGCATGACGTTCCATAGTATCAACCATGATACGTACACTCAAATACATATAAACAGGTAAGCATACCAAATTATAAAAATTAATCAACGGATGCGAAATAAAAAAAAGTTTAGGTTTCAATAGGCTTACTTGTTCATCGAAAGTATATACAAATATTACAATGATGAAGAACCTCAAGTAGATGACGCGTTCCCACTAGCACGAGAAATAATTTTTTGAGTCACGCTAGAGTATTACAATAATAAAAAGTCGATAACTGCGATGAAGAGATCTGAAGCACCAAATTCAGAAATTTAACAACGATATTATGCAGTATAAAAGGGATGATGAAATCAACTATCGAGCATTTTCCATAACTCTAAGGGAAACAATAATGCAATAGTTTAATAATCTCTCACCGGGTTACATAAAAACTTATAAGATGCTCTGAAGTGCGTTTAAAAATCAATTGGTATGTTAAAAAAATATTAAAAAGTGATAACGAGAGTCTGAAGAACTACAAAAAAAATATATTTCTTGAAACAAATTCAAAGTTATAGAGATTGTCACGATCTGGTGAAGGTAGTAGATTTTAGATAATGAGTTAAACAATGAACCTTATATAAAGCAATAATGGGAAAAAATCATTAAACTTTGGAGATTTACTGGCCCAGATGAAACGATTGATTAAGAGGGTTGAGTCGGTCATAAAAAACACTAATAATCCAACCAAATGGGCTTCAACAAGCAAAACTGTCATTGTGGCGCAAATAAACATGAAAGATAAAGAACCAAAGACTAATGCTTCTGCGAACCTGGCTAAACCAATGCATGATCATTATTAAAAGTAAAACCATAAGGTAACCATAACACCGAAAGTACTAGACGAACAGACCAACCGCCTAGGGGACCATTCACATAACTCACTTAAATACCCTCGATTATCTGTGAGAAAACAAAGGATATTATCAAGTATAGTCGACCTGGAAACTTGATATCATAAGTTCTACGGTGATATAAGTTATTTTACTAAAGGTTTTTTGGTTTTTCAAGATCAAAACAAAATCTGTATATACGAATTAAACAAGCTCAAAACAAGGAGTGAACAAATATAGGGTTCATTACTATAAATCAAATCATAATTAACCATAGTAAACATTACATATCACGTATACCCAAACATATTTAGATTTTGAGAAAATCTCATTACAATGATCAATTTTACCTTCTGTTGGCTCAGGAGCATTAACCAAATCATGTGGCACAAGTATCTCATCCGCTTCTTGCTATGAATTTAGAAACCCAAAAAATTCAAAGAGACAATCAAGAGTTATAAAGAACCTTAAACATCACAAAAACTAATTTCATCCAGACATAATTCAATCAACTTTAATCAAATTTCCATCTCGAAGTACAAAAATTCTCAATAAAAAACCAAAACTCAATCTATTGGTTCGTTATCAGACACAAAATCTAAGCTTCACCAAGAAAAAATATTTTCAAACAATTATAATATTTTATAAACTTATAGGTAATATGACATTATTTTGACTTTTCAGGTAAAAGCTTTCTCTTAATTAACACAAACATTCGTATTTGGAAGCATTGCTCCGAAGGTCTAGTTTTAATAGTTGTATCTTCAAAAGAAATGAGTTAAATATCCAGATTATTTAGTGCAGGTAATCCACTAGATATCTTTACTTTGATAAAATTGTTAACTATTATGTTTGAATGAACTTTTCTTATCAGAATCGCATTGCAAAATGCTTGTTTGCTTTGTAAGTATATTCTTAATAAAAATATGTGGATTAAAATTTTGAACAACAAATCAACATCAAAGCATAAGTTTGAATCTTTGTGATTCTGTGTCGTTTGATTAGTTTCCTAATATGATAATAAGGCTCAGGGGTGTCACTGATGTCATGCCTTCTTTTCTTATAAGGAACAAATTTCGAATGTTATCCTCCTGAAACATATTGACCAGTTTTGTTGTATAAATCCTCTCCAGAAATTGCCATATGATAATTTAGATCTGTTTTGAAACATCTGATATTCTGTCAAACCACCAAGCTTTATATATATATCATCAACAATTCACTTCTTATTTTTTAAAACTACTTTATATTAAGCACAATGCACAACACCGAATCAAGTATTAAAAGAAAAAATAAATATGTAACTAGCGATTTTAAAAAACCAGTCTCCTACAAAACTAAAACTGAAACAAAAAAGGAATGATATTTAGTTGACGACATTACTTTTGCTTAAAAGTCTTATTTATGCAATGCTAATGTTGATGTTACAATTACAGTTCGGAGCTATATTGGAAGCCTTTATGTTAAAATAAAAGCAGATACCCTGCAACTTACCTTTAATTAATTGTAAATCTTGATTTGCTTCTCAAAGGTACGACATTTTTGCATTAGTTAATAAAAAAATAATTATTGTAAGCATTTTATAAAATTATTATTTGCCTTAAAGTTGAGGCAAAGTTTGTAACTTCAATTACCTGATTTAGATAAACCCTCTTAGGTCTTTTAAGAAATAGACACTTAATAACTCCCGCCTATATGTTACCGCCAATATTAAGACCAAGGCCATGTGTTACCCGCCAACAATACGTCCCGCCATAATGTTACCCGCCTATAATAAGTCCCGCCAATAATAAGTTCTGCCAAAATGTTAACCGCTCATTCTCTTCCTATATATAATTTCATAACTACATAATCTCAACACACCTTCAATCTACTTAAATATAGTCTATAAAAAAATCATAGTTTTGTTCAATATGGAATGGTTTACCAGATAAAGACTCTCTCCTCCAAGCCGTCAAGCGTGTGAAGATAACGAGGTCGGATGAGACTACTAATGCGTTTATCAATAAAGTGTTATGTATAATGTATTACATGTACATAAAATTAAGACAAAAACCCATGTCGTCTCCACGCAGTCGTGAAGAAGTATCCACAATGTACACTTATCTTAAAAACAAACCAATGTATCGTGTGTTAGATTTCCCATGGGAAATCCAAATCGAGGCGTATAACTCGTTCCTTTTGGGTAGAAATGATTATTTGACAAAAGATATGATACGTTACGTGGAGGAACAAATCATTGAAAAAGAGGAAGCATTTCAGAGTTGCAATTTTGACGAATGATATGCCTTTGACTAAACTTTATGTTTTTTTATGTTCATGTTTAATGTTGATTTGTGTTCATTTGATCATTTTAAATTATTGTATTTGTTGTATGTCCATTTGAGTGCTTTAAGTTATTTATGTTGTTTTATGTTCACGTTTAATGCTGTTATATATTTGTTTGGTGTTTTTTAGTTTGTGTTTAAATGTTTACTTATGTATTTATGAGGTTATAATATCTTTTTTGATTCCAAGTATTTTGGTTTGTGACCTCCCACATGATGTGAGGAAAGAGGTGCATGATGTGCTCGGTATGAGGATTAATGATTCAATTAAAGAACATATATTTCGTGATATTGAGTTGGACCTCGCTGATAGTAAGGTGGAACATCCATATTTCTTTGAATTTGATATATAAGGAGTCTTATGTTATCCGTTATTTTATGTTCCTTTGAGTAATGTTGGAGATTATAGTTGTTTATGTTCTTTTGAGTTCCTAAACGTTAGTATGTTAGTTTATGTTCAATGAGTCGTTTAATTTATTGTATTTGTTTTATGTTCATGTTAATGTGGTATTATCGATGATGAATCATATAGTTCTCAAGTGATATATTTGCACCCCTATTATCCATAACTACATTACCACATTCATTTAAGTGAAAGTATGAAACACTAAAACAATATGGAAAATAACACACACTAAAATTAAATATGGGAACAACTCACACATAAAAAACATAAATTACTGCAAACACACACACACACACACACACACACACAGACACACACACACACAAAGCATAAAGTATTACAACACACACACATTAAAACATTAAACCTTAGTGAAGTTGAGTAACTCAATCGAGGGGCGAAACCTTTGCGAGGGGCAGAGCCTCTGGCTGGGGTCAAGCTGACAAGTTAACTTGGAATTTTTTTTCACAATGGTGTTGCTATATCGAAAATGCATTTGAATTTTGAATTTGGTCATATTTTGTCTACAACCGAATTACAAGAAAAATGATTAAAAACTACTTTAGTTGTAGCTAGTGGGTGGTGAAAGTTTAAACAATTCAAACAATATCTTGTGACCAAGGCATTGTCTTATCATGTCAGAAATTAATAAGTGGGTGAGTTACATTTGCATTTGCATTTGAATTTGGTTTTCTATATTTGGACACAACAACATTTTGAGATCTATAAATAGAGGCTTGTATTGCTGTATCTGAACACCACAATATTTTGAGCTTATTTCCCTGTTGTTTCACTACTTCTTAGTTTTTTCTTGTTATATTCATGGATCTTTCAAGAAACTATAATTTCTATCCATCACAACATGGTTGAAGTAACCAATCCCAGAATTCAAATACCCGACCACCTTACCCAAGACCTCAACATCCTGAAAATCTTCAACCTAATGAGTGGAATCCTAATGTTGGCACTCAATATGGCATGCCACATAATTTATCCATTCAGAATCCCTACAACCGACCTTACATGCCATTTGGATACCCACATATGGCCGTAAATAGTTATGTTCCTGGTCATATGAACTACCCAAATACTTATGTCCCAGAAATGCCTGAATTTTCTATGCAGATATCGCTTGGAGGTAGTGAAGGGGATACCGCTACTAGTTATGAACCTCATACTTAAAAATCCACTACAAAAAAGTACGGGATGTGTAGTACATCGAATAATAAATCTTTACTATGTGGTTTTTTCCACCATAGTAATAATAATGAAATTGGGACAAACCAATCGGGTGGAACATTATGGCAAAAAGTTAAAGACTTTGTATCTGAGGAGACCAGAATTCCAAGAACCAAGACAAGCCAAAATTCATTATCAAGTGATCAATAAACATATTGGTATTTTTGTTGGTCTATACGGTACTGCATGTAGAATTAGGCGTAGTGGATGGTCTGAGGATGACTACATTTCTGAGGTTGTAAATATGTATACTAAGTCGAATGGTAAGAAATTTCAGCTATTTGAAGAGTGAAAGTTAGTTTGTGAGCAACCGAAATATATGACAAGAGCCCCTGAATCTGGTAGTGGTGGATCAAAGAGAAAGAGTGATGATGACTCGGTTGATTCTTCATATGTACGTCCCAAAGGTAGGTATAAAAGAAAAGAAAAGAGGTAAACATATTGTAGCTGCGAACCAATTAGACATATTAGAAACTACTTAGGAAGCAGTATTAACTATAAAAAAAATAAGATTGAAGCAATGTGATTCTATTAACGAATACAAACTAGAATGCTTCGCCAAAACGAAGTTGAAAAAATGAAGTTGGAAGTTGAGAGAATGAGGTTGTTTATGGAGTTGCATAATAAAGTTTGTAGTCCTACTGTAGAGAAGATGTTTCAAGATTTGACAAAAATTATAAATTCAAAGTTACAAGTTAGTTATGTGTGATGTTTTCAATTGTTGTTGTGTGTGATGTTTTCAATTGTTGTTGTGTGTAATGTTTTTAATTATTGTTGTGTGTGCTCATTTCAATTATTCTGTTTGTTGTTTTTATTTATTCCAGTTTAATAAAAATGGTAAAAATTGTTGGTTTTTACCTACTAAAATGGTCAAAATATTGTTTCCAAATTTTTTAATGTAATAAAGCTTAATAAATTTCGGTGTATGAATCAAACAAACCAAGTATCTATTTATAGATCTCAAAATAAAAAATGATGGTATGATTTATTTATTTTTGCTACTTACGGAATCTCAATCAATATATCAAGATTAATTTATATATTCTTGAGGTATATAATTTTTCTTATGCTTCGATAATTAAAATTTTAATGTATGCTCACATTGGTTCAGAATAGGATACACTATTAATGATTCGAGTGTAACAATATGACATGACCATAATATATTTGGTAAGAACAAAATATCATAATTTTACATCAATTAAGCCATGAAATTAAGGAGTCATTTATGTATCATGTATTTGTGAGTTCATTGAATGTTACATCACTTTATGTATTTATACTTGCATATTTTTCAAACTAAAATTTGTAAGACACTAAATAATAATTAATAAAGAAAATAAATTTAGTTCATCACCATTAAAGAAAATAGAATATAGCAAGTAATTACAAATTTCATTATTCATTTTTAATAAATTATGAGAAAATAGAAAGATGCAACTATCTCTTTTCATCTTCTTCCACTAAAGTTACAACGCGTAGAGTCTTTCATGAAGACAACATTTATGTGGATATTATTAGCCTAAAGAATATTCAAATTCATTGGAATTTTATCTATGATTCAACCATTAGTTTAGTTTCATATTGCATTATATATACTTTTAGCTCCTATAAAATTAAGTAAAGCAATAAAATATTTATATTTGCTCTTATATCTCTTGTAAAATATATCTCCACCAAGTCTTCACGAAAGAAACTAAGAGCATAATTCATAAAATTAACGGATAAAAATTATATATATATATAGTGTTTTATTAACTTTAGATTGTGTGTCATCTCTTTAGCGTGCATGTATCTAAGTGAATCGAGTTCTCAGATAATGATGGTCTTTTATTCAACGTTAAAATTGGATATTTATCATGTTTTTCTTTTCCATAAGTAGTTTGCCTCTTTTACCACATTCATTCATGTATAACAAAGCCACAATTATTTATAACCAGACGAATCTCATTATTTAGTTGATAGCGATTATTTTTCAGCTATCGTGGTCGTTGTTGCATTTACAAACCTTGGATTCGCTATGTGTGTTGGTTTGATAAAAAGTATTTGCTGTATTGTATATAATAGTAACTATTATTTTTGTATATATATCATTGATTGATGTGATTAGCATACCATATTATCTTTGGGTCCTAACCTCTTTTATTGTCCTATGCGACATTCATTTACCATGTTGTGGTAGATTGTTTTCCTAACATTGACTGATGCCCTGTTGTTAGAGTCTATTGGTTTTCTTATTTTTGATTTTTCATAATGGTTCATCTATATTTTATATAAATACTTGTATCGATATTTTAAAAAAATTATGACCAAATCATGATGTCATGCATACTAGTAATTGAACCCATATAGATTCTAAAAAATAGGCAAGTTTATACGCTAACGGGGAAACAATTATAGAAAATATTAGAGAATACTAAGTTCTCGTATGATCCTAATTATGCATTATATTGTTTAATATATTGTAAGATGTGATCGTGTTTCTATTCTTGAGCAATAATATGTAGCTTAGGTTCTTGGAAGATTTTCGCTTGTCATCAAAACACTTTAACAACCTCATCCTTAAGTGGAAAAGTTGTTAATGAGTCCTAAATTTATTTACTCAAATCGTGTACCTCATTGAGGGTAAGAAGGATATCTTACATGTCTCATAATTATAACATAAATGAGATTTATATATGCCACTAAGATATCGAATATGGTCTTATTTTTTAGATGGTCCATCATAAAGGGAGGAGTTTGTTTATATTTTTTTGGAAAAGACGTGTGTTGTATATTTAGGAATAATAGTTACTGGAAAATGAATTCCATAAATTATTGTTCTTTAATTTTAGGACCCTTAGCGGTGTTTTTTTATGGTGTAAAGGTTTTTCCTCATTTCCCCGCTTGCAGTTGAATTTATGCATAAATGTAGGTTTTCCAGATTTTCAAGTGCAATTAAGGTCGGAAGACTAATTTTATAGATAGACTATAACCAAAAGATCAATATGTTACAAACTAAAGTAAAATGACTAATTTTATAAATCAATTAAACTAATAAACCAACTAAAATATGAACACATAGTAATGAACCAACTGAACCATTTAGATAAAACTATAAATATGAAAACGCAATATTCTTTTTATTTAGGATTCTTTAATGCTTCTGTCTCCATGAGTGGACCGAGAGAGAGCTTGAGTGTCATCCCTTGGTTGTGGGTATGTGATATCTCCCATTTCAAGCATGAAATATCTTGACTTAGAATGCCATTTTCAAACCTAAGGAATAAGTTTTTGAAATATTTTGACTATCTTTATAAGATAAATCCTTTCCAAAAATTGCCAAATTTATTTTCGTAGTATATATTTTAGATTAATAAGATAAGTTAAATCAGTTGTGTAAATTTCAAAACATCTGAATGGGATCATGTATCATTTTTGTCAAACCATCAAGCTATTTATCATCAACAATTCACTTCTAGTTTTTTAAAAATTAATTTCTCTTAAAAATCATACTTAATATGAGAAAATCATCTACATATAGAAAAAAATGACTATTACATCACCACGAACTTTCATGTATAAACATTTTTCCGTTGTATTATATTTAAATTAATTATACATTAACAAATTCTGGGTGTCACTTCTTAGGTGCTTGTTTTAGACCATCTAATGACTTCACAAGCGTATATACCTTGAAATCATTCCACAGAAGTAAAAAACCTTCGAAATGGTCCATATAAATCTCCTCATCAATGTCTCCATTTAGAAAATCTGTTTTGACGTCCATTTGGTGGATTTTTAATTTGTATACTGATGTAATTGTAAAGGGCATCATAATTCTTGTTGTCCTATCTAACAAAGCATAGATATCAAAATAATTTATTCCATTTCTTTATCGGAAACCTTTTCCTACCAAACTTGCTTTGAAATCTTGATGGTTTCATCTATGCGGCATTTCTTCCTAAATACCCAATTGTAACCAATTGGTCTTGAACCCGAAGGTAAGTCTAATAACTTCCAAGTGTGATTTGATATCATTGAATATATTTGGTCATTCACGACCTCTTACCAAAATACGGATCTCGGGATGTTATTGATTCCTTATATGATTTAGGATTGTCTTCTAAAGAAAGCACTATCAGAATTTTCCAGGTGATTTCTTCACAATTTTCTTCTGCTAAATAGAAAGAAATCATTTGAGAGTCTATTATTGGGCCTAAAATTTTAGGTCTTTTTTCCTTTTGAATCCTACGAGGTTCTCGTGGTTGTTCATCAACCAAAAACGTCTTTTTTAAGGTTCTTTCCTCATTTTCTGTAGTGGTTTGCATGCTATTATCATCATATAATTTGGATTCAAAAAACTTAGATTCTCTTGTTTCAAATACCACACTAAATTCCAAATCTAATAACCTATAACCTTTGATATTGGCCTATTAATCAATGAACAAACATCTTATGAATTTAGGACCTAACTTTATTCTTCTTTGATCTATGTTATTACAAAATGCTAAATACCCTCACATTTTAAAGTAGTCTATGTTTGGTTTTCTTCCTTTCCATAACTCATATGGAGACAATCGGTTTTTTTAAGAGAAGTACAATTAAAAATATGACATACACTTAAAATAGCTTCACCTCATAAATTAATATGCAATTTTGAATTAACTAACATTACATTTTACATCTCGGTCAAATTTCTATTTTTGCGCTTAGCCAATTCATTTTATTACAGTGTGTAAGGCGCCGAGCATTGATGAATTATCCCATGTTCTTCACAAAACTGGAAACTTTTCTTGAGAAATATTCTCCACCTTTATCAAAATACAATATTTAATCTTAGCGTCTAATTGATTTTCTACTTCCGCTTTGAAGATCTTAAACATACTACAGACATTATATTTATGTTTAAAAAATACATAAGTAAATCTAGAATACTCGTAAATGAAAATTATAAAGTATTTATTACCCCCGCGTGTCAAGATATTATTTAACTTACATATGTCGGAGTGTATTAAGTTAAAAGATATTTTGTGCATTTTTCTACAGATGTGTAATGCTTTTTAATTATTTTTATTCTACACACAACTCATATTTTCATACGAATCTATATCACATTATATAAGTCTGGCTTTCACAATTCTATATATCGTACTATGTCTTATATGAGACAAAAAAATTACACTCTTAAAGGTTAAATATGTGAATAAATTTTGTACTCTTAAAGGTTAAATATGTGAATTCTATATATCGTACTATGTCTTATAGGTTAAATATGTGAATTCTATATATGTGAATTCTATATATCGTACTATGTCTTATATGAACAAAAATATGTGAATAAATTTTTGGCAACAGGTTAAGGTCGGAAGACTAATTTTATGTCTTAATAAAAATTACACTCTTAAAGGTTAAATATGTGAATTCTATATATCGTACTATGTCTTATATGAACAAAAATATGTGAATAATTTTTTTTAGCAACAAATCATCATCAAAACTTAAGTTTGAATCCTTGTGTGTCTTTTGATTAGTTTCCTAATATGATAATAACGGGCGTCACTAGTGTCATTCCTTCTCGCCTTCTAAAGATTCTCAAAAGATCATGAGAGTTTACAATGTCATTTTCACACCTAAGGAATAAGTTTCTAAAACATCTTGACCAATTTTGTTGTATAAATCCTCTACAAAAATTGCCATATGATATTTAAGTCTGTTTTGAATAATCTGAACAGGATCATGTATCGATTCTGTCAAACCACCAGGGCTATATACCATCAACAATTCACTTCTCGTTTTTTTTTCAAAATTACTTTCTATTAAACACATTGCACAACACTGAATCAAGTATTAGAAGAAAAAGAATTTATGTAACTGATGATTTTACAAAACCAGTCTTCTACAAAACTAAATCTGAAACAGAGAAGAAACAGAATGACTGCATTACTTTCACTCAAAAACCTTGCTTCCGCACTGCTAATGTTGTTGCTAGAGTTACGGTTCACAGCTATACAAGAAGCTCTTCTGTTAAAATAAAAACAAATATCATACGCCTTACCTTTAACTAATTGTAAATTTTGACTCGCTTCTCGTATGTATCGTATGTATGACGTTTCTGCATTAGTTAATGAAATAAATAAATTATTGTAAGCATTTTATAAAATTATTATTAGCCTTACCGTTGAGGTAAAATTTGTTACTTCAATTACTTGATTTACATATAATCTCTTAGGTCTGTTATAAAGATGCTCCAACACAAGCTGCGTAGAGACGTACTCTTCATCTGTGGATATAATCTCTATGGTTGTCTGACCGCTGCTCTTCATCTGTCGATATATAGTTGGCTGGCCGCATCCAACAACATCGCTTTTAGTATGTACATTCGTAGTAAAAGAGAAAAACATAAACTGATTTTCCGTCCAAATGAAGGCGATCAGATATAATAATTGAAAATAAAAAGAGAATAAAAACTGAATTAAATTTTAAAAAAAAAACTAATAAATATTCTCATTACTTTTTCTAAATAGTAAATTAGAGGTAGAAGATAGAGGTCACCAGACAGAGTCAAAGGTAATTGTTCTAAAACCTAGGATTTTACTGAAAGTTTCAATTCTGGAATGAAAGTAGAAGATTATTGTAATCAGAATAAACCGGATTTGAAGATTGATTCAGATGATTTATCGGAGCATGATGAAGTGATATAGCAATTAGTACTTGAACTGATAAATACAAGAACAGGAGGGCTGCCTACAATTTTCGAAGAATCCGATTACATTCCAAAACAGGAACAAGAACGTAAGCCAATGAAAATGAATGAGAGATACGAGCAGAAGACCAAATTGATCGAAATTCAAAAGGTTTATAAGAGCTACACTGATAAAATACGCGAATTCGATGTTTTTAGTTCTCAAACTATGCATGCCATCAGCTTACTCAAGCTAAAAGACCAAACTCGTCACGAAACAACAGTAGATCGCTCGTCGCTCAAATCAGTATTCTTACCGAATCTGTTCAAACGAAGAAAACCTGAAGCTAACCGGGAACAGAAACTGATCGAGGAGCTATGTAAAGATTTTGAAACAGTTTATCTTGGGCAGATTTGTGTTTCGTGGGAGACACTCTATTGGCAGTACATAAAAGCAAAGGAAATCGAGCAGCCTGATCTTTGACCCCTTTATCGGTTTAATGAAGTTGCTGGAGACAGGGGCGGATTTACTATGGGGCTAGGGGGGGCGCGAGCCCCCCCAAGCCTCAAGGAAGATGAGTAATGGGAAAAATTTTATTTTCGAAATTTTTAAAGAAGTCATGTTTAAAATGTTTGATAAATGGTCAAACGGTGTCGGTTTTGGCTGAATTTTGGACAGCATGTTTGGGACATATAAAGCTTCAATATGTCCGGTTGGATTGTTATTTGATGCTATGGTTTGGGAGAAATCACTTTTGGAATAGTGGAGTAGTTTTTGTAATATTATTCATTTTTGTTTCTGTTTTTGTTAGTTTATTATATTTAAAATTGTTGGTGGGTTGTAGATATTTATTATATTGAATTGGATATACTTTTACCTTCAACTTATCATAATAGTAGAAGTGTTTTTGGTGGAATCTTGATAAGTCTTGTGGTCTTTTACTCTTCACAACGAAGTGGTCTTTTCATATAAATGTTTTGGTTGTTGCTTTATTTTACCGTTGATTATTTTTCAGTGATTAGGTTTGTGGTTTTACTTTGTTAATAAATCGATTGTTTTATTATTTGGTTGGTTGTTTTGAAGTTAATCTCGCGTGTGGTTGATATACTATTATTTAGGTCTAATAGTTGGTATTAGAGCTCCATACCCAGACGAAAACGTGATACAGATGAAATTCTGGGATGTCGAAGATGATGAACCATCAGTCATGCTCATCAAACGAAGTGACTTTATTAGAGTGGATAAAGATAATGTGACTTGATTAATTGAAGTGACGCTAAGGAACTTCTAAGATGCTCTAATAAGAGTGAACAAATATATTCGTCGTAAAACTTTATGACTTAGATATGAATCACGAAACAACCTAATTAGAGTGAGCATTAAGTAAGTCAACTGAGGGGAGGTAAAAGTGGTAGAATTTGTTATGTGCGACCAAATTTCCACATCGGATAGGTATGAGAATGATCAATGACAAATAAGTAAGAACATATCTCAACTAGTATGAAGCCTTTTGATTTTGGTACTAACTCATATATAAACTTAAGATTATTTAGACATATGCCTCATAAATCAAATGTAGAATTTATATATATATATATATATATATATATATATATATATATATATATATTTAATTTCAATAAATATTTATGATTTTCTTAACCAATAAAAATGCCAGGATTAATTTTTTTTAATATTTCCTAACAAATTATTAACAAATCAATTAAAAGTACGAGATGAATGAAAAAAAAAATTAAAACATGTCTAGTTTGAGTAATACTTCAGCCCCTCCAAACCTGGATTCATGGTTCCGCCAGCCTGGAAATTTCCAATTGTTTCAAGTTCTCATTCAAAGATTTCTAGAGAGCAAACCCTTTCAGAAATCCTCGAAAGTAAAAAAAGAACAAATACTTGTAGAAAAGATTAGTAACAACTTTTGATTAATTGTTCAATTCATAGTTATACATCGGGTTGGGTTGTAAAATGACAAAATATTCTCATTAATAAATAAAAGCATTCTTAGTGGTAAATAGGAAAAAGTAGGAAACGTATTTATCCCACGAAGACCGAATGGACTATTCAATATTCAAGTTTCTTTGCATCTTTAGGTAACCTTCTTCATCGTCTTCATGAATTTCTAACGATCCAATAATCAATACCACCCAAAGTAGTATCATAACAACATGATCGGCGTTTCTACCACAAGGTTCACGAGAAATACCGTGGATATATTTCTTGATTCCACTACTATCGATCGCTACAATCACGAGAAATACCGTGGATATATTTCTTGATTCCACTACTATCGATCGCTACAATATCGCTACAATCACGGGTTGTCGACTAACCGCTTCTAAAAGAGAATATTCGTTATTGGAAAATATAAATTCATAATCATAAATTCGTGCATCGAAAGTAACAGCAACAGGTTCACATTGTCTTTGTCTGCCAACGTATGGATAGGATTCCTCACTTGAAACACCTAAATATTCTATTATATAATCCAATGCTCTATGGATAACACCGCCCGCACATCCCGCATTCTGTGTAACACAATCGACGAGTTCCTCTTCTGAAAGGGTAACTTGTTTGCCGCATTTAATGTTTATGATATTGTTCAACCTCAAATTTAAATTTTGATATATTAAAAGTAATAACATTTTCTTACTGCATTTTCTTTGGTCTTTTACTAGTCTAACAACTCCTTCTGTCCTCCGATCAACACTATTTGGGAGTTCTTCTATACCCAATTTTTTATGTGCGAAAGAAGTAGCTCGAGCATTATGAAATGTCGGATCTATACCCAATTTTTTATGTGCGAAAGAAGTAGCTCGAGCATTATGAAATGTCGGATCGACTATTACGCACGCACGCACTCGCTTCTTCTTTTGGGCTTAAATCAGTAAACTAATTTATCCCATGTACCATATAGTGTTTTTGTTTTTGTTAAAGTTTTCAATAATTTTTAATTTTTTTTAAATATTTGAAATCTTTTTTCTGTTTCTATGGTGTTAAATAATTTTTTTTTTTGTTTCGAGACATCTGTAAACTGTTTTTTTCGATAATTTTTAAATTGTTTTTAAATATTTGAAATCTTTTTTCTGTTTCTATAGTGTTCAAGTAAACTTTTTGGTAATTCTCCGTGGTATCTTGATCCGATGTTGAGGTGTTGCAGAAAACTTCTTCGTTCTGAAATGGTGGTGAATCAAATTTTTCGAGAACAGAACTCGGGGCGGACTGGATTGCAAAGGAAGTTCTTGAGAGGAAATCGGATTTGGAGTTTGATGGGAACAATGCTCCTTCGAAGTTAAGAGCAATTGTTTTTTAGAGAGCATCAATCTTGGATATTTGAGATTAAGAAATTAGGGTTGGATTGGGGCTGATTTTGGTGACTAAAGGTTGAAGATGATGTTTTGATTTCGCCCGAAAATCTTTAGGTTTTGGTTAATTTTGTGTAAAATTGTCTTATAAGGCTTGTATTCCTCCTTTATTTCAATAAAAGCCCTTTCGATTAAAAAAAAAAGTAAATTTTTTTGTTTTGGGACATCTGTGTAAACTGTTTTCTTACCACTGAGTCGTTCCGAAACGATTCAACGGTAGAGAAATTAATACATAAAAGAATAAGAATAAAAAGTAAAACCAGCAGCATGAATTTCATTTTCAAAGTTTATAAAAGATTATGGTTTTGCACAGAAGAAAATATTGTTTTGCAGAGAAATGTGGAGTTTCATTGAAACGGGAGTGCTATATATAGTAACTTAGACGATTTGTTTTCGAAAAATGCCACAAGTATGACATACCTTCTAGCATGTCACAAGTATGACATACCTTCTAGCATGCTACAAGTATTTCACACCTAACAAGTTTAAACAAAATTATAGAATTTCAGTATTGTATACTGCAAGCATGACATACCTTCTAGCATGCCACAAATATTTCACACATAACAAGTTTACCCAAAGATATAGAATTTCAGTATTGTATATAGAAAAGAAAACCTCTTCCGTATTAAGCTACACCATTACTAATTTAGACTTTTATGGTTGTAAAAGAATTTTCAACTCACCCCTCGCAGTTCCATGATTCAAAGCATTACCCAAGGAAAGTATAATTTGCATAAACTTTTTCAACTTAGCAGAATTTTTGATATATATAAATATATTATACTATTTTAATGGCAGAATATTTACTAATATAATATATTTTTCAAAATATAAAATCAAATCTAAACATATTTTCCTAAATTGAGTAATATATCTTCATTTGTATAATATTTTTAGTTGAATAATATATTTTCAATTGAATAATATATATTATTAAAAAATACATTAATATTTTATAAAAATATTTTGGCTAATTAATTAATATATTTCAAGCTTAATTACAATGTCTCCTTTAAATTAAGTTTGCTCTTGATTTCCAAACTTTCAACATTTATTTTGAAGATTTGTGCATTTTGTGACTTTGTGAAGATATCAGCCATCTTGAATATCAGCATTATTCACGAGCTCCCTTAAAAACTGATATCAAATCCGGATGTGTTTTGTTCTTCCATGAAGAACTGGATCTTTTGTGACTGAAATAGTAGAATTATTGTCACAAAATAAAATGGTTGACTTAGACCTTCTTTCTTTTTAGACTTCCGGAAATTTCACGCAACCAAATCAATTGACATCCTGCATAAGATGCAGCAATATATTATGATGCCGTAGTCGAAAGCGCCACAACTAATTGTTTCTTTGAGCTCCATGAAACTGCACCGCTACCAAGATGAAACAAATACCTAGAAATATTTTTGCTATCATCAATGCTTCCTGCTAAATCAATATCTGTATAACCAATGAGATTAACTTTTGTATTAGTTTCATAAAATATTCCATAGTTAGTGGTTCCTTTCACATATCACAATATTCTTTTGGCAGCCTCCCAGTGATTAGAATAAAGTTTTTCCATGAATCTACTTATCAAACTAGCAGCATACTCAATGTCAGGCCTTGTCAAAGTTAGATACATCAGATTTCCAACCAGACTTCGGAACATGTTTGCATTGACAAGTTCACCTTCTTTAGATAACTTCAGACCTATGATGCATGGAGTAGTGACAACAGTTTCCAGCTTGAATGTTTTTAGAACTTATTTCACATAATTCTCTTGTGAAATAAAAATTCCTTTCTTAGATTGATGAATTTCAATGCCAAGAAAAAGATGAAGTTCTCCTAAATCTGTCATCTCAAATTCTGCCATCATTGACTATTTAAATTCTTCCAACATTTTTACATTGTTTCGTGTGAAAACAAGATCGTCGACATATAGACTAACCACCATAAATATTCCTTGAGAATCACTTTTGATGTAGAGAGTATGTTCATATGGACATTTTTAAAATCCATATTTTTCAAAATAAGAATTTATACGGCTGTAGTAGGCTCGGGGTGATTGTTTCAACCCATACAATACTTTTTTAGCTTGTAAACTTTTTCTTCTCCTATCTTGATAAACCCAAATGCTTGATCAACATAGACTTCTTCTTTGAGAAAACCATTCAAGAATGGAGACTTTACATCCATTTGGAACATCTTCAAATTATTTGAGCAGCAAGAGATATAAGTAACTGATGTGTTTCAAGTCTGGAAACGGGAGCAAATACCTTTATAAAATCTTCTCCTTTTTTTTCTTGTATCATTTTGCAAATAACCTCACCTTGTATTTATTGATAGAACCATTTGGATTCATCTTTGTCTTGTACACCCGTTTGACTCCAATAGAACTCTTGTGAGGCTGTAAATTTGTAAGCTCCCATGTATCATTATTTTCAATTGAGAAAATCTCTTTGTTCATAGCTTTCCCTATACTTTTTCTTGATATGCATCATCATACGAAATTGGATATTCTCCTGTAAAGAAAGAAAAAAATACAGCATCGTGCTCCACTATTTCATCAATTACATCATATAGTTCTTGGATACTTCTTATTTTTCTGACCGGACTAGATGAAGAACTTGATGAAAAACTTGAGGAAGTAGGAGGACTTCCTCATGGAGTATTATTTTCAGCACTTTCAAAATCTGCCTCTTCTTTCTATTCAAGTTCAAGTGGAAATATTTACAAAGGTTCTTTATCAGCTTTCATCTCTTCAAAAAACGATTTTTCATCAAACCGAACATCTCAACTTATCACAATCGTTTTTGTTACCGGATTATATAGGTCGTATGCCTTACTTCTTTCACTATAACCAACGAAGATGTGTTTTTCTAAGTTGTCATCTAACTTGCTTCTCATTACATCCAGAATATGAGAGTATGCAACACTCCCAAATATTTTTAGATGATGAACATTAGGCTTTCTACCATACTACATCTCATATGGCGTGCAATTATCCAAGCTTGTTGTTGGTGATTTTTAATAAGATAAACTGCGCAGACAACAGCTTCACAAAAAACCTCTTGATAACCTCTTCTTCTTAAGAAGACATCTAGCCATCTCCATTATTGGTATGCTCTTTCTTTCAGATACACCATTTTACTGAGGCGTATAACAGACTGTCATCTCATGCCGAATGCCACTGTCTCTGCAATATTTCTTAAATTATTTTGAAAAATACTCACCTCCACGATGTGTCCCTAAGGTGTTGATTTTTAATCCAGTAAAGTTCTCTACTTCTGCTTTAAAATCTTTGAATTTTTGAAATGCTTCTGATTTTTCTTTGACACAATACACCCAATTTTTTCATATGTAATCATCAATAAAATATATAAAATAACGATTACCTCCGAAATATGGAACTGTCATTGGACCACAAAAATCTGAATGAATAAGTTGCAGTGGGCTTTTTGCTTTCCACATTGATTTAGACGGAAGCGAAATTTTATGTTGCTTTCCAAACTGACAAGTTTCACATACATCATCGAGATGACTAATATTTGGTAAACCCAGGACCATCAGCTTTCTTGAAAGCATCTCAAAGTTTCTATAATTCAAATGTCCAAAACGATCATGCCATAATTTTGCAACTACTTCATGAGAACTAATCAAGCAAGATATAATCTGATTTTGAAGAGTAAGTGAGAAAAGATTATTTTGTGCTACTCCAACTTTAGAAACAACCCGATTATTCAATGATAAGTAACATGCCATGTCATGAAAATGAATATCATACACCTTCTTCAATAAATACCCAACACTAAGCAAATTATTTTTTTAAGTCCAGGAACAAAATAAGCATCAAACATTTTCCCAATCCTACATTCCTTTGTTTTGAATTCTAATTCACCAACATCATTAATTTTGTAATATTTTCCATCTCCTACTTTTACTTCTCCACAATCAACTTCAAATAGTTTTTTGTTACTTGTCATATGTTTGTTAGCACCACTATTTATATACCAGAAATCATCAGTCTCTTCACCATGAGTCACAAGTAATAAAGTTTCTTGACTATTTTCACCATATTAGGTTCGTATTTTTGTTTTTCCTTGTACCAACAATCGCTTTCCATATGACCAGGCTTGTAACAAGAAAAACACTCGATATAACCAAAATCTGTTCCTATTTGATTTTCACGTCCACGTTCTCTTTGAAATCTCTAAAGTTCTGATTTTGGTTTGTTGCTTTCTATTGATTTTCATAATGACCCCTTCCATAAGTATTGGAGCCTCTTCCTCTTTGATTTCCGCGTCCTCTTTGTGGGCCTCTAAAATTATGATTTTTGTTTGTTCTCTTCCATTCTCTTGCAAAATAACCATATTTTTTTCTCTCTGATTTGTGGAATATTCTTTCTTTTCACTTAGAGACAAGTTTGACTATAGTGCTTGATCTAACGTTACTTCCTTATTTTTCTTATTTAATCTTTACTCATGAGCTTTCAATGAGCTCGATAATTCATCAATCGTCATGACGTGTAAATCCTTAGATTCTTCAATATCAAGCACAATAAAGTCAAATCTTGAATCCAAAGAGCATAGAATTTTTTCAATTACACAGATATCATCGAATGTTTCCCCATTTATTTTTAATTGGTTCACAATGGACAATGGACAATACCAGTGAACAATAATCAGAAATAGATTGAGACACTATTTTTTGCAAACTTTATTCTACTCTAAGAGTTTGTAATTGAATTCTCTTTACCTTTTCATCTCCTTTGAATAATTTCTTCAAAATTTCCCATGCTTGTTTGGCTAAAGTGACACAAACAATTTTTTCCAAACTGCTTCATATGATTGGACTCCTTGATATATCCAAAATAATGTTTTTTTTTTATCTTTCTTTCTTAATTTTCTTAGATTTTTTTTGTGTTGGTGTTAATTTTTCTTCTTCAACATTTTTTACTTCGTTGTAGCATTTTTCAACAATTTTCCATTCTTCTTGAGATCCTAGTAAAGCCTTCATCTTGGTACTCCATTTATTATAATTATCTTTTGTTAATTGAGGAAGAAAAGAGATAGGAATTGAGTTGTTCATCTTGATCGAACAGAGCTCTGATACCAATTGTATGTTTTAATGGGATATTTTGAAGAAAGAAGAAAAGAATTTGAGAGAATAAAAGTATTTTTTTATTTTATTTTCTTGATTTCTTTATTTCATACCCCTTATATATATATATATTATACTATAGAATAATATAGTTTACTAATATAATATTTTTCTTGAAAATATAAAATCAAATCTAAACATATTTTCCCTAAATTGAATAATATATTTTTCAATTGAATAATATATTCTCAAATCTCAATTGAATAATATATATTATTCAAAAAATACATTAATATTTTATTAAAATATTTTAACTAATTAATTAATTAATTCAATGAATTAATTAATTAACATATTTCAAGCTTAATTAATTATTATCCTAACAGAAAATGCTAGCGAAAACAAGTATCCTCCAAAATATTAACAGTTTGGACTGGGAAAATAAACTTGCCTCATCGGAGGCAGACTTCACCATATTTAGACTCTTTTTGAGGTTAGAAACCTGAGAAAAGTGAAGCATCAGATTCAATTAGAACCTGGATATAGACGACATCGAATATAATCGAATTACATCTACATCAGCTAGTGCTTACCTGTGAGTGAAATCGAAGCTTAAATGAGAAAACTCGTAGCTTTCATTCTACCCGTGACACTTTCATGAGTTCTAAAAAACAATGTTAAGTAGTACAGAAAATAGCCATTCAGGTTTTAAAATTAAAGTTTAAAAAAATATCATATGTAAACAATTAAGCCCTCACGAAAAAAATGTAACCTAAATATACAGATGTCGATGTGGATGATAATGGAACCCAACACATTAAGATTTGGCAACCAAAATTACGATACTCATCGCACCCATGATACCAACAATGGATTTATGTATATCATATAAATACCTTTTAGCATAACTAGCAATACATCCATCAATAAAAATATCAAGTAAATGAAAATAAAAATAACAAAAACTTAAAAAATGGCGGTTCTATTCTTTTGTGTAAAAATGAGAAAGAACTAGGAACCACAACAAAACTTGAGGACCTATTTGTTTTAATTTGAGACAATAACAAAGATGAACGAACCCCTTTTTCATTGTGCCTAAGTGCAATATGCGAAAATAAAAGTGATACTGAACCTGACAATTATGAGCATATTCCAGAAAGGAAGGCACATCTAAGTATCGCTCTCAGAAACTGTTTCAGTTGCCAAAGATTTTTGAAACCATATGACATTCCCATCTTTAATCTGCAATATAAGAGCAAAGTATTACAAATATAAAGACTAATCTGCAGTCAATTTTAGTATGCCACAAGTATGACATACCTGACTTCGTCGAAATGAGGTCCTTTTATGCAAGTGTGTACACATAACAAGTGTTCATAAGCTCCAACAACTTCAATTGTCTCATACGCTCCACCAATAATTTAGGGACAAATACTTCTAATAACAATGGATTGTGTGACTTAACCGTACCCTCATACATAATATAAAATAATATTTTGACATTTAAACCGAGAAAAAAACATCACGTTAATGTTGAATCATCATTTTACCCTAAAAAAGTTCCCTTTCTCATAGCAAAAAGATCAGACTATCACTAACCTCAAACATAACTTTAATTCCTTTGGCATTAGATACTTGTTTCATAATGTCTACGCTTAAATATAACAACTCTATCCATGGGACAAGAAGTAAGTGATAAGGATATGAGAATATTAGGGGTTATATATGATAAATTATATAGTTGATAGGTGATTTTAGGACTATTTGTAAATATGAAAAGTCGCAATGTAATTTACCCATTTGTGTAACCAAATCAGTTATACAACTTGATACGCCTATAAATAAAGGTTGAGAGAGTGAATAAAGGATAACACATTTTCATTAGACTAATTCTACTTTTCTTTCTTATTTTCCCTTTCTATAATTTAATTTTCTCTTATTTGTCTTCTTTCTTGAGATTTATGATTTTCACTTAACAAATTAGCAACCACAGTGGGAGTTAAATTCATTTAGTACCTTGATTTCACATAAAAAACCAGAAATCAAAGAATTCTAATTCAGATATATCGTTCTTAATCGAAATGGAACCAAAGAATGAAATTGATCCAATGGTTCGAAAAGCTATCAAAACTCTGAGATCTGATTTGCTTAGGGAATGAAGTAGAGAGAATGATCAAATTCCAATACAACAAGGTCATTCTAAAATTGAAGATCGGATGAATCAGCTACTGGATAAAATAACGGTGTTGAATGACAAGCATGATAGAAGAGAACAACTGATTCAGTTTAGAAAGCTCAAATTTGAATTGCGATAGGTTGAAGAAAAATACGAGATGGAAAATCAATCTGATCAATCATATAAAACTCATCAAATTTGAAGCAAACGAAAGAAAGCATACTTTGAGTCTAATAAAAAGTATCAAACTTCACGAAATGAGATGAAAGATAAATATATATACATCACATCTACTGATGAGTGTGATAGCTAGGAATCCGAGGAAGTATTGTTTAAGCAGATGAAGTGACCGTACTTCCTTGACATACAAAAAAAAGTTGGCCTCGAAAATCACGCAAAGAATATAAATCAAAGAGAGATAATGAGCCATATCATATAAGGGATGTTGTATTATCTGAATGAAACACGTCTAACCAATACACAGTTGTATCAGATCAAAGTTTGTATGTTGTTATGGGGGCTAGAGGAGATGACCAATATATAAAAAGGGTGAATGAGAGAAATTCTCTTTTAACTATTGAGATTATGTCCATATTTATTCTGAAACGTTTTGACATTTCCAAGGTTGAAAATTTTGATGGGAATCAAGATCCCAATGATCACATCAAACAATTCAAGAATTATATGATGAATTTCGAAGATGATGACAGACTGGTGTACATAGCATTTTCTCAGACTTTCAAGAGCACAACATTGAAGTGGTATAAAAGGACTATGAGAGGATCTATTGCCAACTTTATAGATATTTATACAGCTTTTCAAAGATAGTTTTTTGAAGTAAAGAGATGCAAGCTAATGGTGATACTATAATACAGTACAAGCATGTTGTGGGTGAAAAATTGAAAGATTATACAAAACGTTTTGTTCTAACAAAAGGAAAGCTAGATGTCTGTGAAGAGTTAGTCTTTATGGCAGCTTTCAGGAAGGGTTTATTGCCAGGTGATTTAGCAAATGAAACAACAAAAAGGAAGGAATTGACTTTCAGAGCTCTTATGGCTCATGTTGAGAATCAAATTAAAATGGAAGAATCAAGTAGGGTTCAGGGTGGGACTGGATCCAGTCAAAATAATTTAGGGCATGTGTCAAATAATCAAGAACACTCCTCGAATTATCAACCATTTCGTCAATAGATCAACTATAATTTACCTTATCGAATGGGAGGGGGATCTTTTCAAGCAACAATAAATAATCAACAATATAGACTTAGGTCGAATCAGTGGATAAGGCCAAAGTACTATGCAGATTTAACTGAGAATGTAGTTTCCATCTTTGACAAGTCTAAAGGCCACGTGAACTCTAAGAAACCAGCTCATATAAACATGCTAAAAGAAGAACGATATTAGGCATGACACTGCATATTGTATATCATTGAGGAACGAGATTCATATTTTAATAGAAAATAACAAGTTAACTGATTTTGTTAAAGGGCAAAGTAGTGGATCGAAAACTCTGAGCACATTGATACAACAAATTGTTAATCCAAATTTGAAGGAAGAACGTGCACTTATGATTTTAGATGCTAAATATAATGAGTTTGGTGCAACTTTGAAGTATTTAGACACATATCCAGATCGACTAATTTTTATGGTTGTGTATGAACCAGTAAAGCAAGGTCGAGTTCAAAGTTTGTGTGAGTATTTTGAATGTTTAACAATTATTGGAGGAGATTTTATGACTGGTTATACTAATAGTTCCATGAAAATACATGTGGTAAGTATAACCACTCAAATAGAAGGAATGATGTCCACTCACTTGTATGGTATATAATATACTCTTTTTATTTTGTTCGGCGAGGATGATTTGAGTGGGATAACAAGATCTCATGAAGATGCAGTGGGTATAGGACAGAAATAACTGGAATTGAAATTTGATGTATACTGATAGATACAGTGAATTATGTGAATGTGTTGTTCAAATCTACGTATGATAGGATGCTTAATCCGCCTCAGATTTATCATCGAAATATAATGGGGTTTACAGGGGTGACAGCTGAGTTATATTGCTATTTTTAGTGATCGTTTTGGGGTGGTTCGAAGTGACCAAAAGGTAGCCAGAGAATATTATGCAATAATTCTTCGTATTCGAGTCTCTAATGGGCAAGATCATATGGCTAAATAGCAATCAGAGAGTTAGCCTTGGATGATGAGGCGGTGGATGATCCGCTGAAGACCTCGGGTTCTTTAACAGTAAGTGAGAATATTGTGGAATATACTTTTTCTAATGGGAAGACTCTTTGAATTGGGACATTGTTATCATCTACTTTGTGTTAGTAGTGGTTATAATTTCTACTGGAAAAAAGAGGACGTGATAGGAGTTCCACCTGAAGTGATGTGTCATAGCTTAGCTATAAATTCGAAGGTGAAGCCTGTTATTCATAATAGACGTGCTTTTTTGGTTGAAAAATCATATACTATTATGGTATATGTGGATCCCTTATCTAGGGTCGAACATATTCAAGAGGCACAATATCTTTTATGGACAACAAACCCGGTGATGGTTAAGAAGAAGAATGCAAAATGGCAAATGTGTGTTGATTTTTACAGATCTGAATCGAGCATGTCCTAAAAATTCATTTATTGTTCCTTAAGTAGATCAACTGGTTGATTCTACTTCAGGAAATAAAATTTTATCTTTTATGGATGCTTTTACGGGTTACAACCAGATTCAAATGGATCCAAAAGATCAAGAGAGCACTAGATTCATCAATGATTGTGGATTACATTGTTATAGGGTTATTGTTTTTGAGTTGAACAATGCTGGAACAATATATGAAAGGTTGGTGAATAAGAATTTTGCTTCTCATATTGAGAGAAATATGGAAGTATACATTGATGATATGTTGGTTAAAATCCAAACTTATGGTGAACATTTGAAAGATTTAAAGGATACCTTTCTAAATTTAAGGCTTATTCGGTTGAAGTTTAATCCTAAAATATGTACTTTGGAGTTCGACCAGGGAAATTCCTAGGGTATATCATTAGTAAAAGAGGGATAGAGGCTGATATAGAGCAATTAAATGCCCTAGTTTTGATGACATCACCTCGAACTATAAAGGAGTTGCAAATCTTGATAGGAAGGTTAACTGCTCTAAATCGATTTATTTCAAGATTTTCTGACAAGTGTTTTCCTTTTTTCCAAGTGTTACGAAGACCAAAAAAGTTTGTATGGACACCAGATTGTGAATCAACCTTTTCAAATATTAAAGAACTTTTGTTATCAACAGAGATATTATCTAAGCCTTGAGTTGAAGAGCATCTATTTTTATCTATAGCAGTATCTGATTTTGCTATGAGTGTTGTTTTGATATGTGAAGACAAGGGTGTTTCGAAGCCAGTCTATTATGTTAGTAAAATTTTGTTGGCATCATAGAAATGGTATTTGAAACTCGAAAAACTGGCTTTGGATTTATTGGTTGTTGCTAGGAAGATGCGTCATTATTTTCAAGCTCACAATATTATGGTTTGAAATTATTTCCCGGTAAAGAATGCACAACGCCTAGACATTTATGGTAGGATAACCAAATGGTCAATAAAATTAGGATATTTTTATTTCATTTTTGCTCCTCGAACGACTATTAAAGCACAAGACTTACCTGATTTCTTGGTTGAATTTCATTCGAGAAGATCATATGAGGAGACATATAAGGAGATCACGCCATAATCTTCAATGTGGGTGGTTCAGACTAATGGTGAATCTAGCATATTGGGATCTAGTGAATCGGCTCAGTTAGTTTTTCCTTCAATGTATGAAGCTATTAGATTTGGCTTTCATATGTCGATGAAGATGAGTATGAGGATGAATTAATTGGTTCAAGGCTAGAAAATATTTGTAGAGCAATAATAGTTTGTTTGGAGACAGATTCCCAGCTAGTAGCTAATCATATGACAGGTGTATTCAAGGTCAAGAATGATCATTTAATTATGAATCCTAAGCGAGCTTTGAAATTTAACTCTTCTGTTTGATAAAATGATTCTAGAGCATATTAATAGAGGAGATAATATAGTTGCTGATTCTTTAGGAACAATTGATTATACAGAAGAATATCCATGTATACTACTACAAAATAGTCCTTTGATTTTAACATAATCAAAGCAATGTAAATATGTTGATGTATTATTTGTTACTCTAGACATAATTTGAAGTGATTGAAGTTCTGATATCATTAATTTTTTACTAAGAGGAACGTTACCTTAAGATACAAAACATGCTAAAAAGTTATGGTAGAAGACCCATGGTTATGCTGTATTGGATGAAGTATTATACAAAAGGCCTTTAAGTAGACTATTTCTACATTGTTTGGTTAAACACTAATCTTAAGAGATTTTATCTGAGTTACATGATGGTGAAGGTTAAACTCATTTTGGTTTCAAGTCTTTGCGCCGGGTTTTGTTGGCAGGTTATTATTGGCCTTTGATTATGAATGATGATACAGTTTAGCTCGAGCCTGTGATACTTGTCAACGTTTTGCCAATTCGATTCACAAACCAACAGTTCCACTTATGTCTATTTCCGAAGCCATTTCTTTTGATAGGAAGGGGAATAGATTTGGTATGACCATTGCATATGGCTTATAGAGGACGTCAGATGATTATAGTAGCGACCGATTAGTTTTCGAAATGGGGTGAAGCTGAATCATTATTTGGTACAAAAGCCAAAGATTTTATTAAGTTCATTGTGAATAATATATGTTGTCGCTTTGGAGTTCCTCGGAGAATCACCACTAGATAATAGTCCTCAATTTAACAACAAATAAATGACTTCTTTTTGTGCTTCGAGGGATATTACACAATGTTTTTGTACACCTTTTCATCCCTAAGCTAATGGTCAAGTAAAGGTGACTAATAAGTTTATTTTGGAAGGTTTGAAGAAGACTTTAACATGAGCTGCAGGGAAATGACCTAACTATGTGCAGGAGTTGTTGAGGGCTTATCGTACGACTCCTAAAAAGGCTACTCAAGAAACTCCTTTTGTCATGGTGTATGGTATGGATGATGTTAGCCATGCATAATCTACTTTACCTTCTGATTTTGCTTTAGTAAATTGCTAAGGAAGAATTCTAGAGAGAGAAAGGGCTAAAAAGTTTTTTAGAGAGAGAAAACACAAGTACACATGAGTTTCAAAGTAAAAAGTGTTCAACCCCTTTATTGGAGGTGCCTTGCCCTTTATATAGAGGAGCTAAGGCTTAGCCTCAAACTGAAATCTGTTACAAAAGAGGGCTAATTGCTGTTTTAGTCCTCAACAATTATACATAGTTACAAATACTCTCTAAAACTTACATCAGTTACAATCTAAGGACTAAACTTATATTACTTACAATTAAATCCTTAAATTTACATTATTTACAATTTAGTCCTCAAAATCCTATTTCCATATCAGAAGCCCCCCTAGTTCTCATGTTAGTAAATGAATGAGAACTAAAAGCCTTCAAATTCAATTGTCTTCAAATCTTAATATCTTCGAAAACTTCCATATGCTGTATAACCTGTGTTAAACTTAAAACTAGCATTCGAAGCTTATCCAAATCAAATAAACAATAAAAACGAAATAGTCTCAAAACGGTATAATAAAGTGTTGTCTAGAAATCATGTTCGAAATATTATCTGAAATAGATCGTCTTCGAATATTCCATCTTCGAATATAACCATTACGTAATCATCTTCAAATATAACCGTTAAATCCATCATCATCCTAGAGGTCTAGCATAACAGATGTCAAACATCTAATCAATTCACCGACTTGTATTCCAACCTATCATCATAGAGGTCTTTCCATATTCACACGCCCTCACCCACCTTAGTATAAATACAACCTTCCTTTCATTTTTTACTCTCATCACACACAAACCCTTTTAGAGAGAAGTCAGAGCTTTTGGCTACCTTCATCGTGTTCTTCCCCTTTCCTCAGTAAATTCCTCAGAAAATTCAAGTTTTCCGATAAATCTTCATCCTCTCCGATCAACCCTCACTTGATTTATGAGAAAGAAACCAAGAACCAAAAATCAAATGCCATCTTACCCAAGTCACCATGATCTCCAGACTCTGATAATAATTTAGTCTTCGGATCATACGATTATTTATGTATCACATAAAGAGATGAAGAATACAAGAAAGCAGGATTGATCAACAACCTCGGAGTTAGAACTACCACTAAAACAATATATTACGGTAACGTTGATCCTACTAAAGTTCCAATTCTCTCGCCTTCTTCTATAGTCGAAGACAATTCCTCATCTAAAACATTAGGACCTAAAACACCTCGAGCCTCCTCATCTCAGAGTAAAATTTATCCTTTGATTAGTGAAAAATCCCTCCTAAAACCAAAGACAAATATTCCCTCTTCGAATCACTCTTCGGCAACCAGAAAAAAGAGAACTTTCATAAAAATAGGAGATGAATCAGAAATTATTCGAAGTCCTTCCCCTTCAAACCCAAATGCTGACAATCCTCCTCGAATAGAAGTAATAGAAGAAGTTCCTCGAATTACTAACCCTTATTCACAAACTGTTATCCCAACTTCTCAAAACCCTCGAGAAGAAACTTCGAAAGCCAACGAAGTTGATTCAGAAGCTACAACAACGAATCTCGAGGCTGACTCTGACGATGGGAACTCAGCCAATACTAAAAAACAAACATATGCTTGCTCTATTTCCGAAAAAAAGGGCGAGGAACCTGAGGAACCTTGAAAGCAAATACATTATTGCTTTGAAAAAAGTTCGCTACATATACTATAAAGATAGACATGCTTCGGTTCTTAAAAAACAATAGGGAATGGCAGAAAACATAACTCTTCGTTTACCAAAGGAAGGAGAAACTATAATGGACTGCAAAGATGATGAATTAATAGTCTACCCAGAAATCATCAACTGGGGTCTTTGGTTTCCACTGGATCCAATGATCGTGGAATACTTCAAACTCCTCAGCTTATGCCCTACCCAGGTGACAGTGAATCAGTGGTTCACCCTTATGTAAGTGATCATGGCGTCTCGTCTGTCCAAAATTCCCATCAACATTAAAGACTTCATCTCACTAACCCAGCTGTTGTAAGGTCCAAAGCTTCCCTTCTACTACCTTACTTTGATGGATGACCTCAAGGTCATCGATGATCTCCTAGAGGTTGACAAATTCTGGAAATAGAAATTCGTCTCCATATCAGGAGCTTAGGAAAATGGTAAAGTAATTTTCAAAGCCAACCCTTCAAAACTAACTCTCGTTTGGAGAAGCAATCGTAAATTCTCCGAATTTTTTATATTCTGATATAAAATTTACTTTTTCTTTTTTCCTTAACATTTTGTTTTACTAATTTATATCAGAAATTTTGGAAGCGTTACTCAACACGTCCAGAAGGTGCTAAGGATTTTTTCTAACAACTTGCTGCTTGGGCTGAGAAGGAATGGAATAATGCATTTCATACTTCCTTCAACCCATCAATTTCCTCCATAGCCATATTTTCCGAATCAGAGAAGGTGACTTTCCTCCTCAAGATTTAACATCAGAATCTGATCTGAAGCTTGTCTACCAACGAATATCTCAACCTGACTGCAAAGTCTTTATTCCCATTTGCAACAGATCGGATAGCCATCTCCCAAAAAAGAAGAAAGAAAAAGCTGACAAAGAAAAGAAGGGTAAAAAAGTAGCTAGCACATCTGGTGCTAGCCCTTCTACACCATCGAAACCAAAGCGTCGAAAACGAAAAACTATAGAATAACCTCTCTCACCTATCGAGGAGGGAAAAGACCAATATCTTTCATCAAAGAAAAAGAAAACTTCATATGGTTCCCAAGGAAAGAAAAAGAAGCAAATGAAAATCTCTTCATACACTTTGTTTGATGAGGAAGAAGTCACTGTTGCTGAAAACCCACAAAATCATTCAATCGAAAAACAATCAAACAAACACAATCCTGTGATAGTCATCGAAGATAGCACCTCCAACGAAAATCAAGCCAATGCAACCTTCGATACCGATGTGTTTATCAACTTCGAAAACACCAAAGCACTCATTGGTGAAGAAGACCATGTTCTTCAAGACATCCAAAACGATATGCTTAACTTTGGGAGACCAACACCAGTCGAAGCTCCTCCAGAAAATATCTGTTCTCTTGAAACTATCACCCCTATGGTTCAAGGTCCTAGCACTTTGGAACTTCTTGTTCCTTCTCCAAATCCTGCAATTGCTGTCGCACTTCAGCTATTTTTCGAGCTAGATATTGGAGCAAAAAAACTTGCGTCCCAAGTCGAAGCTTCTCAAAGCCATTTAAAGCAACTCGCCAACGATATGGTTCACTACAAGGAAGCTTATGAAGCGAAGAAAACATTTAGATAAAATTTCCTTGGCAAAGTAATTGAGCAGTTTTTCATATACGAAATGGCGAGGTCCAAGCTCATAAAAGACGTTCTTTTCATGAAAAGCCATGTGCGAACCACACACGTCGCTGATAAAGAAGTACTGAAGGCTTCTCATGAAAAATAAATGAATAAGCTCAAATCCAACCACACTACTAAATTCGACACTGAGAAATCCAACTCCACTGAGCTTCGAAATTCTCTCACTCTTTGTGAAACAAAAAACAAAGAACTAACTGATGAGATAGTTAAATTAAGGAAGGATTTCGAAGCTGAAAAAGCTGCTGCAGTAACTACTGCCGAGGTCAAGCTTTCAAAAGATATGCAAACTGCTATTAAAGTCGGAAAAAAAGATGCAATCATTCTTCTTCTTCGAGAACTTCACGTTGCTTATCCAAAAATCAACCTTACAAGTTTTTGGAATGATATTCCCGAAGAGAAACGCCCAAACGAAGCTTTCGACCATGTTCCTAGTTCATCGTCTTCAAAAGACGAATCATCCGAGGAGGAAGAATCTTCTGAATAACTTTATTATCATCTTTTTATCCTTGTTGTATTAAAATATATCTTTTTGTACCTTAATTACATAAATCTAAATGACAAATAGTTTTTGTATGTTATCATTTTCCTTGCATATTATTCGATGTTGAATTTTTAAAAACAAAATAACTACAAAACCTTAACAAAGTAATGTAAACTTACCACCTCAAATACCTTAAGAAAATTGGAGGATATTGTAGCTCTTCGAAAAATTGTAGCTCTTCAAAAAATATCAATGTGTTGTTAAGCTTTGGTAGCTCTTCAAAAAAAAATCTCAGTGTGCTGTTAAGCGTTCACTTCGAAATAAAAATGTAATGTGATTAATAAACATGGTTGTTTCTTTGAAAAGTGTCATAAACACTTCAGAACATTCTACTCTTAACTAATCTCAAAGATGATCAGCCTTTAATGATTTGTTAAGATAGTATTCAAACATTTATAAATAACCATTGGCCAAAAAACGAACTTTATTGATAATTTCGAATATGTACACGAAGCCTCGTTAAAACCTTCCTGGGTCAACATGATAGGAAAGAGTGAGCCGTTCAAACAAAAATTCCAAAGTACAAAAATACATCTACTCCCAATAAAGCTTCAAGTTTTGGATATTCCACGGATGTTGAAGCATCCTTCCCTCGAAATCACAAAGACGATATGACCCCGGCTTGATTCTTTCAACAACTGTATAAGGCCTTTCCCAATTTGGAGCCATTTTTCCTAGGTTATTCTCCTTTGTGTGCAAGAAATTTTTTCGCAACACCTTATTACATTCTTCAAATTCTCTTCTCTTCAGCTTCGAATTATATCTATTTCTCATAAAAGTTTGATAATGAATTACATTCAAATGAGCTTGACCTTTTTTTTTCTCAATTAAATCAAAATTAGCCCTTCAAATTTTATCATTAGATCTTTCAGAATATTAAGATATTAAAAAAGATGACATCGTAGATTAATGGGGCTGACTGCATCCATACCATATGCCAAAGAAAAATGAGTCTCTTTTATAGCCTCTCTTGGAGTTGTTTGATAAGTCTAAAGCACCTCTTGCAAATAGTTTGGCCATTTCCCTGTTGTCCCCGATAAATTCTTTTTCAAGCCATCTAAAATTGTTCTGTTTGTCACTTCCACTTGTCCATTAGCTTGAGGATGAAAAGGCGTCGAAAAATATTGCTGAATTCTTTTAGAAGTACAAAATGCAGCCATTTCCCTATTATTAAACTGAGGGCCATTATTTGTTGTGATCCTCCGAGAAACTCCAAAACGACAACAGACACTGTTCATAATAAATTTGATGACATCCTTTGCCTTTGTTCCTGATAGCGGTTCTACCTCTGCCCACTTCGTAAAATAATTCACTACTACAATTATCATCTGTCTTCCCCCAGAAGCCATCGGCAAAAGGTCCCACAAGATCCATTCCCCACCTATTGAATGGTACCGCTTCAGATATAGACATGAGTGGTACTGTTGGTCTGTGAATAGCATTGGAAAATCTCTGACAAGTATCACAACCTCAGACTAAATTCTTAGCATCGTTCATGATCGTAGGCCAATAAAATCCTGCAAGTAAAACTCGACGCGATAGAGCTTTGAACCCAAAATGAACTGACCTTTCACCATCATGCAACTCTGAAAATACTTCTTGTGATTCTTGCTTGCTTAAACATCGCAATAATGGCCTGCTCAATGCCTTTTTATATAAAATCCCATCCAGAACTATATATCCGAAGGCTTTACCCCTTAATTGTTTGGCCAATTGTAAATCATCTGGTAATAATCCTTGAGTAAAAAAATTAAGAATATCTGATCGCCAATCGCGTCGGCTTTCATCAGTGGTAAAACATTCTTCTATGTATTCACATTGGTTAGATTGAGTAACAATTGAAGGATTTTCTTGAAGCAAAATCCAAAGATATTCTTCCTTGTAAGAAAAATTTGCTAAAGAATCAGCCACCATGTTACTTCCTCTCCCAATATATTCCACAACAACGTTGTCAAACAGAAGCATTAAATTCCAAAGCTCCCGAAGATACAAAATCAAACAATCCTTCCTTGCTTCGGAAAACCCAGATACCTGATTTGCTAATAATTGAGAATCTGTTTCCAAGCGCACTGAAGTTGCCCCACAATTTTTTGCCAATCTCAAACGTGCTAAAGCAGCTTCGTATTCAGCTTCATTGTTCGAAGCATGAAAACCAAATTTAATAGATTGAATCATTGTCTCTCCCGTTGAAGCTATTAATTGAATCCCAGCACTGTATCCTGAAACACTAGATACTCCATCTGTTCGAACAACCCACCTCGAATCAACAGGTATGTCTTTTTCAGTTTCTTGCTCATCCGATCGGATTGAGTGAAATTCAACAAAAACTCTGCCAGTGTTTGTGCCTTTATTGATGTTCGAGGTGTAAAAGTAATATCATAGTCCCCCAACTCCACTGACCATTTAGTCATCCTTCCCGAAATATCAGGCCGTTGTAAAACATTTTTCAAGGGAAATGAAGTTCGGACTTCAATAGTATGAGCTTGAAAATATGGACGCATCTTCCTAGCAACAACCACCAATGCTAACGCCAATTTCTCTAATTTCATATACCTCTTCTCTGCTGCCACCAGACTTTTACTAATGTAATACACCGGCTTTTGAACTCCTGAATCGTCACTGATTAACGCCGAGCTTAGTGTAAAATCCGATACCGCAATGTATAAAAATAATTTCTCCTCATTTCGAGGCTTTGACAAACTCTCTGGTGATGACAACAGGTTTTTAATGTTTGTGAAAGCTACTTCATATTTTGATGTCCATTCGAACCTACCGGGTCCTCGTAATACTTGAAAGAAAGGAAAGCATTTGTCAGAGAATCTTGAAATAAATCGATTAAGAGCTGCTAACCTTCGTGTCAAAATTTTCACTTCTTTTATTGATCGAGGAAAATTCATTGCTATCAAAGCTTTCAATTGTTCTGGGTCAGATTTTATTCCTTTTTCCTTGATGATAAAACCTAAAAACTTCTCCGATCAAACTCCGAAGGTGCACTTCTCAAGATTTACTTACAACCTGATCTTCCCTTGAGATTTTCACTACCATATCATCTATATATAGCTCTATATTTCTTCCGATCTGCGTAGCAAAAGTATTATTTATCAATCTGTGATAAGTGGCTCCAACATTTTTTAATCCGAAGGGCATCACCTTATAACAATGCAGACCCTTATCAGTTATAAAAATTGTGCATTCTTGATCTTTCAGATCCATTTGGATATGATTATATCCTGCAAAAGCATCCATAA
The DNA here is from genome assembly GCA_036936605.1 of Limnanthes douglasii subsp. nivea. Lineage (NCBI taxonomy): Eukaryota > Viridiplantae > Streptophyta > Magnoliopsida > Brassicales > Limnanthaceae > Limnanthes > Limnanthes douglasii. Next base: position 275,258,487 of record JAUPFV010000003.1, on the reverse strand, counting down.
AAGTTAAACTTTTGTTGCCCGAAGTGGAATCAATCAATTGATACTGCGACTCCCTTATATGTCCAACCTTAGATAACCGATCCACCTCAGCAACAATCGCTTCTGCTTTTTCCGAGGAAAATGCTCTTCTCTTTTGAATAACCGACTTGACCTTCGGATCTATAGACAAGCTATGCCGAATTACTCAATAGGTACTTCTGTTATATCTTCTGTCCTCCAAGAGAAGACATCCAAATTTTGCGATAAAAAATCAAGCAACTGTTGACGCATAAAAGGGGTCAATAAATTTCCATTTCGAAGTACATTTCCTTTCGAAAAAGTAAACTCTTCTATCTTTTTGCTCACCGTTAAAGACCCTGGGGTTTCCCTCGGATTGTCAACCCTTTCTTCTAATTTCGAGGGTTCCCCTTCTAACTGCTATTCTCGCATCAAATCTCCACTGCTGGACCCTCGGATCCGAAGTGCAGTGGCATAACATTCCCTGACAACCTTCTGATCGCCTCGAACAACTCGAACTCTGTCTCCAACCACATACTTAGAACACTGATGAACTGTAGAAACCACCCTGTACATTCTTGAAAGCCACGATCTTCCAAAAATGACATTATAACTTGTGGGACACTCCACCACAACAAAGAGTACTTGGACCTTTTTCTTGAATGGTCATTTTCCCAAACTAACCTCACCTTCGAATTCTCCAACGACACGAGTTGTTACACCCGTGAATTCGATAATCGTACGATTCGATTGAGTAATTCGAGATGGATTTGTCATTCTATCATTGGTGGATTTAACAAGGACATTAGCAAAACTGCCAGTGTCAATCAGCAAACGTCGAATTTCGACGGCAGCCACCTCAGCCCCAATCACCACAACATCTTCATATGGGCCTGCAGTACCTCTCAGATCGTCTTCATCGAACAAAATGAAGGGAATGTACTTCTTCCCATATAAGTGTGTTGACATCCTTCCTTCAATTTGAGTTGTCAAGTTGACAACATGCCTTTTCCTCGAACCGTCCGAATTTCCAGTCATTGAATCACCACAAAAAACAACCAATGATTCAAAAAACTTACATAGCTCTCGAACACGTCCCTTTTCCACAGGCTCTTCGACTGTCATCAGAAGCAACCTGTTAGGATCTTTTTCAACATACTCAGAAGATGCATCGAAAGGTTCAGTCTGTGAATCCAAAATCATCAAATTCTCAGCTGGCGGCGTAGCCTTCAAATTTGATGCTCCATTATTTTTCGATGCGCTCCTATGTGACTTCACATAAGTGAGAAGCTTTTCATTCTCAATCAAATATCAGATTTCCTTCTTCAGAGCAATACAATCATTTGTATCATGTCCAATATCATCATGATATCTGCAAAATTTATTATTCCTCTCCTTTCCCGGTCTACTGATAGGAGCTGGCTTCCTAAAGTTTACGAAGCTCTTAGTCTTATCCCAGATGACAAAAACATTCTTTGTCAGATCAGCATAATATTCTGGCCTGACCCATGTATTTGTTCTAGGCCTGTTGTAATTGTTAGATGGAGCGTGATTCGAATAACCACCACTCTGAGGAGGCAAAATTTCTATTCTTCTGCCTCGACGGCTGATTGCAATTGCCATTGTTGTTACCATTAGAGGCCTGACCCTGATTATTTGCTGCTTGTCCCGAATTTTTCAAAGTGATAGCCGGTCCGCCTCGGACTCTGCTCGACTCCTCCACTTTGATCTGATCCTCAAGTTGAGCCATCAATGCTCCAAAAGTCAAGGCCTTTCTGTTTGTCGTCTCATTAGCCAAACTAACCTTTGTCAACACAAACCTCTTTGTATAGTCTTTCAACTTTTCTCCTGGTGCCTGCTTGAACTGAATAATGGTATCACCATTTACTCTCATCTCTTTGCTTCCCACAAACTGCCTTCAAAAAGCAGTATAAAAATCTCTGAAATTTGATATGGACCCCTAGGAATCCTGTTGTACCACTTAAGAGCTGTTCCCTTAAAAGTCTGTGAAAATGCACGACATACAAGCCGATCGTCATCTTCGAAATTCACCATATAATTCTTGATTTGTTCAATGTGATCATCAGGATTTTACATCCCATCGAACTTTTCCATGTTCGAAATATAGAAACGCTTCGGAAGCGTCATGGATCGAATTTCATCTGTCAACGGAGAATTTCTCCAATCAACACCTTGAATGAATCGATCATCAGTTCCCATTGTGATATATAAGTTCCTATCAGTTTTAGCATACCGATTCGAAGGATTTCCTTCATGCCAAGTTGAACGAGGAGCATTCTTAGATTTACTCTCCTTTTTATACTTCCTCGAATAATCTCTTTCAGATTCCCCTTTTGAAGAACCTTTGTGCCTCTTAAAACCGGAGGCTGAAATTTCGACCTCCTCGTCCTTTCTCTCCTTTCAGGACGAATATCTTTTTTTAGGAGCCATAAAACGTGTTTTTTTGTGCTCAGACTTAACACGTCGATCATCAAAAGACCAATCTAATTGACCTTCCACCTTGGTCTTTTCCATTTCCTGTTTAACTTCAGATCTGATCCTTGCTGAGAGTATCCTTGTTCTCTCCGCTCATATTTCTCATTCAAAGTATTAATTTTATCTGGGAGCTGATTCATTCTTGCCTTGATATCAGATTGAACTTGGATCAGAGATGATCCATCAGTTCTATTTCCATCAGTTCTATTCTTTTGCAAATTACCTCTCACAGTTTTCATCGCTGACTGAAGCGTAGGATTGTTATCAGGATTCATCGTACGAATTTTAATCAGAAAATACAACTAGATTGTATCGATTTCGAACAAAATAAGCCACTGATGTTTTTATTCAGTCCTCAGTGGAGTCGCCAATTGAATGAAGTATGATTTTACTTTAGTAAATTGCTAAGGAAGAATTCTAGAGAGAGAAAGTGCTAAAGAGTTTCTTAGAGAGAAAAAACACAAGTACAAATGAGTTTCAAAGTAAAAAGTGTTCAAAACCATATTCGAGGTGCTACGTTCTTTCGACGCACCAATTTTGAGGTGATAACATTCTTTACACACACCAATTATATTCGAGGTGCTAACGTTCTTTAAACGCACCAATTATATTTGAGGTGCTAACTTTGTTTAAACGCACTGGTTAAATTCAAGGTGCTAACATTCTCTAAACACATTTGTTAAATTCGAGGTGCTAACATTCTTTAAATGCACTAATTAAATTTGAGGTGTTATATGTTCTTTAAATATACTATTTTTTGAATATATGGAATTCGAGGTGATAACGACTTCCTTCATTAAATTAAAAATATTCATAATAAGGTAAAATTTGGGCAAATAAATATGAAAAGAGGGAAGTACTTGACATTAAGGTAAAATTCTGACCTTATAAAATGATTTTTTTGAATGCAAAAAAGTTAAACATTCACAAAAATGAGTCATCAACCATAAAAGATGACCTCATAACACAAAAATAAAAGCAACAATAGTTAATCATTCTCTTCGGAGTTCTCCTCAAAAAAAAATTCTTTCTTGCTCAATAACATCTTCATCTTCTTCTGAGTTTGTCTCCCCGGAGAAATCAGTTGGGATAGGTTCGAAGGTTTTGCTAGAACGGTTATCCATGGGGTTTAATTCCCAAATATTTGGCAAATTTTCCTTTGGGAACACCGCATGGAATTCACGGAGCAAAGTTATTATTTGTTGCTCTTCGAGATTTTTTATTGCAGCTAGGGTATCCAGTCCACACTGAGTCTTGTAAGTTTGCACAACGACTTGTTTTTCTTCTTAGGATGCCGTCTTGAGTGCAGACATATAGTTAGTCAACTTCTTTTTCTCATTCTCGCTTATTCTAAAAGACTCTTGAAGAGATGAGTACTTTCTTTGCTCCTCGGATATCTCCAGGGCATGTTTGGCTTTGATTTCATCCAGTTCAGCACGATGAGAATTCTTCAGCTCATTTGTCTGTTGATCATGCACAGACCTCAAATGGCGTTTAAGATGAATGGCTCATTTGATATATTCCAACCTGTCAGCCTGGAACTGTTTTCCAATGTGTCTGCCAAATATTTCTCTCATCTTCTTTTCTTTACCTGCATCCTTCTTATATCAAACCATATCATTCGCCATAGTTTTCAAATGACTTCGAGCATAGTCCACTTATGTTCATAATTTTTTTGTTGCAGCACCAAGGCTAGAAAATGGTTGTAATGCAAAGGATTAAAGAATTTAAGTGTTGATAAATTTTTGAAGATAATAACTTAAAATATAATAAAGAAAGTAGTGAAGGTTATAAGATACCAGTGAAACTTGATACTATATTATAATAAGTTTAAATAGTATTATTTGATTGTCTTTCGTGTTTTTTGAAATTATTTATAATTGATCCATCTAAATAAATGAGATATATTCTATTGTGAATGTAGAAAAATCTAATAATCAAATCACGTAAATCCCATGTTGATTTTATTTTTGTCATTGTTTCATCTTGTCGATAACATGAACTTTGGTAAAATGACCGTGGTTTCAAAGTATTAGTGTTAGAGCCCAAACTAACTAACTGATCAAAACTTGGTTTCAGTTTAAACTTTTCTCCTTTCTCAATGAAGATGAATCCTATTGAGCATAAAGTCTTGAGATGTTCATATTTTAGATTTTCCTTAACAAATAATGTAATGAGCATGGATATTTAAGATTGAATATGTGAATCAAGTGATTCTTGAGATGATCACCACTAGTTAATAACAAAAATATAGATACGTCAAGATCATTTTAATAAAATTTGATTTTGATAAATTCATCGAGGATGATTTTAATATCTGGATAATTTGAAGAAAAGCTCTTATTGTACATAAAAAGTTGTATAATATTATTGACGCATGAGTTACAAATGAGATTAATTTTGGAATTAATGTTCAAGGCTCATAATATATACCCTTATAAATCTATGGTAAACATAATATATATATATATATATATATATATATATATATATATATTGTATACTCTCACCATGGATGGTAACAAAAATATTCGAAAACGCTTGGATGATATTAATTTGATTATTATTCACTTTAATGCAATTAGTGTAAAAATAAAAGAAGATGATCATGCTCTATTGCTAACAGTCTCTTATTATGTCTGAAGTGAATAATGGCATGAGTTCAAAAGATCTTTAGAGGAAAGTTATTTTTGAAAGGTGGCTCGACTTGATATGTGTTAAGTATGAGATGAAGACGTGTAAAAGAATATCAATCAAGAAAAGAGAAATCTCAATATCGAAATCTAGAAAGCTAACTATGATTTTGGAGTGAAATGTTGGCACTACAATAAGGAAATTCACATGAGAAAAGTTAGAAGATAAGAAAATGTTATCTAAAGCTAATGTCGATCTGATTCTTCTCTTGGCAATAGAAGAATCTTATTGGGAGCAAAGACGTTGTATTGATTGCTTCAAATATGGTGAAACACCGTAATGTTCCAAAATTATGTTAAAAAACACAAAAAAGAATAAAATAGTTGCTATTTTCAACAATGATATCTGGATTGAAGAGAAAGATAAAATTAAAGACGATGCTATTAATTATTTTAAAGATCTTTTAACAAAACCCAATTATGTTGACCAATTTGACAACTTAAATATCATTCGTAATTTAATATTTAATTTTGAGAATCAATATCGCATAAAAGTTCCATCAGATATTGAGATTCACAAATGTTGTAGAGAGCCTTAAATCCACCACTCTTGTTGGCCCAGATGATTTCAACACTACCTTCTACCAAAAATATTGGCCCATTATTAAAACTGACCTATGTCTTACTGTTAAAGATTACATTGCTCGTAAAAATTCCCCTAAGGGCATCCACTATACTGCCATTTTCTTAATTCCCAAGAATGATAGTTCTAGGTAGTGAAAAGACTATAGACCAATTAGTCTTTGGAATGTCTTTAATAGATTGCTTTCCAAGATTATTAATGATAGACTCATGACAAATCTCCCTAAAATTATTTCTCCTGAGCAAGAAGGTTTTGTTCATGGAGGAAATATCCATGAACATATTCTTGTTTCTCAGGAGCTCATATATGACTTAAACAAAAAAATCCATAGACAACAACATCCTCTTAAAGATTGGCATGGCTAAAGCATTAGACAATATTTCTCACTCATTCATTTTAAACATGCATATATATATTTTGGCTTTTAATATTACTTTTACTAACCTAATAAAAAATGGAATAACATCTTATTATTTTATTATAATTATTAATGTGAAACCAAACGTTTCTTCATAGGACTCAATGGAATTGGGAAGGGAGATCCTTTTTCTCCCAACCTGTTTATTATAGTAGAAGAATACCTCATTAGAGGTATCAATTTACTCTTCAATTATTACAACCAAATGATATACAAAACAAGAAGAAATCTCAACATACATTGTTTGTCCTTTGTTGACGACTTTGACATCTATACAAATGACTCTAAAAATAATATTGACAGATTAAATTACTTCTTAAATTAGTATCAAATACTATATAGCCAACGAAATGTATTTTGGTATCAAATACTATATGGACAACATAACCATTTCATTTGGAGGGAGAGTCTTAATCCAATATATCCTTATGTCTATCCCTAAGTATCACCTCCAATACTGTAATATCCCTATGATTGTTCTAAGTAAAATTATAAGGATTTTGATTAAATTTTTATGGGGCTCTAAGGAAACTAATAAAATATAATATGGTCAAACTCGACTTCCATCAATAAACCCTATAAGGAAGGTGGTTTAAATATCAAGAAAGTTTATGATATCCAAACCACTTTCTCTTGTAAATTATGGTATACATTCAGGGCTAACAACTCCTTATGGGCCAATTATATGCATTATGTCTATTTCAAAACCAAACATCCCTGGAAATCAGTCCTGCCAAACTTGGCTCTAAAATCCGGAGGAGACTCATCTCCACCAGAGATATGGCTAAGCCTTTCATTAAGTGAAAATTAGATATATGTAACCTTGAATTTTGGATGGACAAATGGTTAGATAATAGATCTCTAATTAGGCTCCCTACTAACACCAATAACGTTTGGTATCCAATCAGTCATGTTAATAGTTTATGGGAAGAAAATAGTTAGAATTTAGAAAGACTCAGATATCTTCTGACTCCTTTCATCATAAACCAGATAAAAACTTCAGAATCCATAATAACAGGGTTGATGAGATTATCTAGTCCCTTGATAATTCTGGTAAATATACTACTAAGTCTACTTGGAACCATATTAGAACTAAAAGTAATACCTCCATCCTCTTTGCTAAGATTTAGTCATCCAACTTACCCATTAAGTACTATTTCCTTTTCTAAAAAGTAATTAAAGGTTAGATCTTACTGTATTCTAACCTTCAAAAGAAGAACTTCACCATAGCCTCCAAATGTCAATATTGTGATGACATTGAAATCACCAATCACCTTTTTGTATCATGCCATATAACTTGGAACATGTGGAACAAATTTGATGTTTTTTTAAAAATCCCTACTGCTAGATACATGACCATCCACTATCTAATGAGATGTTGGTTTTGGTCCATCCAAAAAAAATAGTGTTAGACTTATTCTCCCATATATTATTTGTTGGACTAGTTGGTTCTTCATAAATAAATCTAAGCATATGAATTTAAATATTTCTCCACACGCTATTGAAGATAAAATATATATAATCCTTATCAAACCTTGACTACTCCGAATCCCTTAACAGAAAAATGTGGCATGGTGAACTTAATGTAGCTAATCACCTTGGTTATTTCATGCATGTTACTCCAAACCTATTAGCATTGTCAAGTGGACCTTACCTAAGGCCAATATAGTCAAGTTAAACACTAATGGATCATGTCTCTTTAATGGGGAATCCAGTGGTGCTGGTATTGTGGGAGATAACAATGGAAATGTTGTTTTTTTATTATGGTTACATATATGGTAAACAAACTCCACTGATTGCAGAATGTAAGGCCATTCTTGATGGCGTGATCATCTGCAATAAATTTTTTTTAAAAATATGGATATAGAAGTTGATTCATCTGTCTTAGTTGATATGTTAGCAAAGGGTGTATGTTCCTAATTTTTAAACATTTTACTCAAGTGTTGTAGATCTTTCATTCTATATACAATGAATATTAAGTACATTTTCAGAGTTCAAACCAAGCCGCAAATGACTAGCTCGTGGGACTCTGAAATGTAAAATGAAACTAAACTTAGAAAGTTACCAAATTCCAAACCCTTTAAAAGCTATTATATTTCTTGAATGTTTGGAATGTAGTTACTTGATATTAGATGTTTAATTCTTTAATCTTATTCTCCATATGTTAGAGAAATATATTGTGTTTAAACTTATCAAAAGTGTGCAAATAATTGTTTCTCAATGTTGTTTCTTTTTCAGTCAATCTTTACTGATCCAAGTCTTATTCTCAATTCTCTTTGAAGTTGGCTCTAGGATGGAAGCAGTGGATGTTGCTGCGGATGAAGCTTTGATAATACTACATATACCGATGAAGATGAAGCTGATGGTGCGATTACAAACTACTGTGGTAGATATACAAGAGGCAGCATGCTTGTAGTACTGCTTATCATGAATCCAAGCATCCTTACACAATCAAAAGCTTACATCTAACTGTCTGATTGCAAGAAAATTTCAAATTTCAAATTTATTCTCAATGTAACGTTTATTTTTGTCACAATTTGTAAATATTTTCGAGCAATTAAACAATAAAGATGTTATTGTTTGACAAAAATATATATGTTGTTAGAGTATAAATTTACATATTTTAAAATTATTCCAGTAAAATAAAATTATATTTTTTAATTAGATTAAAATAAAAATAAGATTTTTGTATTTTGGTTTAATTATAATTTTTTCAACGATACTAAATTCTGATTTAATAAAATATATTTGGTTTTCAAAGTTCTGATCAATTTTTATTTTTGAATTATTACGTAATTTGATATAAAGTTGAGATCTTAAATAGTGAAACATACCATTTAAGACCCATCCAACAGACCTATTACGGATAAAGACCCAAAAAAATTGAGAGACTTTATACCTAATATACCCTTCTATATAAAACTCAACAAAAAATTCTACCCATTATTTTTCTTTTATTTTTTTTAATTTATATAAAACCCATATGTTTTAAATTTGTTTTTAAAAAAAGTATATTTTATACAGGTTTCTCAGTATATGGTTTCACATCTAGTGGGTTGGTTTTACATCTAGCATCTATCACAGTGGGTCTGAATTCCCATCTAGTAAAACAAAATTTAAACAGGTTTCACATCTAGCAAAACAAAGAAGGGTTTTCTTCTAGCAAAACAAAAAAGGTTTCGCATCTAGCAAAACAAAGAAGGTTTCTCATCTACCAAAATACAGAAGGTTTCGCATCTAGAAAAAATAAAGATGGTTTCGCATCTAGCAAAACAAAGAAGGTTTTGCATCTAGCGAAACAAAAAAGGTTTCTCATCTAGCAAATCAAAGAAGGTTTTTCATCTAGCAAAATAAATAAGGTTTCGCATCTTATTCGTTTACACTTTTAAAATTAAAATTATAAAAGTCCGTATCTTTTAAACCGTAACTCGGAAAAATAATAATCAGAAAATGAAATTGGTTTTGTTTATTAAGACGAACAAAACTAGTACCACTCATGATATGTTTTAAAATTTTATTTAAAAATATATATTTTACAGATCTCGAGTTACCTATGAGTACAAAAGAATACTCAAGTTTCACATCTATCAGTACAAAATAATACTAATATTTCACATCTATCAAAAACATGTTTTGCATCTACCATTCTAAAAGAATCAATACATTTCGCAACTATCAGTGTGTACAGAACAAACATGTTTCCTATCTCCTTCATTTCAAACCAAAAACCATTTTACTCGAACACAAATTTCACAAACACATAAACAGACTAAAATTCGACGAAAACCTAACTCGAATACAACAATTAACTACATTAGCAACATAATACCAGATGGATACCAAAAATAAGAAAGAAAATATATATCAAGTACTATAATATTTCGAAATCAAAATTCGAGTTACCACACATACAAATCGACTTATCTAAAGAAATATCCAAAATCAAACTTCAAAATCAAGTAAAAACACAATCAAAATTATACAAAAACAAAAGAAAAACAAGAAATTGAGTAAAAAATTGAAGAATCGCCTATAATGTAAGGCACAATTCTATTCACGTAGATAGAGAGAGAGAGAGAGAGAGAGAGAGAGAGAGAGAGAGAGAGAGAGAGAGAGAGAGAGAGAGAGAGAGAGAGAGAGAGAGAGAGAGAGAGAGAGAGAGAGAGAGAGAGAGAGAGAGAGAGAGAGAGAGAGAGAGAGAGAGAGAGAGAGAGAGAGAGAGAGAGAGAGAGAGAGAGAGTGTGAGAGAGAGAGAGAGAGAGAGAGAGAGAGAATTAGGAAAAAAAGTGAAGTATGGTGTAAATATTTGAGTGAAATGGGTCTTTTCAGATAAACATTAAAATATGGGTTATAAGTTGATAATATTATTGCTTTAGGTCTTTAATGGTACTTAACCCCTTTAAATAACTTAAAAAATAAACAAATATATTTTAAACTTACTACACAATAGTCTACGTATGAATGAGTTTTTCCTAAAATAGTTGTCGTTTGAAATTTGTTCTACAGATCGACCCTAACACTCTATAAAAAAGGAAGAGTCTCTTTTTGGTTGATCTTTGTTTTTTTACAGGGACTTTGGTTGGGATATAAGTTCTGCTACATCAATTTCTTGTGTTGTCAATTGAATAAAAACTTTCAATTTGTGCAGACTTGTCTCTGAAACTCTGTAAAAGGGTAGGTTTGTCTCACTACAAATATAAACACAGAGTTGGTCCCTCTCGTTAATTTTCATTTTCTTACTATCAAGAACTTTTAATTTTTAACCTTGTCATTATTATCTTTGATCTTTCGTACCTTACTTCTGTTTTCTGTTTTTTCAGAAGAAACGATCCTAACTGGAGTTCTTTGACTCTTGTGCATTATAAATCATTGGCAGAATGTTGCCTTCATTCAAGGATGATGAGAAAAGATACCTCAAGTTGGAATTTTTTTTAGCCTTGGAAATAATAGCCAAGAAAATAAGGCCTTATTTTCAAGCGCATTCCATAACGGTTCAAACTTTCTATCCATTTAAAAACCTGTTACAAAAGCCAGATATATCAAGTCAAATGACCAAGTGGTCTATAGAATTGGGAAGACTGTGATATTGAATTTTCTCCTTAAACAATGATCAAAGCTCATGTGGTAGCAAACTTCATACTTAAGCTCCATTCAGAGAGACCCTATGAAATATATTTTATTCAGAAACATGGAAAAGAATGGGTAATTCAAATATATAGAGGATCTAACATGATCGGCTGTGAGGAAGAAATTTGTTTACTTTCCCTTTTGGAGATTCAGCGTACCAAGCTATACGTTTTGGTTTTAAGGCATGAAACAATGAATCAGAATACGGAACAACTATAGTGGGTTTTAGGTTTTCTCAAATATATAGTGCCAAAAGAATATAATTGTTGAGTGATTCAAAACTTCTCACACACCAAGCGCAAGGATAATCTCAAACAAGGAAAAAGCAGTTAGAAAAGTATTTGCAAGTGTTGAAAGAAATTTTTTCTTACTTTAAATATGTAAAATATGAGCATGTGCCAAGATAACAAAAATTGATGGCTGACTGGTTAGCCATTGTTGCGTATGTCGAGGCATACCCTTGGATTTTGGTACAATAGTGCCATTTTATAATAATAAAAGTTGAAAACGAAGAAAGTTTCCAAATATCAGCCAGCATCAGTCAAGATTGGAGGTATGATATCCAAGAGTTCATTACTAAAGAAAGTCTTCATGAAGATAAAATCCTAGCTAAGAAGTTAAAGTTTAAAGCACATGAGTTTTTGGTTTTGAGATGGATCCCTTATAAAAGATATTTTAATATGCCTTTGTTGCGCTGTCTCAGATCCGACGAGTCCCAAGCAGATTTATACGAGTTACCAAATACTTTTTATCAAACCAACACACATAACAAATCCCAGTTTTATAAATTCAACAATAACCACGATAGCTGAAAAAAATAATTTTTATCAACTAAATAATGAGATTCGTCTGGTTATAAATAATTTTGATATTTTTTCTAATACATAAATGAACATGAAAAAGAAGAAGAGCTACTTAGGGAAAAGATAAACATTATATATATATATATATATATATATATATATATATATATATATATATATATATATATATATATATATATATATATCCAATTTGAACCTTGAATAAAAGACCATCATTATCAATGAATTCCATTCACTTAGATACATGTACACAAGAGAGATGACATATAATATAAAGTTAATCAAAACACTATATATATAATGTTTATCCATTAGTTTTATGAATTATGCTCTCAATTTCTTTCGTGAAGACTCATTGGAGATTTCAAAATCTATAATTACGCGTTAGTCATTACATTAAGAAAATAAAGTTATGAAACACTTGGTTGACCCATGTTCTCTGACCAATGTTCTCTTTAAAATAACATGTGAAAAAAAGACCCTTGAAAGAGAAACCAAGTCATTCATAAGTTTCTTGAAGAATAAGATAAAATTAATCCACACAATAACCGTCGACGCTGAAGTGAGCCCAACATAAGGGGCCACAATTGGAGAGAGTAGATTATAATAAAAGATGCATTATCAACCTATGATGGCCACAATTAGCGCAAAAATAATTCTAACGAGAATAACATGGTTCCCAAAATATAAAAAATATAAAACCATGAAATTTTATGATTGACCGTATCAATTGAAGCACTAGAAAAAATAGACATGAATGATATATAAACCGCGATCTTACAGGTAAAAGCTATACTATAAAAGACAATATCATGATAACCTTCATGGAAAAATTCCTAATATCTTATCTTGACGTCTAAACTTAAGAAGTCGCATCAAACGACATGGTTATTTGATTTGAAAGTGTAATTTAAAAAAAATATCATCTCGTACATGATGAGTCCGGATTTTCTCACCACTCACTGAGGTAACCGGACAGGGGCAATTCAGACAAAAGCCACCCACTGAACCATCCGAACAGGAATAAATGTATTAAAACCTAAATCACTTCATGACTAAGCTAATTACTTACTTGCTTAAAGATTAATGGATCATTGAACTCGACCCGAATTCATAAGTTGACCCGAAAGCCCATGTGGCCCATAATTAAGGGTATAAATATCCAACCACCTTTATTAATGAGGGTAATGAACATTTAATACAACCAGGCAGCTCGAATCTCTCACTACAATCTATCAAAACATTAAATACCCTTGAAACATCACAAAACTCTAGACAAAATTACCCTGAGTTGAAAATAATCCACACCAGTACATATAAGAATTAACAAAAATTTAGCAACTGTACCTTGTCATATTTGTGTTGTTATGGTTTAAAATATATACAAGATATCTGATTTAAAAACTAAAAGAGCATCCCCAATAAATGCATAGATGTTATACTCTTATTAAAGAGGTAAGGGTTCTTAATATGAATATGACACAATATCATTTATAAAGAATTTAGAGTTTATTGGATACGTAACATGGAAAAATGAGGTATATCTTGAAAAGAGTATAACGACACTGGTGCATATGCATGACAAGATATCCCTCGGAGAAAGTATGATAATATACCCCTTAAAGAAATGATCAATATTCTAATAATAGGTTAAAATATCGCATACAAGAAAAATTTACATCACATAACCGCCTTTAAACCATCTAAACTCTGATTAATTACCGTCTCGCCCCATTTAATAGGGTATTAGGTAAAAAACTGACTCAGACCCGCCTTATGTTTTACAGTATAATTAAAATTATGACGATATATGTGCACATACATGATGAGATAGATTTTGAATATGGGATAATGACATGAGATGCCATCATAGGAAATATGAAGAAAGTAAGAAATATGATTACTATAGAAAGATGAAGTATATCGTGAAGAGGATTTATTAAAATTATTTTATCCTTATGAGGTATATATATCAATATTAACATATTTTCCTACATTTAAGTTGCTTAAATTGGTAATTATTAAGTATGAGAGTGTAAATGAGTAATTTTCACGTGTCGTATAATACATCCCTAATTCTGAGTATTAATTGTATCATAAATTAGAAGCTCAAACCTTCATTTTGAGAGTTAACAAATTGTAATTGAAATATTTTATTCAATAGATGTTGTTTTATTTTCATATTTAAGTTTTTTTAACCTTTTAAATTATTGGTGTTTATCCTTTACGAGGTATTCCTTAATCAATATCTATTGAAGTGTGCATTAAGTAGCTCCGATGACAAGTAATCCAATATTTCTTATCATTTTATATAATAGTCAACAAAGAACTAAGAATGGCGTATTATTTAATATGTACTAATTCCCACAATAATCACGGTATCAACTAACATCTAAATAAACTTTGACTACTCAAGAAGTATAACATAAAGATCATGCTTACCCATAATCAATAAGTTTTAATTCCTAACTGGTCATTTTTAAAGTAAATAAGATCGTTAAATTTTACATATTGTACAAGAGATATAAGAGAAAATATAAATATTTTATTATTTGACCTAATTGTATATGAGCTAGAGCTATATATAATCTGAAACTAAACTAATGGTTGAATCACAAATAAAATTACAGTAAATATTTATATTCTTTAGGCTAAGAACACTCACATGAATGTTCTCTTCATGAAAGACTCTACGCAGTGCAACTTTAGTAGGAGGAGATGAAAAGAGAGAGTTACATCTTCTTCTTTTCCCATAATTTACTAAATATGAATCATGAAATTTGTACTTACTTGCTATATTCTAGTTTTCTTTACGATGATGAACTAAATGTATTTTTTTATTAATTGTTATTTAGTGTCTTACAAATTTTATTCTCATAAATATGCAAGTATAAATTGCATAGAGTGATCTAACATCCAATGAACTCATAAATACATGATACATAAATAATCTCCTTAATTTCATGACTTAGTTTATGTAAAATTGTGATACATTCTTCTTACCAAAAATTTAATTGTCATGTCTTATTGTTATACTCTAATTATTAATAGTGTATCATATACTGAACCAATGTGAGCATACAACAAAATTTTAATTGTCGAAACATATGAAAAATTAGGTATCTCATGAATATCTAAATCATTATTGGCATATTAATTGAGATTTATTATCTCAATCAACCTGAAGAGACATTGTATGCATATTTCTTTCAACACCAAAATATTATAAGCTCTTAATATGTATTTTTTTTAAACTTGATAAACATCAAGAATTATCATGATGAAAATAAATATACCAAATGTTTCACTTGATATTCATTATAGATATACATACTTATAAAGATTTATAAAGAAAAAAACAATTTAAGGTAAAATATATTTTTTAAATAATATTTTAGAATAAAAATGGTTAATATTAAAGCTATAAAAACACTTTTAAAACCAAAAATATAAAACTTTTAGTATTAATAACATGAAACTGATTTGTCTCCAATAGGATAACCGAGTTGGTAAAGTCAGGTCTGCCATCTTGTGTCGTTTATCTTCTCGTGTTATTTCCCTCCATAAAATAAAAAATAAATATGAAACTGATTTTTATAACTATTTTTTTAATATTGAATGTAATAAAGTTTCAAGTTTTTTGTTTTTACTCCGTAACTTAAACTATAAAGAACTATTTCTTAATTATATATATATATATATATATATATATATATATTTATATATTTATGTAATGTTATATAAATAAAAGTGCTACATGGTAACATTAATTATATCTGATTTTAGTTGATGCTATTGATACAGTTGTGTCGGTTACCTTCTGGTGTTATTTCCCTCCATAAAATAAAAAATAAATATAAAACTGATTTTTATAATTATTTTTTAATATTGAATGCAATAAAGTTTCAAGTTTTTTATTTTTACACTGTAACTTAAACTATACATAACTATTTTTGAATTCATATATATATATATATATATTGCAACCTATATATATATATATATATATATGAATGCAATGTTATATAAATAAAAGTGCAACCTGTTAACATTAATTATATTTTAACTGAATACGTCATCTTGTGTCGTTTATCTTCTGGTGTTATTTCCCTCTACAAAATAAAAAATAATATATGAAACTGATTTTTATAATTATTTTTTTAATATTGAATGCAATAAAATATCAAGTTTTTTGTTTTTACTATGTATATTAAACTATAAAGAAATGTTTCTGAATTCATGGGGTCTAGAAGGCCGAAAGAAATGGTAAGTGCTACTTATTATGAAATTTTTGTTTTGATTAGGGATTTAAAGCTTAACATCCTCCCTACCCGAGAAGAGGGGAGGGAAAGGACTAATGGTTTTACAACAAATGTTTACAATCATTGTGAGAGAGGTTTGAGGTGAAAAAACAAGACGCCTAGATAACGCGCATGGAGGGTTCCTTTCTCAAACCCCAAAGAATATACAATGGATCGACGAGTGAAATTAGGAACCTCAGAGAGGTATATGTGATTCTTAATGGGATTGGCACGGAAAAATACCATTAAGTCATCCACGAAGTAGAGATTAATGATTTTGAGATTTTGGCACTTTTAGTGGGAACCAAAGAAGATATAGTGGTTTTTTTCTTTAAGAACGCTTGCATGATGAAGACAATAAGAAATGAAGGGAAATAATTCCCTTGTTTGAGCTCTTTTTTTTCCATGAAAAGAGGCAAATTAATTATCATTGATATTTATCAAATATGAGGGGGTAGAGATACACTGGATAATCCAGTCAATTATACGATTGGGGAAGTCGATCACAAATAAGAATTCCAAAATAAGACGCCAACAAACATTGTCCAAGGTTTTCATAAGGTCAATATTAAGGTACACATGTGGGCCTTTTTGTATTGGCATGATAACTATGTAGCAACTCTTGCGGATAATATGATATTATCATAGATATTAAGGCCATGAATAAAGACCGATTAAGAAAGGTTAATAAGGGAAGTGAGTGAGTCTTTATTCCCATTATTTAGGATTTTGGAGATAACAATGTAAATAACATTGCAACAAGCAATGAGTTTAAATTCTAAAAGGGGAAGTGGGGTTGTTCAACTTTAGGATAAGGGTTATTAGTGTACTTTTCTAGTAGGGTTCTATTCAATTAAAAGATAAAAATGGTGAAATACTTTAGTGAAATCTATAGCGTTAGTGCCCAAATAGAACTTGAAGAAAATAGCGGTGAACTCCTCATGTTCAGGTTCTTTGTTATTTTCGATACTAAATAAGGCTATTTTGATATCATCGGTAAGAGACCGTGTCAAATGAGTTTTGCCAGCCTGGCTAAGCTTGGAAGGGATATGTTCTCTGATTTTGGCGATACCTGGTTTCCATTCCTAGTGATATGAGTCTTGATACTATTATGAAAGAATTTAGAGTTACGATCATGTAACTTAAATCAAGTCTCCATAGAATTTGCTTTGATTAATGACTCTTCCGTTTTGCTAAAGAATGATGAGGTTTGGGCCTTAGAAACACACTAAAAAATATTGTTAAATTCTATATTCTTAAGAGAAGAGATATAAATTTGAAGGTATCTTGGTTTAAAGAGGATGATTGGTATTAGATAGCTAAGAGTAGAAAGATCCTAACTGTTGGATACAATGAAGATAATTCAAGATGACATTGTCACATGTTGAAAAACCTAAAAGGGTTGTTAGTAAAATTTCTTGGAGTACTAAAACAAATTGTGATATGTGTGTGATCTGAGGTACATGGGTAATCAAAATTGGTACTGGAGTTAGGTTAACGTGCATCATATTAGTTGTTAACTATGACACTACCAATTATAGAGGAGATGAGATCAATAGTCTACTTTTTGGACCAAGAGAATTGAAAACCAATAGCATGAAGATTGCTAAGGTGACTGTGATAGCAAAGGTTGTTAAAATCATTGATTGACGAGGTTCAAATTTATAAATTATATGTTCATCTTTTGGTGAGAGGAAGTCGCCAAGAGCGATCCAATAATTGTCTTGACGGTGAGAGGAAGCATAACTAATATCATGCCAAAGAGGGGCACAATCATATGGTTTTTTGAACCCATAGACACCCATAATGGAATAAAACATGTTCATATATATATATATATATATATATATATATATATATATATATATATAGAATAGGAAAGTCTATAATCTGAGGGGAAAAGTACTCGAAAAAAAACTCTAAAAGCACTAGGATTCCAAAAAATATATATTCTTCCTTGGGGATGCATAATCTGATTGGTTTTAAAATTCCAAAATGGAAGCATTGAATGTATGTGGACCAAAATTCAAAAAATATAATTAAAAATGATATGGTTCACCTCAAACAATATAAGTCAAATGATCAAGCTTAGTATTAGGTGCCCAAAATCAGCCTTTAATAGATCCTCATTATCATCCTCAACTTGCATATTTGTGAGTCTATAAGAGGAGGGGAAAGTTTTTTTTATCAGAATGTGGGCCTCCTCTAGTGCAAGTTTGCATGTACAACCTTATGTAAAGAGATCACATTTCGAGCTAGAGAAAGATGAAGATCATGAATGCATACACTGGGAGTTTCTTAGACAGACATCGTGTGGCTTGGAGATGACTACGCAAAACTGGTCGGTGGTCTGGTTTCGAGAGACATAAGAAGATACCATAAGAAGAAGTTCAGCTTTGAGTTGTTAGTATGAACACGAGCATTGAACCGAGGCGTGATTTTCCTCCTACGATCGACATTTTTGGTGGAGGATGAGTATTTAACCTTTGACTTAGAGCTCTTCCTTGTGCTAAACATGGTGAGATGAAAACAAAAGAGTCAAGAAAGACATGAACACTAATTTAGACGAGAAGCTTTTTAACATTATGGAAAATATTAAAGTTCTCGATGTACTAACTAGCTGCCACATCATTTTTCTTAGGGCGCACATCATTACCCTCTTTAGTAGAAAATACTTGTACTATAGCACCAAGGAGATGTTGGAGCTGAATACTACTTAGGGCCTTCCAGATTATGTAAACATCTGCTTGAAGGGCAAGCTGGTAGTATTTGCCGACGTCTTGAATTGGGGCGTTAGGTTTCCACTTGATCCCAACGTGGTAAAATACTTTGAGATTATGGAGTTATGCCCGATTCAGCTCACACCCAATGTTTTGTTTACACTAATGTCGTGTATAATGGCCTCACATTTGTCCGGGATAATGATGCTCATAGAGGAGTTTGTGGTGATGACTGGTATTTCGAAGTCACCAAAACTGCCATTCGTCAATACTTCCTTAACGAACAACATGAAAATAGTAAATGATTTGTTGGATGCCGACAAGGGCTGGAAGCATCGGTTTGTATTCATCAGCAGGGATTGGGAGAATGGTCAGCCTCACTCAAAAGAAAACCATAGGCGATTAACCTATAAATGGGTCAAAGAAGGTTATTATTATATACACATTTTTTTTATTTTTGTTACAATTGTTTCTTCATTAGCCCCTAAGGAAATGGTCATCCTCAGTGACCATGCCATCAGTGAAGGAGGTAGAGCCTGAGCACATGATCATCCTCAGTGACTATGCCATCGGTGAAGGAATTCCCCCAAGTGATGCAAAAAACATAACAAATTTTTGGGAGAGAAAAGGAAGAAAACCGCAGTTGTGGAGGAGGGAAACAAACAAATCCCGAGGTGCTAAGAAAAAGAAACCCCAAGCTGCATTAGAAGAAAGACCCCCCCCCCCCCCTCCCCCTCTATGGCCGAGCAAACTATAATAACAACGTTTTTTGAACATTATGAGGTAGTTGCCAAAGCGATCATGCTTGACGAAGGGTTCGAAAAATAAAAAAAATAGGGAAATAGGGTATCGTAGGATCATCGTAGAGATAGAGCAGCAGGACAGTGAACCGGGTATGGCAGGCTTAGGAAATCCAACGGGCAAGAAAAGTAGTGATTTTTTCTCTGACTTGGTTGGGCTGGGGCCTTCTATTGTAGTACCGTCCCCTAAGAAAACTTGTCCTCAATCCTTATATGATACAAATCTCACAGTTGATGGTATAACACTCGTCCACCCGCTACCCGTAACTTCTGTGCCCGCGGGTTCGATAATTTTCCACTCCAACGGTCGGACACAGTGGTCACTTTCTTATATCATATGATGGTTCCTCATGGATTAAAAGAAAATAAAGTCAATGAGCTTGGTGAAGAACTGTTGGTGGTTAAAAAACGTATATCCAAACTAGAGGGACAACATAAGGAACAAACTCTTTGCTACAAAGAGTTAGAATTGAACTCTTAGGAGGGAGTCGACCATGACACTTCCTGGGCTAAGTTGGTCGAGGCTTATCTTTTGAAACTCCAAGAAAAGGAGGCAGAGTGGAAAAAACCAAAATCTAAACAAATTTGAGTAATCCAATCTTTGCGCTTTACCCAATTGAAGGTTGAAGAGGATCGGGATAAGGCAGTTTGGGGTTTGGCAGCTCACATAATTCAAACTCGTTTCTGCAGATTTCAAAAAATCAAAGCTCTCCGAAAACTTTGACTTGATATGGAAAAAATATGTTGGGAAGAAAATAAAAATTTCACTTCCAAGTGCGTAAAAATCATGGAAGAGCAAGTTTGTGAGGACGATAATGATGAAAAGGACGAAGACTCATAAAAAAACTCATCTGATGATTAAGCTATATGGAGAAAATCCTTAACTTTAATTTCTTTTGTTGGTTTTTTTATTCTGAATCTCGTAATCGTGAAACTCTTATCTTCTGATGAATGTACCTAATGTTATTCTAAATTCTCTCTTTAAATCAAAAGTGATCAGTTTCTGACGCCAAGAAGAAAATTGTGAAACATTACTACAAATCTGAACACAAAAAAATTGTGTCCCCAATCAAAATTGTTTAGATGGAAACAGATAAACATACAAATATTTAGAACTACTCTAAGTACAATTATAGATGTTTAATATTCCAAAGAAGTGATCAGTTTCCGACGCTAATAAGAAAATTGTGAAACATTATTACAAATCCAAACAAAAAAAGTGTGTCACCAATAAAAATTGTTTACAGGAAAATAGATAAACATATAAATATTTAGAACTACTCTAAGTACAGTTTTAGATGTTTAATATTCCAAAGAAGTCGTAAGGGTCGGTAATACTTGTCATTCAACCAATAGGTGCCCCATTTTATCTTTTTCATCACCTCATAAGGGCCTTCCCAGTAAGGAGCCAACTTCCCAAGGCTCTTCTCTTTGGTGTGTAGGAAAATGTTTCTCATGACCTTATCGTCGACCTTGAACTGTCTTCTTTGAACTTTGGAAACGTATCTAATTCGCATTAAGGTCTGATAATGTAACGAGTTCAAATGGGCACGAATTCATTTCTTTTCCATCAAATCGAGGGCAAGACGTTGACTCTCATCATTAATATTTTCTGAATAATGCTCAACCCTGAAAGACGGGAACATGGTTTATGTGGGGGGTCACTGCGTCCAACCTATACACCAAAGCACAAGGCAATTCTTGAGCAGAGGTTTGGGGTGTAGTTTGATACGTCCACTGATAAGTGCATTTCATATCACTTATTACGCTTCCATTATTCTTAAATTCGTCATCGGTTCTCAAATATTCGTTGAGTTTTAACGTATTTTTCCAGTATTCTTAAAGACGCTTGTGCCGCGGGTAAATTGTGATAATATTAATAAATTTGGGGTTGAAATTGAAGAAACTGGAAAATTAATGTACTTGAGGGCAATTTTGGAACAGTTGAAAACAAAGAAAAATATATTGATGCTTGAAAAAATATATTTATGTTGAAAAAAAAATAAAAAAATATATATTAATGCTACGAAAATATATTATTACGAGTGATTTTCAAAAAAATATATATTAATGCTTGAAATATATTATGACGAGTGATTTTCAAAAACAATATATATATTAATGCTTGAAATATATTATGACGATTGAT
The DNA here is from genome assembly GCA_036936605.1 of Limnanthes douglasii subsp. nivea. Taxonomy (NCBI): domain Eukaryota; kingdom Viridiplantae; phylum Streptophyta; class Magnoliopsida; order Brassicales; family Limnanthaceae; genus Limnanthes; species Limnanthes douglasii. The sequence continues at coordinate 275,236,379 of JAUPFV010000003.1, read as the reverse complement.
TTTCAAAAAAATATATATTAATTCTTGAAAATATATTAATGTTGAAAAAAAAGGAAAATATATTTTCTAAGATATTGTTTAAAATATTAAATTAAGAAAAAAATATTAAAGCAAAGCATAAAAGGAAATTAATGCTGAATTAAGAAAAAAACATTAGATTAATGCGAATATTTTATTTAGCTATATTGTTTAAAATATTATTTTATTTAACATAAATATTTTACGATTTGTAATTTGATTTTTTTTGGGAATACAAAACCGCTTTGGATTTTTTTTTTCAAAACAAGCGAGAAAAGGAAAACAAATATTATTGGTCTATTCTGCTAAACATAGACAAATGAAGGAATTAAATAATTATACTATATAATTATATGAGTGTGGGTCCAGCGGAAGCATTTAATTAAAAGCCCAGGAGAAAGAAAGAAAGGCAATGTGCTTCTTAGGTTTTCACGAGAAAAGTTATAAATAATAGAGACGGACAGAAGGGAAAGGCACTAATTGAGTTTGCGGGAAAATACAAAACAGAGACGAAAAGAAAAGACTATTGGCGAGAAAGAAAAAGTAATTGGCGATTTTTTCGATCGGCAGAGGAGCAGGTGACAACTGTTTTGGATTTTCAATCGGCAGGAGGCATGCAGTTTTTCGGTTTAACTTTCTCTAAACTTTTGTTCGGTTTAACTTTCTCTAAATTTTTTATTCATTTTTTTACATTCTTCCTAAACAATTATGTTAACTTTTGCATCCATGATGATGATTTGTTCGATTATGAACTAATCGTTGTCATGGAACCTTAGCGGATTTGTTTGAATAATATTTAGGGTTTATTGCTTAATTAAATTGTGAGATACGTTTATCGGTTACCTAGTATGATTGTGCTTAATTTTAGATGCGTCGCGAACATCTAGTTTGTTAATCTTTAATGAATGCGAAAGTGGATTTAAGGGTTTAGAACTTGCCATGCTAGCATAGGTTCTTGAATGATTCATATTGTGATTGTTCATGATTCGTAATATGTCATTGACCATATCATATTACCCTATGTAATCGAAATAGGTAACTTGTGCTTAAAACCAATTGTACCTCAATTCATATAGACATATAGGATTGTCATGCATGCGGTGTCTGCTTAACTGCTATCTCTTTTATGGTTGTTTAAGTGGTTTGGTTTACGTGTACTGAAAGGTAGCGTATTCTGATTTTGGGTTATCTGATTAGTAATCGTAGTTATCTTACATATTGATTAAGTATATTAATACTCTGAGTAAAATAAACAATGAAGTTAGGGTTCCATGTTTTCTCTCGCATAAGTAAACTCATTAGATAATTTCGTTAGTTGATTTGTTTAGTTACATTCGTACTTTATTACTTGTTCAAGCATTAGTTAATAATCATACGTTGTTGCATAAGTGAATTCTTGTCTTATACACCTAGTCTTTGTAGGAACGATCTTTCTTACTTATTACTTGCTACGATTTGACCGCGTATACTTGCGTGAGAAAAGAACTCACAAGTTTTTGGCGCTGTTGCCGGGGACTCAGTGTTATTTGACAGTTTTATTGCTTATCAGCACAGGTTGTTATAAAACTACTGACTTGATTCGGTTACTTGCTTTTCGAATGTTTCTTGTGCTTCAGGTACTTGAGCGTGTATACAATGGGATATCTAGCTCCAAAAGCACTCATGGAGTACTCTCAACCAAAGATCATGGATATTCAGTCTAGCATTGTCAGACCCAATATCGCTGCGAATAATTTTGAGATTAAACCCAGCACTATTCAGATGATGCAGAATTCTTGTAAGTTTGGAGGAGCTTCATCTGAGGATCCTAATATGCACATTATGACCTTCCTTGAAATCTGTGACACTTTCAAGTTCAACGGTGTTTCAGATGATGCCATAAGACTGAGACTCTTCCCATTTTCTCTGAGGGACAAAGCTAAGAGCTGGTTACACTCTTTACCAGCAGGCTCGATCACTACTTGGGATATACTAGCACAAAAATTTCTCTCAAAATTCTTTCCTATGGCAAGAACAGCCGCCTTGAGGAATGCTATTACTCAGTTTTCTCAGTCATATGTTGAATCTTTAAGTGAAGCTTGGGAGTGTTACAAGGAGATGCTCAGAAAATGTCCTCATCATGGGATGCCTGATTGGTTAGTAATAAATTGCTTCTACAATGGGTTGGGTGCGCAAACAAGGCCCATGGTCGATGCTGCATCTAGGGGAGCCTTATTAACGAAAAGCTTTGAGGAAGCTCATGAGCTCCTTGAGATGATGGCTGCTAATGAATTCCAGAACCCTTCTCAGAGACAGTCACAACATAAAGTAGCTGGTATTCTTAACGTAGACACTGCCACTGCTTTAGCAGCTCATCTTGAAGCTCTAAACATGAAGGTAGATTCTTTGACTAAACCAGGGGTACAACAGGTAGCTAGTGTGTGCGAGATTTGTGCTGGAGGGCATGACACTCAACAATGCCCAATCTCTACTGAGTCAGTGCAATTTGTGAGTAACTTTCAGAGGCAGAATCAACAACCAATCTCAAACACCTATCACCCAAGCAACAGAAATCATCCGAACTTCAGTTGGAGCAATAATCAACAAGGTAATCAGCATTATGGTGCTAAGCCATACGCTCCTCCTGGATTTCAGCAACAAGGGAAGCAACATCAATCTCAACAGTATGCCCCAAGACAACCTCAGAATCAACATCCTGACCCTTCTCAACATTCTGTGAGAGACTCTGAATTCGAAGAGATGAAGTTAATGATTAAAAGTCTGATGGTATCTCACAAGACCTTGGAAAATCAGATTGGGCAGATGGCTAGTAACATGATTTTTAGACCTCAGGGAGTTCTTCCTAGCGACACGGAACATAATCCAGGTAAACGGGACGGCAAAGATCAATGCCAAGCTATCACCTTGCGATCAGGAAAGGTTGCTGAGAACCCCACAGTTGAACAAGAGGCGGATTCTTCTCAAAATCAGTCCATTATGAAAAATTCTGCTCAAAATCAGCCCTTATCTGAGGTTAATTATGGTCAACATCAGCCACCTAAAAAGCTATCTCGGTCAGTTGTTGAGCCTACGATCTACCCTCCTCCACCTTTTCCGTAAAGGTTGCAGAAACAGAAGCTAGATGCTCAGTTTGGGAGATTTTTGGAGGTGTTCAAGAAGCTACACATCAACATACCTTTTGTTGAAGCATTAGAGCAAATGCCTAGTTATGCCAAGTTCATGAAGGGAATTCTTTCGAAAAAGCTAAAGCTTGGTGATTTTGAGACAGTGGCGCTCACTGAGGAATGCAGTGCGATCTTACAACAAAAATTGCCTCCCAAACTTAAAGATCCAGGAAGCTTCACCATTCCTTGTTCAATCGTCAATTTAACTTTCAACAAATGTTTATGTGATTTGGGAGCGAGCATCAATCTGATGCCCCTATCTGTGTTTGAGAAACTTGGGCTACCTGAGCCAAAACCGACGAATATCTCTTTGCAACTGGCTGATCGTTCTATCACATATCCTCGTGGTATCGTAGAAGATGTCTTAGTAAAGGTAGACAAGCTCATCTTTCCTGCTGACTTCGTTATCTTGGATTTCGAAGAGGACAAAAACATCCCCATAATCATGGGAAGGCCATTCTTGGCTACGGGCAAAACTTTGATTAATGTCCAAAAAGGGGAGCTCACTATGAGAGTGCAAGATCAGACTGTCACTTTCAACGTTTTCAAGGCTATGCAATCCCCAATAGAGGATGAGGAATGTTTCAGGTTGGATACGGTCGATTCTTCGCACAGTAATGAGTTGGATCAGTTCTCGAGTTCAAATGCTCTAGGCAGAGTTCTACATGGTGAATCTGACTTCAAAGATGAAGAAATATCCAAATGTGTTCAACTACTACAGGAAGCCCCGTATCAAAAGAGGCTCAATATTCGACATGAGTCGCTCATATTGGGTGATCTTAAGGATTCTCAGGAAAGACTTAAACCTTCTCTACAAGAAGCTCCTAAACTTGAACTCAAACCACTACCAGATCATCTCAGGTATGCTTTCTTAGGAGAGTCATCTACATTACCTGTTATTATTGCATCTAACCTTTCAAGTAGTGAGGAAGAAAAGCTATTAAGAGTTCTGGGGAAGTTCAAATCAGCCATTGGTTGGACCATAGCAGATATCAAAAGATGTATACGGAAAAAAGTCAAGAAACGGCATGATATGAAGCTTGTACATAAAGCTTTTGATCCATGCCAACTTGTTATTCTTTTCAACTCTCGTCTAAAGCTTTTCCCAGGGAAGCTCAAGTAAAGGTGGTCTGGACCTTTTAAAGTTAAGACAGTATATCCACATGGAGCAGTTGAAATTTATGAGGAATCGCCAGATAAAGCATTCAAAGTCAATGGTCAACGACTCAAGCATTACTATGGAAATATGGAGAACCGTGAGGCATTCAGCATCCACCTCGACACTATATGATTCCGAGTGGTATCGTCGAGCTATCGACGTTAAACAAGCGCTTCGTGGGAGGCAACCCACTGGGAAACAATGATCAACAATGCTGGACGAATAGGGGAGTGTTTCTTGTTTCTTTTAATTTCTTGTAGTTGCATTCATCATAGTAGTTATTCATGTTAGTCATGTTTATTTGCATATTCATGCCATGATCATATAGACTGTGTTTAGGATCGAGTTAGTCTATTAACATAGCATTTTGTTCATGTATTTTGCGTCTTTGATCCCTTGAGTTGTTGTTTCTACTTAAGTAGCCAATGATGAAAATTATTTGGAATGACAGTAGGAATAAAATCTAATTAGGTTGCTTGTCAGTTAGCTTGCTTGATGTAGAAGCACAATTAATACATGTAGACTCATGGATTGTTTTTATGCTAGTTACGGACACACTTGAGTATTGTTATACATAATTCTTGCTTAGGTTCAGAATTACACCTTAATCCTTTATTAGCTCATGGATTGCAAAAAGATAAGTTTGGGGGAGTTAAAAGATAAATATGCGTATTATTCAGTTAGGCGTCAAAGGCTAGTAGCCGCTCATTGACGTACGTCCTCTCGCTGGGGGCTACATATTACGAGTAGTCTAGGGGTGGAATGAGATGGAGCGAAACGCACTCATTCCCAATCACTGATTCAAAAAAAAAACCAAAAAAAAGAAAGAAAAAGGTAAAAATTGGCTAGGATGAGCTCTTTGGTGCTCGAGTTATTAAGTTCTATGGGACTTTGTGCCTAGTGACCTAAGACTTTTCCGGTCTGGGATCCGCTAACCTAAAGCTTGTTACATGGGCACCATTGTATAAGTCTTTAAGGGACCTCGTCCATTGCACGGTCAAATAAGCCTTTGTGTGTCTGTATATAGAGTAAAACATAATAAATCTTTGACAACCCCGGAGAAATATGGATGTGCAACTTGACTATGAAGAATCTAGGTTGTATTTCGTTTCTAATCTTGTGATTATTATGATGAGAACAAGTAAGGTCCATTAATTTGTACTAAAAACATGTCGATTGAGTTTGAGCACACACGCACGCTTCTTCACTTGTATTGCTAACATTTGAGTACCTAGTTATTTCACATTCCGAGGTCATTACATTCGTTGAGGCATTTATGCTGAATTAGTTACGGTTACTCGTTCGGGATCATTGCGTTCTTGCATTCATTTAAATTCAGTTGCATTTATGCATCAATTGTTAAACCTGTTTTGCATTGCTTGAGGACAAGCAACCGTTTAAGTTTGGGGGTTTGATAAGTGCATTACATATCACTTATTACGCTTCCATTATTCTTAAAATCGTCATCGGTTCTCAAATATTCGTTGAGTTTTAACGTATTTTTCCAGTATTCTTAAAGACGCTTGTGCCGCGGGTAAATTGTGATAATATTAATAAATTTGGGGTTGAAATTGAAGAAACTGGAAAATTAATGTACTTGAGGGAAATTTTGGAATAGTTGAAAACAAAGAAAAATATATTGATGCTTGAAAAAATATATTTATGTTGAAAACAAAATAATAATAAAAAAAAATTAATGCTACGAAAATATATTATGACGAGTGATTTTCAAAAAAATATATACTAATGCTTGAAATATATTATGACGAGTGATTTTCCAAAAAAATATATATTAACGCTTGAAATATATTATGACGAGTGATTTTCAAAAAAATATATATTAACGCTTGAAAAATATATTAATGTTGAAAAAAAAAAGGAAAATATATTTTCTAAGATATTGTTTAAAATATTAAATTAAGAAAAAAATATTAAAGCAAAGCATAAAAGGAAATTAATGCTAAATTAAGAAAAAAACCTTAGATTAATGCGAATATTTTATTTAGCTATATTGTTTAAAATATTATTTTATTTAACATAAATATTTTACGATTTGTAATTTGATTTTTTTTAGGAATACAAAACCGCTTTGGATTTTTTTTCGTGCAAAACAAGCGAGAAAAGGAAAACAAATATTATTGGTCTATTCTGCTGAACATAGACAAAGGAAGGAATTAAATAATTATACTATATAATTATATGAGTGTGGGTCCAGCGGAAGCATTTAATTAAAAGCCTAGAAGAAAGAAAGAAAGGAAATGGGCTTCTTAGGTTTTCACGAGAAAAGTTATAAATAACAGAGACATACAGAAGGGAAAGGCACTGATTGAGTTTGCGGCAAAATACAAAACAGAGACGAAAAGAAAAGACTATTGGCGAGAAAGAAAAAGTAATTGGCGATTTTTTCGATCGGCAGAGGAGCAGGTGACAGCTGTTTTGGATTTTCAGTCGGCAGGAGGCAGGCAGTTTTTCGGTTTAACTTTCTCTAAACTTTTGTTCGGTTTAACTTTCTCTAAATTTTTTATTCGTTTTCTTTACATTCTTCCTAAACAATTATGTTAACTTTTGCATCCATGATGATGATTTGTTCGATTATGAACTAATCGTTGTCATGGAATCTTAGCGGATTTGTTTGAATAATATTTAGGGTTTATTGCTTAATTAAATTATGAGATACGTTTATCGGTTACCTAGTATGATTGTGCTTAATTTTAGATGCGTCTCGAACATCTAGTTTGTTAATCTTTAATGAATGCGAAAGTGGATTTAAGGGTTTAGAACTTGCCATGCTAGCATAGGTTCTTGAATGATTCATATTGTGATTGTTCATGATTCGTAATATGTCATTAACCATATCATATTACCCTATGTAATCGAAATAGGTAACTTGTGCTTAAAACCAATTGTACCTCAATTCATATAGACATATAGGATTGTCATGCATGCGGTGTCTGCTTAACTGCTATCTCTTTTGTGGTTGTTTAAGTTGTTTGGTTTACGTGTACTGAAAGGTAGCGTATTCTGATTTTGTGTTATCTGATTAGTAATCGTAGTTATCTTACATATTGATTAAGTATATTAATACTCTGAGTAAAATAAACAATGAATTTAGGGTTCCATGTTTTCTCTAGCATAAGTAAACTCATTAGATAATTTCGTTAGTTGATTTGTTTAGTTACATTCATACTTTATTACTCGTTCAAGCATTAGTTTAATAATCATACGTTATTGCATAAGTGAATTCTTGTCTTATACACCTAGTCTTTGTGGGAACGATCTTTCGTACTTATTACTTGCTACGATTTGACCGCGTATACTTGCGTGAGAAAAGGACTAACACCCACAACACCTCCTGTAACTAATCTGGCCATTTCCCAGCTTCCCTCTCCAAATGTTTCTTGAGGCTGTTGATAATTGTTTTGTTCTTGAATTCAACCTGGTCGTCTGGCTGTGGGTGAAAAGGTGCTGAAAACCAGTTTTAGATTTCATGAGATGAAAAAAATCTTCTTATTTCACAACTATCAAACTGTGGACCGTTGTCCATAGTTAACCTCCGCGGGACCCTGAAGCAACAACAATTATTCGACCAGATAAATTTGATTACATCTTTAGCCCTTGTGCCGGACAAAGGCTCAGCCTCAACCCATTTGGAGAAATAGTTCACAACGAAAACTATCAGCTGCCTTCCCCCTGTTGTCAATGGAAGCAGACCTACTAAGTCGATCCCACATCGATCAAACAGTAACCTTTCAGAGACTAATTCAAGTGGAATGGCTGGGATATGAATTGAGTTAGCAAACCTCTAACAAGTATCACACCTCTTGACCAGATCTCTGGCACCGACCGCTATTGTGAGCCAATAAAAACACAATAGCAAAAATCTTCTAATCAAATCCTTGAACACAGTGAGCCGACTCTTCTCCATCGTGGAGTTCGGATAAAACTATCTGCAACTCGCTACGCCCCTGATATCTTGCAACGGTCTACTCAAAGATATTTTTTAGAGTACGGCCCTAATAACACAAAACCGCGAGCCTTAAATTGTACATTCTTTGCTAATGTTGTATCCTCAGGTAGAACATGGTTCATCAAGAAATTTCGGATATTATATCTCCAATATTCTAGCAATTGTCGAAGTTTGGCATGCATTCTCTGGTCGTATGGCTTGGTGCATAGCTATTCCTAAAGGCATAGTTATTTGAACGCCCGTTCCATAACCATTGAGATTTGACCCACAATCAGTCCGGGAAATCCATTAGGTGGCTCTTTTTTCAGGTCGACTTCTTTCTCTTCTGGTCGGTTAGAATATAATTCTACTAAAATATTTGCCAAGGCCTGGCCCTTAATATTCGTCTCGAAACATCAAATTCGATGTCAAAATATCATAGCTCAACAGACCACTTGGACATCCGACCCGAAATATCAGCGCGTTACTGAACACTCTTCAACGGGAACGACGTTCGGACCATACTGAAATAACCCTAGAAATAGGGTCGCATCTTTCAGGTTACGGTTACTACGCTAGGGATAACTTCTCAAGTTTCAAATATATTTTCTCGGCGTCCAATAAAATCTTGCTCACATAATAAACTGGCTTGGGGTTCTAATACACCTCGCAAATTAGTGTCTTGCTAACTGCATAGTATGATACCGTGATATACAAAAACAAAGTTTCCCCATACAAAGGCTTTGTTAACAAAGCGAGGGAAGATAAATTTTATTTTAAACCAAAAAAGGGCTCGATATAATAAGAGGTCCAATCAAATGCTTGGCTTGTCTCAGAACCTGAAAAAATTGGTACAAATTTGCCAAACTTTTGAGATATAAACCTGTTTAGAGCTGCCAGACTCCCCGTAAAAAATTGGACCTCTTTGATATTTTTGAATGGTGCCATGCTGCTCAAAGCCTTCAACTGTAATGGATCCGCCTCTATACCTTTTTCACTGATCATGTATCCCAAGAATTTCCCCGATCGAACTCCAAGAGAACATTGTTCTAGGTTCAGTTTGTGTTTTATTCTTTTCAAATTGCTAAATATCTCCTCAAGGTCTGTAAAATGATTATCGACACTCATACTCTTGACTAGTATGTCATCTATGTAAACTTTAACGTTTTGCCCGATCTGACCTTGAAATGCTTTATTTACCAACCCTTGATAGGTTGCTCCCGCATTCTTCAGACTGAACGACATGACTTTGTAGAAATGAAGACCTCTCCCAGTTATGAACGAGGTGTTATCTTGATCATTTGGATTCAAATTTATTTGGTTGTATCTCGTGTAGGAATCCATAAAAGACAACAACCTTTTCCCTCACTTCGAATCTACCAGCTGGTTGATTTACAGTATAGGCAAATTGATATTAAAGCATGCTTTGTGGAGGTTGGTAAAATCCACACATTCTCTATTTTCCGTTCTTCTTATTAATCAAGTCTGGATTGGCTGTCCACAATGGGTACTAAGATTCTCGGATATGACCTACTCTTGTCAGTCTATCTACCTCATTTATAATAGCCTCTCTCTTCTCTTAGGAAAAGCTAGCCGCTTTTTAATTATAGGTCGGACGTTTCATCGTATGGCAGGATGTGACAAATTACATAATGAGGGACTCCAGTTACATCTTCTGAGCACCACACGAATAGTTGCAACCTTTCCTCAAGGAAATAAATCAACCTTTATCATATCGCGACTAATAAATTCGTTCTAATTTTCAAAATCTTCCCTAAGAGGAATTCATAATTCTTACAATTCTCATCAGTAAGCAATAATCCAAGGGTCTCCCCAGGGTCGTCTATAGGATTCGACCGATAGCAGACCCTGTTAATTGCTAATCTTTTACTGGCTCTATTTCCCTGTCAACTTTTGATGCTAGAGCCGTCTGGTAATATTCCCTAGCCATCATCTGGTTGCTTCGAACCGTTCCAATGCTACTACCGATCATGTATTTTAAACACTGGTGGACTATCAATATCAGCGCGTGCATTCTAGACAACCATGATCTACCATGCAACCATCTACTACTCATTCAAACTTTCCAACCACCTCGGTCGTAGCCCCTGTAAACCCTATGATTGTCCGCTACGATATTAAATTGAACGATGATTTTTTGAACTTTGCAAATATTATTATGAAAATAATGTTCGATGAGCTCCCTATACCGATCAATACTCTTTGTACCTCGTTACCTGCGATTGCAGCCACAGTCACCACTGCATCTTCATGTCGTCCGATGATATCCCTCATATCGTCGTCATCAAAATATAGTATGGGGGCGGATTTCTAGAAAAATAGGGCGAGGATTCTACTTCTAACTGCATGAATAAGCTTACAATGTGCCTCTTTCGGGAGAAATTTAAGATTCCAGCCATAGAGTCACCTCCAAATATAGTTAGTGATTTAGAAAATCTACACAAGTCACTAACATTTCCTATACTTTCGGGAATTACTTCTTCCACCATATTGATTATATTTCTATCGCTGTCAGGGTCTAAATACTTTGCGGATATATCAAATAAGTCGGTTATCTCAGAAATGACTAGCAAAGTTTCCTACTTTAGTATCATCACAATCTCTTTAACCCCGAAATTTGGCTGAGCTTGTTTTTCACAAGTCTCGTCAAATTTCCATTCCCAATTAGCGTGTGAATTTATTTCTTTAACGCGATACAGTCTGTCGTATCATGGCCCACATCCTCATAACAATTCCAGTACCTGTTATTATGATTTTCTCGAGAGATTTGAATTGGGAAAGGCTTTCTAAAGTAGACAAGCTTTTTGGTTTTTTCAAAGATAGTTGGCACGCACTCCGTTATTCAAAATGGATCGGGCCACACTCGGAGCACTTACTATCTGATTGTTAACCCTTTCTCACGAGTGATGCGAACCTGATGCTCTAGGTTGAAAATGACCCGACGTTGGGTAAGTGGAAATTGGATGAGGTTGCCGGATGAATATTTTGTTTTGTGGATTTGGATTTTCCCAATATAGCACGACTAATGCTTGAGCATTTTGTTGTAGCTGAGTTACCAACTCTGATGCTTTTGTAAAAGCCTATTTCTTTGTCACGACCTCCTTCATAGGACCGTGCAAAAGACCCAATATAACACATGTCAAAGCAACAATTTGCAGGAGTCCAAATCGGTTTTGGCATCTACATAGCATCGAGTGTAGTCTCTCATGCTCTCCCCGACTTTATGTCTACAGTTGATAATCGTATCCTCATTTTCCCGGAAACTCTTGTTCCCAAAAAAAATATTGTCTAAACATCATCCTCAAAACATACATAAAAATTTAATCATCCTCATGGCAGTCGATTATACCACTTTGAGGCGCGGTCTTTGAAAGTTTGCGAAAAAACCCAGCAAAGTAGTATGTCATCGTCATCAAAATTTATTATGAAATTTTTGAACAACTCTAAATGGTTGTCCAGCTCCTTCTTTCCATATCGAACCTCTTTGGTAGGTGCCCTGAATCCAATAGTTTCACTTCCAAGACCCACTACAAGAGTCGTGTACAATCTATCCTTGTGCGGGTTGGCAAATTGACTGACGAAGCTGTATCCGTAGGTCTGACTACCTGATGGGAACTAGACGTGAGGCATAGTGATTTTTTTTCTTCTGTTGATTATAATTGCTCGGTATTTTTCCATAGAGGTTGGGGGTACTCTTATCGATGTTGTTTCCGTTATATTTTAATACTTTTGACCGACGAGACTTGCAGATATATTTTGTTTCTTTAAAATTCTTTTTTCTTTATTATGGTGTCAGTAGTCCTTATCTAGGGATGAGGATTCATCTGAATCATAATAAGAGGAATCGATATGCTCTCGCACATTTAGACGCTCAATCTTCCTATCCAAACCATTACTTTGTTGCCGCGCTCAGGCTCGACCTCGATCAAGGACTTGTTCTTCTCAACCGTGAATGTAGTATTCTAATTTGTCATCATGAGGTGATCTTTCACTGTGACCTCCCAACCTGGTCCTTTTAACAACTAAAACCGTATATTTCTCTGCACTGAGCTTAGCTATCGTCCAAAAATTGTTGCCTCGTCATGATAAGGATCGACCCCTTACTTCTTCCATGACCATATTGATCTTGATTGTGATGTTATTTTAAACCATGGTCCTCATAATAGGATATTATTCCACCGACATCCAAACCCACCGTTCGACCCCCTATGGTGTGCTTGTTCATCTATCTTTAACTCGTGATTTGGTATAAACTGTCATCGTGTATCACTTTAATTTCCCACAAACGGAACCACTAATGGTTCCCAATATATCCGGACCCTAATCTTGCGAACAAATAAAATCGTAATTGTGCATTAGAAAGAGAAATACGGGATTGTAAAAAGAGAAATGGTTAAAAGTAGTTTATATTAATAATTGTTCACCTATTCGCATAAAGGGAATCTTCATTTATATAGTGGCGGTAGTGGGTCCTATCCCACATTGGTGACCCACTTTATTCAATTCATACCCTTATGTATTCTTACTTTACCCATTCATTTAATATTTACAAGATAAGTTCTCATTCATTCCCAATCTCTCATTCTCATTACAAAATGTTACTACAATATTATAACACCATTGTATTATGCCAATCCAACATGGTTCAGGCAATTTACGCTCTAATCAGTCACAAACATGCATGCGACCAGTTATTTTCTCATCGTAATTCAACATGCGGCCAATTATTATCTCATCGCATAGTTAAAACGAACATGTGTGATACTTTAATACATGTTGTGTGATTTATTTAATATTATATTTGCTTAATATATTGTTAATTGTTGTATGAGGTATCATGCTAACCACCATATATGATGGCTGATTACATCAAAAGTTTCACAACCGTTAGGTATTTTACTAAGGCGGAAATTGATGCTTTTGTAGAAGAGCAATCGAAGAAGACTAAATTTGTTACCATTATCCCACTATATGATAGTGAGAAATGGGGAAGAACTCAGAGGTTACAGTACTGATGCGAGAGGTATAATATTTTAAAATCAAAAGTGAAGCATGAAACTTTGAGAAAGTGAAAGTGTACAACAACAAAAATGAAATCGTCTATTTGAATTAAAAGAGTATCTGGTTGACGTGCACCTATGCAATGGTGTTTGAAAGTTATAGACGGGAAACACAATCACGAACCTTATGTTCGCTTCGATGACCATTCCCGCGCTTGTAGACTCAAACTAGATGAAGAGACACTAGTTCGTAATTTTTCTTTCCTTGGGTCACGTCCTAGGGAGATATATAGTGGGTTGAAGCATAATACATGTGTGCAATCTATAATTTTCGCAAAAATATAGGGATGTTGAGCACCGTGGACAAACTCAAATGCAATATTTATCGGCAAAATTTAAAAAACGTGGTTACTCCACGTGGGAGCGGTTAGACAACGAATCGCAAGTGATCACCGATTTTGTTTTTGCACATGCTACAAATATAGACTTATTATGTACATTTCTGAAGGTGCTTGTCATGGAATCTACGCACAAAATGACGAGGTATAAGATGTCATTGCTCGAGATTATTGGAGTAACTTAGACTTCAATTACATATACTATTTCCTATGTATTTATGAGCGATGAGACGATACAAAACTATGCATGGGTTTTGAGTGTTCTTCGTGGATTGATCATGGATAGTATGTGTCCATTTCTGAGCATTATTGTTATCAATCGAGAGTTAGCTCTCATGTGACCTATTGAGGAATATTTCCGTGCACAAGTAACTTGATATGCAAGTTTTATATAAGCAAGAACATTCAAGGTACGATTCGAAATTTGATGCCTGATGAGGTTTCAAAGCAATTTATTGAGTTTTATTGTTCTGTTGCCGACGCAAACACGGTCGAAGCTTACGATAAAAATCTAGGTACATTGCCTGAAATGTTTGTCTCTTACCCTAAATGTATTGAATATATTATGTCGGCATGAATAATGAAATATGGTGACAAGTTTCTAAATCATCGAACGAACAATGGAGATATGCGATGAGGCTAAAGAAAACACATTGTGAAATCGAGCACTGGAAGGCCTAAAGTAATAAAAAATGCATGCTTTTAACATCCTGGTAACCAACATATACCACTGGTGTTGTGCATAAAAATTTGGCCAAGCGAGAGGTAAAGTTGTGCCAAAACCAACTGACCCTAATTATACCTCCCCAATTGCTGATATTGGTTTACAAACTGTAGGTAATCAAACGAGATATTATTTTCAATTTTGTTGGCGCATATAGTGGCTTGTAAAATGTATAGTATATACCCTCGGGTAGTATGATCACACATGAGAACCGTGGCACTGCTATCATCATAGCACATCAATGAAAATGTCGTCTGCAACCAATGTAAGGTCACACTACTCTCGTTCCTAAGGTTACTACTTAACTCAAACGGTTGTATATCTAGCATCCTACCGTACTTTCTAAACTTCCTCATCTCATCATTAAAAGGTTAAAAAGCACTGTTAATCTCTCATGTTTACCACTTGTATCAACATAGCCCCTTTCGTTCATTTCTGCATAAAACTAATCTTCTTCGTTTTAAATATTTGTACGATTAGTCCTTCCGCATATTCTTGGGAACCAAAAGTGATACAAAACGTGGGATTCGGGGACAAAAAATTATACAAAACTTAGAATTTAAATGCCACGTCTCAGTTTTAATGGTTTTTATGTGCGCGGGGACTATATTTGCAAATTGTTAAAATGAAAGAGATGAGTTTTATGCAGAAGTGAACGAAAGGAACTATGTTGATACAAGTGGTAAACATGGGGGACTAACAGTGTTTTTTACCCTCATTAAAAGTAAGAACTTTGAAGTATTACCTGTAGCAGGTAAGCTGGTAATGACATGGACATCGTCGAGAATAACGGTTGTTTCACCAAATGAGAAATAGAATGAAGATGTTTCCTCATTCCAACGCTCGAGAAACCCTTTTAACAAATAAATGTTGGTATACCAACATGATAGAGTGTCGATGGGGGGGGGGGCAAAAATAGTAATTATAACCCTCGTACGGACCTTAGTCTCATTATGCAAGTCCCACTTCCGTACAATGTGGTACATAGAGAAGCAATGTAAGCTGAATCTCGCTAACAATATGTAATAAATATAAAAATTATTAATAATAAAGTTGTAAATTAATGGAAGCGTAGACAAAAGCATCAACCCAATTAACAAATTATGTAGTAAAATAAATACCTAACATCATGTAATTCGCATAAACAATAATAAACTTTGTAAACTTTTTGCAATAAACAAGACATTCTTGGTGGATATGTAGCACGAATGTTTGCGACAGACACAACTTCTCGTCGCACGACATGTGCGAAAACATCAGGCATGGTCGCACATGTCGTGCGACGAGTACATAACCAACAACAAAAACTAAGAAACCCTAAAAAGTTCAATTTACAACCATTCAACTCTGAATTAAACAAAAAAATAGATCTACAACACACAAACCATACTAGCCTATCAAATCGACAAAAACAACAACTTAAACCATACAAAGATAAATTGTTTTAAAAACAGAAATTCATATCTAAATATCTACCAAAATATACAATGTAATCGAATAAAAACTACACTACTAAGATTATATGGCATACATTGATATTGTTGTGAAGTCGGATTCAAAAAATAAAGTGTTTTGATTTTCGATTGCTTAAGATATTTTGATAGGTTTAGAGAGAAGAAGAGAAAAAACTTATGAGAAATCTAACAATCTCCTGTTATACCATATACTTTTGAAAATGATAAAATGATCAAAAATTTGATAAAATACCTAACATAAACAAAATACAACGAAATGTGTCTCTAACCCTACTCAATTTTAACTTAAAAAACTAATATGTCTATAAAATATTCATCCATATTTCGTTAATAACACTTGTACCTATATTAAATTATTACGGATTTATCATGGGAAATTGCACTTAAAGTACCCACTCAACTATTCAATTGTCACTTACCACCCAAGGTTTGATCAATTGTTACTTAATACCCATCTCAACTACCTTATTGTTACTTACAACCTAATTATATTTTAATACCCTAACTACCCTTAACCCACTATATAAACCACTTTTTCTGTTTTCTTTCTATTTTTTCTAGCTTTTTGAAGATTTGAATTTGTTAACCGCTCTAACCACCTAACCCTACCAACCACCACGAGCTGGGTTGAAATCACATTTTCCGGTGATCGGAAGCTGCTAAAGGTTTGTTTCTTTATGTAAGTTGTTGTGTTAGACCTATCTAGCCTCTGTTTTATACGTATAGGAGTTGATCGTCGCTTTTTGGAATCTTATAGCTTACAAGTAATCGTGTTGCGAGCTTTTTAGGTAATTACCTACCGATTTCGAAGTTTTTTATTCGTTTTCTCTGTTGGAATAGGTTCTAGCCTACTGTTTTTAGATGCCATTGCCTGATTTCGAGCTTTTCTCTGTTTTTTTTGTTATAGTGATCTGTTTAGTTAATATTATTCGCTATATAGTTATGTCCTTGTTTTCTGATGTTATATTCTAATTCCGTAGTGCTTTAGTTTGTGGGTAATGTGTAGATTACGAGTTTTTAGGTCAATTAGAGTATTGTATTTCGAAACAAATATCAGGACCGGTGTTACATAGAAATATCAGGACAGGCTGCGAATAGATATATGTAGATATACACAAATATCAGGACAGGCTGCGAATTAGTCTATGTATGTACACATTTCGCATGTTATGATGCGAATTGTTTGATGGTGCAGTAAATAATCTGCACAGTTTTGTGACTAATGAAAAATATCAGGACTTTGTTACCTACAAATATCAGGACAGGATGCGAATCGATAGTTGTAGGTATACACAATTCGCATCTTAGGATGCGAATTGTTTGATGCAGTAGTAAATATTTTGCACCTAGTTTTTTAGACTAATAACAAATAACTTGTATTGTCCAGGTTAAGAGATGTCTAAATCACGAGTTTGTATTTTTAAATATGGTCACCAAACTGCAATTGTGCCTTTCACGGAGTTTGAAAGCTTCGAAAGTATCCAAGCTTATGTAGAGAACACATGGGAGGAGCTTGCCACAGGTGAGTACCTAATTACTTACTCCTGCGGGGATCACAATAATTGTTTCTTTAATAACCAGAGTGATTTTGTTGGGTTGGTGGTATATCTTGATTTGGAACGTTTAAAACGGGTTAGTTTTCTCATAGAACAACACGTCTTCGATAAGGGTTCTGGTAATAAAAGTTATGTTGATAAGAGCTCTGGTGGTAAGGATTCTGGTGGTAAGCGTAAAGAGCGTAGCTTGGTTTTGGTAGAACCATCTCTTGATCAAATAGTTAGCGGGGAGAGTAGTAACGGTTTAGTTAATTCTGATCAGAGGAAAAAACAACTTGCTACTGCTGGTTGGGCTGATGCTATTACAAGGGTGGGTCAAGCTTTTGAAGAAGGTGTTGCCGGTCTGAGGTTATCCTTGTGCAAGTTTGCGTTAGAGCATGGTTTTTCTTTCAAATACCTGCACAACACAACAAATAAGATCACTGCTTATTGTGAAAATAAGCTCGCAAGCGGGTGCAAATGGAGGGTTTATGCATCTATTGACTCAAGCACCGGCCTTATGACGATAAAGAAGCATTTCCCGTACCATACTTGCAGTCATGTTTTCTCCCAGAAGCATAAGCATAAGCGGCACAGGCATTTGACATCAGATTTGATTGCAGAGGAAATTCAGGATTCTCTCCGGACCTGCCATTCGTTGACAGCCAAAACCATACAATCGACTGTCAAACAAGATTACGGTCTTGATATCTCTTATCGTTTGTCATGGAATGCATTAGAGAAGGCTAGGAGGGGAGTTTTTGGAGATAGTTCAAGTTCTTTTAGTTTACTAAGCGGATACTTCAAACGCTTGAAGAGCCGGGATATTACTTCAGACTGCCAGTTGGAGTTGTCAGCTGGAAACCAATTAAAGCGCTGTTTTGTAGCATTCGGTTCGTCCCTTAGTGGTTTTCATTCATGCCGTCCAATGTTGTTTGTCGATGGAACTCACTTATATGGCAAGTACAAGGGTACATTGCTCACTGCTGTAGCAAAGGACGGAAACAACGGTTAGTTACATTTATATAGTTAATGAACGATGTTTTTGTGTGAAAATGTTGATGTAATTCGCAGCAGGTGATGCGAAATAAGCAGGGTTGCGATCCTCACATTTCGCAGTTGAGGCTGCGAATTACGTATTATGCTGAATAAACTGTACTTACATCGCAGCTTGAGTTAGGTATGATTTAAAGTTTCCACAAGCTGCGAATTCACATAACAAGTTGCGAACTGTTTGCATGATCAATTAAAATGTCAAACACATTTCGCATGACAAGCTGCGAATTGGTACAGGAAATCATGCGAATTGTTTACAATTTTTAAACGTTTGCATACTGTTGTAGTGTTTAATTGATCTACCTTTTTCCAAGACTATTCCCTGTTGCTGTTGCTGTAGTTAGCATTGAAGATTGGGACAATTGGATGTGGTTTTTGGGGTGTTTGAAACCACATTTGCTGGATCGCCAGATCACATTTATTTCAGACCGTCATTCTGGTATTGTTAATGTTGTTTCTGTCTTGTATCCAAACTGCTATCATGCGTACTGTTATTTCCATCTCATGCAGAATTTGAGAGCCAAACTGGAACATACTAACAGGGAGTATAAAAAAAGATGTTGAGTTTCTTCCACCGTCTTGCTTATGCTCCCAGTCAAGAGCTTTTTAAAGAGATACTAACAGGTTTTTTATGTGAAGGTGGTGAGAGAATGAGTGATTTTCTTGCAAATTTACCCCCTGAAAAGTATGCCCAGGCTTACGTAAAAGGGAAGCGATACGACTCTATGGCTTCTACCGCAGCTGAATCGTTTAACAATCAGATCAAAAAATATTGCAGCTTACCAATTGTTGAGTTTATTGATTGGATTAGAGTCTTGCTTACGACTCAGGTTTCACGGAGATACGAAGAAGGTCTCAGCTGGAGTACTAATTTGGTTCCCGAGTACGAGAAGAAGCTAAAGCAGAATGTTGACATGTGCCGAAGTTGGGTAGTACGTAAGTCCTCTTCCGCCATGTTCGAAGTCTTTTCGACTCCTGTGGCTGTTGTTAATCTGTTGGATTTCAAATGTTCATGCGGATCATGGCAACAAGAGTGTTTTCCATGTGCTCATGCTCTAGCGGCATTACAATACACTGACCAAGATCCATTGACTGTAATAGAACCCTTCTTTACGGTTAAGAATTACAGGGAAAGTTACTCTTTCAGCATACCAGCTCTAACTGATTTCGGCGAAGGGTCCAGCGCTAACGATCCTTCTTTTGTTGAATTTATGCCTCCGAACGTTAAGAGACGCTCCGGAAGGCCTAAGAAAAAGCGAATCCCTTCTAGAGGAGAAATCTCAACCAAGAAGTTAAGGTGTGGCCGATGGTCGAAATCAGGCCATAAACGGAGGACTTGTGATGTTCCAGTTTAAGGACGTTTATTTTTTTAGCATAGTTATTGTTCTGTACAGCAAACTAGACATTTGTACATTGCTGTGTTTTTTGTATTTGCTACTATTGGAGTTGTGATCATTTCGCATCCCGTGCTACGAATTATGTACAATACGCATACATATTTGTTACAAACATCTATCAGGATTACATGCGAATTATGTACAATTATGTGAAAGTTTAACAGGGTGCGAATCATTTGTAAAATCATATCAAACATTTGTCTTATCTTACGTTTCGCATGATAGGCTGCGAATTAGGGCCAGAATTGTGATGCGAATGGAGTTCAGTTAGGAGTCCTGATATTTGTCATGTGATAAGCTGCGAATTGTCATTTAATAAAATACCAGGATATTCGGTAAGGTTGAAAAGGAGGATTACAAGTCGGATTACAAACATCTATCAGGATTACATGCGAATTATGTACAATTATGTGAAATTTTAACAGGATGCGAATCATTGGTAAAATCATATCAAACATTTATCATATCGTACGTTTCGCATGATAGGCTGCGAATTAGGGCCAGAATTGTGATGTGAATGGAGTTCAGTTAGGAGTCCTGATATTTGTCATGTGATAAGCTGCGAATTGTTATTTAATAAAATACCAGGATATTCAGTAAGGTTGAAAATGAGTAATATAGCAGGTTAACATGCGAATGATGTACAAAATATATTTGGATTACAAAAAGGAGGATTACAAGTTGGATTTCAAAAAGGAGGATTACAAAATATATCCAGAAACTAACAACTGTTTACACATATCACTACAAGCTGCTGTTGCTAGTTAGTTGCATTTCAAAAAAACAAAAAACAAAAACCAACTCTAGCAGTTGGTAGATGATTCATCACCAACTGTTTCCTCTTTCTCCTTTTTGTGCTGATCATCTTTGTCTTTCTCCTCTTTGTCTTCGACTTTCTCTTTCTCTTTCTCCTCTTTATCCTCAGCTTCAACATCAACGTCCATCATGCTTAAAATTTTTGTCCTCGATGGACCAGCTTCGTCTTCCCTGTTCCTTTTGTTGGTTTGAACCTCTGGCTGAGGTGCAACAGGAAGCATTGGACCTGTTCTGACTGAGGTTCAGCAGCAATCTGTGGAACAACTTCCGATGGTTGAGAGTCAGCTGAGTAGTAGTCACCCAGATAACCGAGTGATCAACTGGGCTGTTTGGTGGTGCTGCTGGCATGATCAACTCATCACTCCAGTTAACGGTTAAGGATGACCAGGAGTCACCCAGATAACCGAGTGAACCAGAGTTTGAGTATGAGGTGGTGGTTGTGGTGGTGGAAAAAAACATGACTTTTTGAATTCGAAGAGACGAGGGAAATGAGTTTGTTAAAAAATAGCTCTGGTTTAAAATATAGAGTTTGTTTTAAAAATAGCCTCTGGTTTTCTAGTGTTATTTATAGGGAAAGGAGGTGATCATTACATAGCCTCCATGTCCAATCAGCAATTAATGGGTTCTGGACATGATTATATTGTTTTTTGCGTGCTCAATGCAGAAAACGTTTACCAAGGCATACGCCATAGCCGGTTCGTATTCTTGAATGATGTTATTTAATATTTTATTTATGCACCAGGCTGCGAACAGGTTATAAGCTGGTATACCAGGATGCGAATTGTGTGTGTAGTGATAACCATCTCTCAGGTTAGGCTGCGAAGTATTTGATATAATTTAGGCTGCGAAGTATTCATACAGGTTTGGCTGTGAACTGTTCATACATACCAGGATAATAATCAATCATTATATATCAGGTTATGATGCGAACTAAAAGATAATGAATATTCATTATATATCACAATTTGTTTATGTATGCACAACAAAAAAAAAATTACAACAGACATATGTATTTACAAGCAACTAATGTATTTAGAAGCAATACACGAATCAGCCATATGTGACGGTGTCTATGTCATTTAAAAAGTAATAGAACATTTCTGCTCTTAAGGCAGTCACCATATCTGGATCGTATTTTTTTTGGACTGATCCATGCTCAATAATATCCCTTGCATATTTGCAGACGAAGACACCACAGTCCACGGTGCCTTTTTTGTTGTGGGAAGCCTCTTTCCACTTTCCCCTTCCACCCTGTACTATATTTGGGTAGGAATCCTCTATCCAACAAATATTTGATCTGTGTATAATAATTAGTGTTAGGAATATGCACAAAAACAAAAATAGTTGGTGACATACAATTCGCATCCTCAGGCTGCGAATTGTATTACAATAAATCATACACAATTCGCATCTTAGGTTGCGAATTGTATGACAGCCTTGATAGGCTGCGAATTGAGTTATGAACAAGCTGCGAATTGTATCCAACATAGATAGGCTGCGAATTAAGTTATGGACAAGCTGCGAAAAAACATCTTGATTACTCACAATTCGCAGCATACCAGATCTCAATTTGCAGCATGCATACTTAAAATGTGTTCAGATTTAAGTGTAAAGGTTGGAATATTTACCAGTAGTGCAGGTGTTCTTGCGGTGTTGTCTATGGCATGAAGCTTAGGCAGAAGCGAGTTGTAGTTTGAAATTGTGCAGGCGTCAACGTCGATGCCGAGCAACGTCCAGTGGTTTGTATTGTCCTTCGACTCGGTGCACACTGGAACCATGATGATGTTGGCATTTTTGCGCCCCTTCCTAAAAGCCATGTCCACCAGATTTTCCACTTGCCACCCTGCTTTCATTTGATGCTGCATCCAAGCAAGAGTATATTAAAGTGATAACATTTCTGAGAACTTTGGTCTATTTACGTGAGCTAAACTTACCGCAGTCATGCCCGAAATCAATATGGCGTCGTGATGCTCTCCTTTAGCTTTAGTGCATGGAACTTTGTAGTCTGCATCTTCAAGCATCTTTCGAATCCAAGCATCGATAAGCTAACAAAGGAGTTGTAGATTTATGTTAAATATAGAATACATATTTGAAACATTGAAAATAAAGTTGGTTGACAATTGGATACCTTTACGTCCAGCTCCAGTTCTAAAGGTAGTGCCATGAGATCACTCGCTTGCACCCTGATTCCGTACGTAAACTTGGACTCCGGTAACTGCCATACCACTGGATCAGGGGTGTCGCTCTCGTAGGCTTTAACCAACTGTATTTTGTGGTATTGTGCCAGATCGATACGCTCAGTTACTTTGGTTTTCTTTGGCCAGTCGCTGTATTCTACTACTGGCGGTTCCCGCATTGTTATTACGAACTCTTCTTCCTCTGCCACTTGAGGCTGCGTTTGTGTCAGTAGTGCAAAAGTTGGCTCCTCTATCTCATTAACTGTCTCGAGCTTAGTATGAAACAAAAATCAAAAGTAGAGGGCGTCAGTGATTATAAGTGCAATGAGTCCAAACAGTTCGCAGCTTAGGCTGCGAAATGTAAGGTAGCAGTTAAATAAATTTATTATTATATATCAGGGTAGGGTGTGAACTATTCAAGGTTCCACTGAACAGTTCGCATCATACCCTGATATTTGTTTGTAATACTCCAATCAGCATTTGCCACAAGTCACATGTTATGATGCGAAATCATTGTAAGTAGGCCTTACCGCACGGTCAGCGACAACCACTGCCGTTGACTTGTTCGGCATAGAGGCTGGATCGTGTCGGCAGAAATCATTAATGTCATCCTCCGACATGTTCTCCAGAGACCGTTGTATTATAGAATCGTAATATACATTATCAATTTCATTTAAAAATGTCTGTGAAACTTGAGTACTAATACCATCAACAAAAGCATCAGGTAAACCTACTATGTTATCGTGGGACTCTGGAGCTGGCAGTTGATTTGTTACCGGGCCTATAGTTTGACGTTGGCTTAGCAATTCTGACTTTGCTGACAGCACCGTTGGTCTTTGAGGTTCCACCGAAGAACTGGTTTCTCACCGGGATGGACAGGTTCTGACTCTTGAGGTGCTACCTCTTGAGTTATCCTTTCTCTCTTTGCCAAGGTTATCTGTTGCTGCTGTTGTTGTTCTTCTTGTCCTTGTTGCCGGTCTTCGTGTTGAACCTGTGGCTGCTGGTGTTGCTGGGGGTGTTCTTCGTGTTGTTGTTGTTGGGGGTGTTCTTCTCGTTGGTGCTGTTGTTGTTGTTGTTGCTGTTCGTGTTGTTGTTGTTGCTGTTGTTGCTGTTGTTGCTGTTGTTCCTGTTGTTGGGGGTGCTGTTGTTCTTCTTCTTGTTGTTGCTTTTGCTGGCGGTGTTCTTCTTCTTGTTGCTGTTGTTGTTGTTGTTGTTGCTGTTGTTGCTGTTCGTGTTGTTGTTGTTGCTGTTCGTGTTCGTGTTGTTGTTGTTGCTGTTCGTGTTGTTGTTGTTGTTGCTGTTGTTGCTGTTGGGCTTGCTGTTTCTGTTGGTGTTGTTGTTGGCTTTCGGTCTCCTATTTCATACAAAAATAAAAAAAAAAGGGTGGAAGGGTTAAGCATAAGTTAATCATTGTGTAATCACATTTCGCATCCTGACCTGATATCTATGTTATTCACTCCTAACAATTCGCAGCTCAGCATGCGAATTGTGTAATAACCAACCAATTTATTACATAATTCGCAGCTCAACCTGCGAAACGTTTGGAATGACCAACCAGTAATAACCAACCAGTTTATTACATAATTCGCAGCTCAACCTGATATTTGTTTGATAACATCATATCATCTACTTACATTATCTACCTCCTGTGTATGTGTCTCCATGATGGGTGAATTGTGGGCATCATCGTCCCTTTCTTCCGGCAATACTCCAGGAAGAAATGTGTGCTGATCAGCATTAGACACGGATGCTTGCTGATCAGTGGATTTTTGTCCCTCTGGAAGTGCTGCTGGTACCTGCTTTATTGGGCTTTCAGTACGACAGATTGGCAGAGAGATAGCATTGTGGAGTTGTTGTGCTTCAAGTTCCGCTATCTTGCGTTTCAATTCTTTCAGCTGCAAAAATGATAGCAAACTTTTTATAAACATATTAAGTGCTGATTGTAGTGATTATTTAAGGTTCAAGTCATACTTACTTCTCTGGCCTGTTTTTCTATTTTTTGCTCGTACTTGTTCTTGTCGGCGTACGTCTTCAAACGCTTTGATTGAGAAGCAATATCGGGATTAGGGTCTCTGCGTTTGAATAAATAATCACCGATCGTTTCACTCATACTGGTTGTGTCGGTGTCGGAGGGCTCTTGCCTGGATTTGCCTTTGGGTTGTGGTGGAATTGTTTTCTTTGGGAGTCTTGGTGGTGGAATCGATGGCTCGGGTGGTGTTGGGTGTTGGAGTGTGGGAGACATCACCTAATTTGTTACATTCTGTGATGCTGGTCTCCTTTTTTTTGGTTTTGATGCTGTGCTTTTCGACCTCTTCCTAGGTCTTTCTTCCGGTGAAGGAGGTACCGTTACTTCTGCATCTTCACCATCTTCATCATCTTCTCTTTCTCCGAAAGCTTCAATTTCAGCCTCGGTAAGCTGTAATGGACCTTCTAAAACCTACCAACAGATGCACATGTAAGTAAATTAATTGTTTCGAAAGTATGAGGGTGTAGACAAACAAATTGTTTTTTATAAGCAGTTCGCATCATATGATGCGAACTGTGTGGTTTTAAATCACATTTCGCATGTTAAGCTGCGAAATGATTATGGGACAGTATGATGCGAACTATATGTAAAGCATATGATGGGAACTAAGTGTAAACCATATAATGTGAATTAAGTATTAAACATATGATGCGAACTGTGCTGAACATGAAGCTGCGAAGTAAAATTCATATCAGGCTGCGAAATGTTTGAGATATTTTTATAAGCAGTTCGCATCATAGGCTGCGAACTGTATGCACCCCAAGTTCAATACATATATTAAGCTTATACCTGGTCAGCATCCAGGTAGGATGTTTTAATAAGATAGTCCATGGTTGATGCGTGGCACTCTAACCCCAACCATTTGAAGAACGTTGATATCGAGGTTGGCTTCGCTACCTCGTGGCCGATTGTTGTGTGCTCCATGATGAAGGGCTGCATGGGGACAAGTTTTATCAACACGATGCTATGTACATAACTAATTGTTATATTGAATATATCAATCTTACAACTACAAGGGCGACGCAGCCGACGACTTTATCGGCTCTTTCTACTGCTAAGCAACTCCTGATAGACTGTCGAAGCTTGAACAGAATCGATCCAGCCCAGTCGTAATTGTTTATTCTGTTGAGGTCTTCAACGTAATAAACCGTGCTCCAGCCCAAGATATCTCCAGATACGGAGTAGAATAGCGTGGAGCACAAAAACAGTATCAACAGCCTCACCACGTCTTCCAATTCATGTTCCCCTCCTTCGTTTATGGCCTTCTCTATACCCTCCTGTAAAACAAATGACAACATGTTATGTTAGAAATGTACAGAATCTTGCTTTATAAAGATGAAGTCCATTTTAGACGTACCTTTATGATGGCATTTGTTATTGTTTTGGTATTACTAGCTGATACTTTCCTGCCTGTTTTTGACATGAAGTATTTCTTCATCATCCTTGATTCGTCCTCCTGGCCGGCTGCATACTTGTTGTGAAAAGCGTCGGTTTTTGTTAACTCCATTTTCTCGGTGCCATGCCTCAGCCCAAATATGATCTTGATATCGTTTGTAGTTAGCTTTACATACTTGTTGCCAATCCTAAAGGCGTCTCTTTCCAGAGAGAATTTCTCGAGGATATACTGAATGATTGAGTAGAATTTTTTCCTAGGCAGCTCTTCCTCATTACGGATTTCGAACGCCGTTTTCAGAAGCGTGTAGAAGGGTGTGTTTCTTGCAGCTTCAATGTGGGCCCTTGTAATACGCATGTCTTTTAGTAGCTTTAGAAGGCTCACCAACCCTGATCTGTAGTAGCTGGGTTTTGTTGTCATTCTTCCTGCACAAACACAAATCAGTTGGAATGTCACAAATAATTCGCATAAGAAGCTGCGAATCGCATACATATAAATACTGGCTTAACAGACAAGCTGCGAAATAAGTTCTGATATGATGCGAATTAGATAACTCAAGCTGCGAACTGTATGAAAATAAGTATAAACATAAACTGAGCTGCGAATTGCTTGAATAGTAGGTTATCAGGATGCGAACTGTTACACTTTTTACATGCACGTTGCAGGGATCTGGGAATTATGCAACAAACACCAAAATCAACAATGAACTACCTAATGCAGATCTAACATACGTAATATTTCTCAGGAGAGTATCAGTATTACATGCAACTGAAATTATACCATGGCTTCGACTATAAACCCATAAACTGAGCAACTATCGTCCGTAGATACTTCATTCTAGTATCAACAGCCTCGCCTATCGTGAATTAAGAGAAAAAAGTGGTTCAAATTCGTCAAAAACGCAAAAAAAAAAGTATACTTTCCACGATAATGCATACCTGTTAAATTTCACCGGTCGGAGAACGAGATAGAAGCTTTCAGAGACGACTTCACGACAACTTTGTCGAATGAGATTTGAAGGTGTGTAGTCTGTCTGAGTAAAAGAGGCTGACCGGTGCGATAGTGACGAAGGTGAGAAGCTGTAGGGTTTCTGGGTTTGAGAGAGAGAGAGTATCACGAAGTCGAACGGTTTGTTTTCTGGTGGTTTCTAAAATTAGAATTTTGCGTTTGTTTAGGGTGATAGGAGGGTCGAAAAAGTGGGTTGGAATTGAAAAATGGGTATTTATAGTGGAAGGGTATTTTTGTCCAATTTATTAATCTGGGTATTAAGTAACACTATGTTAAAAGCGGGTACCGCTGGGTAATAAGATAGTTGAGTGGGTATTTTTAGGTACTTTTCTCATTTATCATACGCATTTAACTCTATTTAAAGAATTTAAAATGTCAACTATGTGTAGTTATAACACGTTTCAGTTAATCATACGTAAGTTTTAGTTGGCGTAAACAAAAGACAATTCAATAGTTATGGAAAGCAATAAAAGCCGTAGTCACCATAAAATTAAAATAATAAATATTTGGTAATTGGGGTAAACCTAGTTAAGGAATTTACTACTATTGTATAATAATCTTTAAAAAATTGGTCAAACATTTATGATTATAAATTTATATATAAAAATTTAAACTACTTCATTCATACATTTTTATAGTAATTTTTAATTAAAGTGCGGGAATTTAATGATGTTTTCGTTAATATTTCATAAATGTTTGAATCTCTTCGCGGTTCATAATTTAACGATTTTATATTTAAAACAAAAAAAAAATTTAAAATGTGATTTTATATTTGAAACCAAAAAGTAAAAAAAAACCATTTACTTCTATACGAGAATATATTTGGTTTTTAACATTAAAATATTCTCAACAGGTAATCTAAGTATTATATTTATTTTAAATGATTATTGATCTATAAATAATTAAAATATTTAATAAAGATGTTTCTTTTGTTTAAACTACAAAATTAATCATTCGATATTTATATCTTTAAATCCATAATAAAAAGTATTAATATATATAATAAAATACGAGTAATTATTGTTGTGCTTGGATAAAAGTTATAACGGTTTGAGCATCATCAACTCTCATATCAAAATGATATTTAAAAAGTACGTTAAGTACATGTCCAAAGTGATTCAGGCATGATCATCCCTAAATGCTGGAATTTAGTCTCGCAAGTTGTAACTTAGTGTTGAAACTGTAACTTAGTGCGGAGATTGTAACTTAATGATAACGTTATCATTAAATGATGGAGTTTGAACTAAGTACCGATGTTGGAGCTAAGATCTGAAGTTGGAACTACGTGTTGAAACTAGAACTAAGTGCCAGAAGTTGGAACAAAATGATTGGTGCAGTTCAGCCGAAACCTAAAGAACGAATATTTCAGTAATCAGAGAACTTAAAGGTTTTGTTGTTGACTCCGTATGTGGCTTGAGGATCAACCAAATACTTAGGTGTAAAGAAATTTTCTGGAACCTAAGGGATGAGCATACCCGAACTGTGCTATGTTAGTGCTAGAACTGAAGGTACAAGTAAACTCATGTTTGACCAATAGTGCATGTTATTGGATATTTCTGGACATTCTTCTAAGTTCTTGAGAGAAGTTTGGTCACTTGTATAGAAGATTCTGAAGTGGACAATATATATATATATATATATATATATATATTGTGGATTAAGAGGGTTAATCCGGAGCGTGCGTTGAATATGGGACAAGATAGTACTATGTAAGGCGTCAAGAAATTATGTCACTACTCGACAGATTGTATATATGTTAGAGTGAGTAAAAAATTCTTTATTTGTTGGGAAAATAACCATTTTTCTATTGTTAGTATAATCATGTTGCATCGTGATACATACCCTTGAGTCAATATTTAGAGGAATAAAATATTACAATTTGCTTATGACGTGATTGTGGGAATTCGTAGAGAGATAAAGTTTCCAACTTGTCTTGATTAAGAGCAATAAGTAAGGTAGAAGGTAAAAAAGTATGAAAATTTTGAGATCTATAACTTCTTTTGTAAGCCGAGTGTTATTTGTAACAAAAGACGAGTGGTTAAGTTAGTTGTGTTTTCAAAGAGTCCTTTTGTGACATTCTTCTATAAATTTGTGTTCGTTGTGCGTGGATATTAGATTTTTCACGATATGTACCATGCCAAATATTGTGTTATATGTTTGATTTGACTTTATTTCCTTCTTGTTAACTTTGTTATATAAAAGGTAAATAGTCGATAGTCTATTACTTTTTACAATGTATCGGCATGTGTTCACAAATGATTTGCATAGCTTTGGCGGACAGTGTCTAAGTTTAGGCCATGGTCAGATTTGTTTGAATATTTTGATTCGTTATTATCCTAACAAGCGGTACGGTGAACATGTGAATCTATAAAAATATTCATTGTTGGTGATAAATACAAGATAAAAAGACAAAGATCATTTCATATATTGATTGTAAAGATTTAGATCTCATCGGAAAGTTAAACACAATAATAAATATGAATTCTATGAAGATTAACATTGATAAATTCATAAGAGATAATGATTTTAATATTTAGAGATATAAATTTAGAGTGTTCGTTATCATATGGGAATTTCAAGTGTCATTAATGAGAAATGTACAAATAAGATTATATTGAAGTGTTGTACAAGGCCCAATGTGTTATGGTCTTAAGCTTAGCTGGTGAGGTACTTTGAGAGGTTTCTGAAGAATATTTGGCTATGAAGATTTGGAATGGGTTGGAAATCATTTACATGTATACATGTTTTACAAATATGATGTAACTTAGGAATGTTTTTTATACGATACAAATGGATAACAGTAAGTAAATGTCAAAACACTTGGATGATATCAATAAAATCATTATTGATTTGAATGCGGTTGGTCTCAAGGTTTAATATAAGAATCAAACGATTATTCTTTTTATTTTTTTTGTTGCAAGTGTATGAGAACTTTCTTGAGACCATGATTTATGGAAAAGAGTCCAATGATCACGATGAACAGTTCTTTGAATACAAAAGGAAAATCGTTCTAAAGAGTGACTATGAAGGTCTTGGACTGAATTTGAGAGAAAATAATAGATGGAGAGATTCAAACAAAAATGTTTTCGGTTCGATGGAAAAATGTTTATGCTTCAAGGAGACATATTAGTACGAACTATCTCAAGAGGCGGAAGGCAGATAATTATCCAAAGCACAGAGCCATGGATGTTGCAGTGGTCTTGAATGACTTTTAATACACTCATTCTTTGATGGTTTCTTCTTGTATGTTCGGTAACAAGTGGATTATCGATATTAGGGCGTCATTCTACATGACTTTAAACAAACATTGGTTTGAAAACCTAGAAGTATATGAAGTTAGTAATGTTATGTTGACTAGTTCTATGTAGGGAATATAAAGTATAAAATTCAAGCTCTCAACTAGACTTGAAAAAACTTTAATAATTGTGAGGTATGTCTCTAAAATTTAACGTAACCTTATATATAAAAGAATGTTTGATAATGGAGGGTTTTAGTATAAGGGTGGAGATTTCAGGCTTAGGGTCTTGCAAGACTCACTGGTTGTTATGGAGCCTTGACAAATAAATGGTTTTTTTGTTATGGAAGGGTTTTAGTACACTGAGAAGGTTTTTAGTACATTGAATGAATGATCCATTGAGATAGCTAGACTCATCATAAACAAGATCTCCTAAAATTTTGGTTATTATGAAGATGTAAAAGGTATAGGTTGTTGTGCTTGGATATTAGGATGTATGAGGCTTTAATTACCAATGAGATATTATTTTCGGAAAATGGAGATGAAGTTGAGGTGGAATACATAAAGGTGAAGTTGATGATGCTTCTGCCGAAACTGATTACAAGTTGGGTACAAGTTCAACCTCTGTAGATAAAGTTCAACCATTGCAAAGAATGGGCATTTACTGAAAGTTTGATGGGTCAGAGGTTTCATATGTTCAAACTGAGGAGCAACAAGAAGACTTTGATAATTGGCTATCAAGTGTTGCTCGATTTATTTTGAGTTAGGTCAGGTGGATGTTACAACTGCCTACTTGGATATAATAGGTCGGAAGACTGATATGTTGGGGAATATTATGAAAACAAAGTTCACATACTACATAGGACTTGATTAGTCCAATAGTGTATGTGGACTAATTGTCTCTGGTGAGTAGTTTGAGCATCAGAGCAACAAATTATAGAGTCACTATGAGTATATGTGGATAATTATTAAGTATATGATCAAATTAAAGGAGGAATTATCAATGTCGAAGGCCAAAACTTAGTGCATAAACTTGTAACTTAGTTTTGAAGTTGTAACTTATTGTTGAAGTTGTAACTTAATGTTGAAGTTGTAATCAAACATTGAAATTGGAACTAAGTATCTAAGATTGAACTAAAGGTTGAATCTAGAACTAAGTGCTAAAGCTTAAACTAAGTGTCAGAGGCTATAAACAAGTGTTAAAGTTGGAACAAAGTGATTGGTGCAGTTCAATCAAAACTTAATGGTCAAAGATTTGACTAGGTTGGAAAGTTAAGGGTGATGAAGCCTAAAACCTAATCAAACACAAAAAGAAGTTTTGTATATAAATAATATAGCTTTTCGAAAGAAAGACGACCTAAAAAGAGAAAATATTTTAGTGTCAATCAAAATAGTCCCCTTCTAATGCTCTTATCCATACATATATAAAGAATCTTAAGTTCATACAAGGATCATCAATATCTTTAATAAAACACAATAGTTTTTAGTTTTCGACTTAACTTGCCTACTTTTTCATGTAAGTTGTTTCTTTCTTTAATGAGCTGCGTTTGTAATTTTAAACTATGTAAGGATTTCTCTCGGCATTCTAGTTGTGCTGAATAATATGATTTTCTTCCTCAAGCTCTTAGATTGTTCATTTTTTGTCTTCAATATCTAATTCAACGAGAAAGTTAATCCCCGATTGAACATTAAAAAATAAATTACCACCGTCTTTAACGCTATTTTTAGTATATTTAATATGATTTAAGTTACTTATTAGTCTTATCATTTTCTAACCGATATCCACCCGTAAATTACCAAACCTATAGTAGTGATTGTTAAAACGTGAGCATTTTTCTGTATTTTTTGTATTGTTTTATTTTTATGATTCAATGGAAAATAAAAACTCTGACACAACCAAAAATGTATATGCTCACCTATAATATTTTTGGTGTAAATTCCAGATTCAATGTCTTCGAATCTTAACATCAAACAATGTATGGTGTATATAACAATAGGAAATAATGTGTTAACCGTGTTTAGTTTGTTTAAGAATTTACAAGTTTTTTGTGTACTATACATCATGTTAGTGTATGTTACCATGTTATAACACAAATCATGTAATATATATCCAAGTAAATGTGAATCAATGTGAAGGCAATATGTGCATTGGTATCATTCGTGAATTGTATTATATATGTAACATGCGCACACACTGACTATTATGATACTAAAGAAAACAACCTCCCTGGCCTAACATGCACACATACTGTCTATTATGATCATTCATGAATTGTATTATACATGTTCGAAAAGATCTCATGTTTTATCAAACGTCTCGAGGATTCAAACAATGTTCCATAAAAACTTGACATACTCTATTGTATGATTCCAAATACAACATAAACACAATGCGTATTCATTGACTATACATAAGTCATGATAAATACAACAACTAGTATACTCTACGAACACAACAATGAACTAGATATTGTAATCAACTAAAATTATCATATTGATCCTCAATTAAAAAATCAACCAATAAATAATGGATTCGGAACCATAAAACAATCAATGAATATGAAATAATAAAAATACCAAATTAAAGAATTCATACCGTAAGTGAATTATAATAGATTTTTATACTTGATTTTGACCAAAATTCGTCTACACTAAGAACCAAAAACCACAAATGATAAGAAAAACAGACGATTCTTAACTTACATTATTGCCACCAATTTCTCTCAAAATTGTTTCACATAGCAGACGAAAAATAAATGAATACTACTCTTACAATCTCTTTTTTACCTTTATTTCGTTTTGTATTTTCTTTCGTGTTCCTATTATTTTCATAAAAATCTCTTTCTCTTCAAAAAAATTATTATTTTAGTTTTAGAAAATGGGAAACAAAAATGATTCCCACACACAACACCAATTTATTGAGGTCTAAAATCTAATCGAATACGAAAAGAAGTTTTCTACTCGTACGTATATATATAATCATACGTGGTTACAATGATTAAAGTATAATATATCCTTATCAATAGGTATATTAGCCTTTAATACATGGTAACTTTCTCTCTCTCTCTCTCTCTCTCTCTATATATATATATATATATATATATATATATATATATATATATTTGTCCCTAGCGCTTTTTTACTATCTGAGTATTATATCATTATCAAAGGATTGCTGTTGCTGACTTTCTATGTGGTTGGAGGCTCATGCAAAGACTTAAGTGCAAATAAGTCTGTTGGAATCTAAGGGATGATCATAGACAAAGAAAAATATATTATTTTGTTGTTGGAACCGAAGGTGCAGGTTAATCTCATGTCAGACCGAAGGTACATGAACATGTTTTCGAAGATTTTTGGTTATTTTTATAAATTCCTGAGAGGAGTTTGATCACTTGTATGTGAAGATTCTACATTTGATGAAAGATCTATGTCGTTAATTAAAAGGGGAAGTATAAAGTGTGCATCAAAGAAGATATAAAATAGTATTGTTTTAAGGGTTAAGAAATGATGTCACTACCCAATAGGCAATACTTGTACCAGAGCAGCAAGAACTATTCTCTTATTTGGTTGCACAAGTGAACATTGTTAATATAAGCCTTGTGTATTAAGCTTCGCATCCTTAAGTTTATATATCGTGAAAAAGAATATTAATTTTTTTTGTGGCGTGACTGTGATAATTTATAAAAAGATGAAGTTTTTAACTTGTCTTGATTTTAGAGAGAGAAGTAAGGTAGAAGATAAAATACTGAGTGAAACTTTGAGATTCATAGTTTCTTTTGAAAGCTGATGATTCTTTGTAACAAACGATGAACAGTTGAGTTAGTTGTGTTTTGAGACTCTTCTTGTAACATTTTTCTACAAACTTTGTGTACGTTACTCGTAGATGTAGGATTTGTTCACGATCTGAAACCATTAATCTATTATTGGTTGTTTATTTTTACTCCTTGTTCATCCTTTTAAATTTTTTGTTTGAAAAACTATATATCTGAAGTTGTTACTTCTTATCATCTTTTGACAGGTGTTCACGAACGGTTACCATAGTTCATACTAACAGTGGCTAAACCTCGACCATGAAGAGACTCATTTGAATAATGTATCTTCCATTGCCCTGACAAAATAAAGGTATATCTTTATCTTAATCTCATAGTAGCTTTATCTATATCTCTTCCATATAATTCGTGTTTTCATGTTTATTTTATTTTTCTATATTTAATTAAGGTTTGAGAACTAGAAGCTTGATCGAATCTCTAGAAAGTGCAGATAATATTGAAGTGGATACCATAAATTGTGTTTGTGTTACTGAGCTATAAGCGGTTAACCGTGTTGGCACAAGACTCGCGAGTTATTACAAATGGCATTCCAATAATTTTAAATTATGTCGAGGAGCATTGATGAAGGTTAGACATAATCGTACGTATAAATCTAACGAATAATTGGACCTTAAAACAAAACTTGGGTAAGATTTTTCAAGTTTTCATAGACAACAACGAATGGTATATAGAACATATTTACAAGAAATGATTTGAAATATTTTATTCAGAAATATCTACCCTTGTAGATCTTTTATAGAAACATAAACACAGTAGTCATCAACCGGTCAAACGTATATTATCAGTCATGTCATCTACTAAACGAGATAAATCGAAGTTCGAATACATACAATAATTAGACTAAACAAGTGTAAATTCCCTTTGTGAAACTCTTAAAATTCCATCGGTCAAAGTAAAAGATGGAACAAAATTTAACTAGTTTTTTTATTAATACAAACACTAGTAGAGATATGTGTCCATATGAACCCCTGTTATATGGAATTTTTATCACACCGACCAAAATTATGAGAGACATTAGAACTTCACATAATCTTGTTCAAATGTTTTCAGAAGCTAGTTAAACTATTAGTCATACCACACCATTAATATCAAAATAAACTAGTCATAATATTGGCTGTGAACTGTAGTTTTCTAATCGAAAATGGTATATAGAATAATTTTTAGTGTACCAATTAACCTTTTATAATTGGGGTTAACAACGTACATTTTAATAATCATTTCATGTTTCGGGCGGTTTTGTATGGCTTGTATAGCCATTCAGATGGGTAAAAGATGGTTTGATAGTTTCTTTACTAAACGATTATGGATGAAGTTTAAGCTTATACGATAGTTTGCATAAATAAGAATAATTTGTTACAAGTATCAATTATTTTAAATATGGTGCAGGTCTTCAAAACTTGATCATAATTTCATCTATTAGAATGGTGATCGCATCAAAGTTTAATTGCATCGTCTATTTTATATTTAAAAACTTGACTTTTCTATCATTACAAAATGCATCTGATCTAATGTCCGAAAGGAATGACATCGGGTTTGGGTTTTCTTTTTTCTTCATAAAAGTAATTTTATCAAAGTAAGTATTTTATGCCTAGTTTGATGTTTATTGTTGAATTATGGTGACCATCACATCCTAATTTAGTAGTTTTTTTAAATATTTTTTCGACTGTATATGTATATGTATATATATATATGTATATGTATATATATATATATGTATATATATATATATATAGAGAGAGAGATTCAAAAGCGACCAACTTTGAGCAACATCCACAAAATGACAGAGTTAGATAAATTAGTTTAATTATTACGTTTAATATATTTCTCGAACTATTTTCCATCATAATATGTTTATACTAAGACTTGTTCAGTTTGATTTTGCACAAACCTTTAAATGCAAACATCAAACTTAAAACCATAATATTAAACATTATATAAAAACATTCAACCATTAAACATAAAATGAAAAAAAAAATCAGAATAAAATACAAATAACACAACTCTTTAGGAAGAGTTATATCCTTGCAAGTCAATAAGTTTGGTGCACATATCTATTTTTATTTTTCCGATTCTATTTTCAATAGATTTCACGGTTACCTCATGCATACAAGGTTCAATAGTCAAATCAATAAATTAAAAAAAGAAAACTCCTTGAATACCTCTTATGAACCATTGTATATGAGGCTATATATATGATAATTTGAAATCAGTTTCAAATATTCTCACATGATATATTCATCTTGTATCGCATTGCGTCAGCAAAAAGTGTCAGATTGAAAACTATCGATCATGCCTTATTACAAAAGATATATGGATATTCAAAAGTGACAACCTTCGAGTAATATCCTCCAACTGACTCATTTAGATGAATTCATTTAATTATTATGTTTAATATATTTTATAACTATCATCCATTAGAATGTGTTTGTGGTAAATATTTTTTCAATTTGATTTAACAAAAACATCTAAACATAAACATCAAACTTAAAGTCACAACATTAAACATCACATTATAAAATTAAACAGTAACCATAAAATGAAAGAAATATTAAAATGAAATAATAAATAACACGACACTTTAAGAAG
Organism: Limnanthes douglasii subsp. nivea; assembly: GCA_036936605.1. Classification (NCBI taxonomy): domain Eukaryota; kingdom Viridiplantae; phylum Streptophyta; class Magnoliopsida; order Brassicales; family Limnanthaceae; genus Limnanthes; species Limnanthes douglasii. The sequence goes on along the minus strand of JAUPFV010000003.1, from coordinate 275,199,415 downwards.
AGTTATATCATGCAAGTCGACGATTTTGGTATACACATCCACTTCCATATATCCTTGTATTTTTAATGGTTTTATTCATCCGCCATTGTTTCATTCACTATGCTGACAATTTACATCAATCATGAATCATTGGTAGGAGTGCACTCCATGTCGTATAATTTAAATATATACTTTGTTCAAAAGTTTATAAATGGACATATAAGAGAGTTTGATTTGTATATATAAAGAAATTAATGGAGAATTAGGGTAAATTTTATTCATGCAATGGATGAATGAAACTATATCGCTGATTTAGATATATATAAGAAATAAGTTTGGACATTCACACCGAAGACCATATGCGTGTGCATAAGTCGGTATAAAAGTATAGCATGCACATATTTTTATGAGGATGAGCAAATTGTTGCATGATGTCGTTATTGTATTCACACGCTTTATACACATTAATTAAGTAAACATTGTATATTTAGTAATATCTCATTATCTCATGATATTAAGTTTAGGTTCTTGTTATACCTTTTATGAAATAAGATCCAATCATATAAATTTTATTATATTTGTTGTGGAATTCTTGAAGCATATCATAATAGATTTTCTAAAGAGCTATTAATATATTTGTAAATTTCACCGCCAAAAATAGATTTTTAGATTTTTGATCAAAATACAAATTATTAACACTAGACTTCATTATAAATAAGAGAAATTATGACTTTATGAGAAAATCTGTTATAAGTTTATTATAGGGTAAAAAAATAATTTATTTTTATCGACCTTTATGAAGTCGACATTATTAACTATAAACATCATAATTTTCCCTCTCACTTGAGTTATAGGAATGTTTACTATTTGTTTCCCATGGAAAAGTTGAACAATAATATGGAAATAATATTTAGTTCTTAAGAAGGTTAAGAAAAGTTTAACAACAATGTTGAATTTCTTTTAAAACATATGGGATAAATTTCAAAAGGGTTGTAAGAGATTCGAGACTTAGCTCGATTAAAAAAATTTCTTTCACGGTTTTAGTTGGATCCTCGTTTAAAAAATCAGTTCTTAAATATATTTGATGTATTGTTACATTTCAAAAAATTCATTAAATCATCAAAATTAGTAATGGTAAACAAATGTCTAGAGAATTGAGATTCATGCATAAAAGATTTGCAAAATGGATAAGTCATAATATATATATATATATATATATATATATATATATAATTTTTTTTGCAATAATGTTATATGCATATATGTATCATACAACAAAATAAATTATACATTTGTCACAACCATTTCCATACCATCTCTTTGGAAAAGTCTGACAAGCTTGTTTCTCGATGTTCCACATAATCTCTTGACTATTATGAGTGTCCATAAAGTATAAAAAAAATTCTTAAACCAATACAATCATACAATTTATTAAGAAAAAGATATTAACCTTAAATGTAACAATATATTTTTTAAAAAAAGTATGCATGTAAGAACGTATAGACGTAACAAAATTTTACATGTCTAATAAAGATAAATTAAAGTTATATATAGTAATAAATATTTCACTTTAGTATTTTAGTTCTTTCTATAACAATTTAGTTTACTATTACACAAACAAATTTAAATTTGATACAATACAGTAGGTTTGAGGATGTTAAATTTAGAAAAAGTAAACGGCGAACAACTTTGATTATGGGAAGAGAATCATAAATGATTTGTTTATATTTAAACGATAAGTATTTTAAATTTTGTTACATATTATCTCATAATAGTGATAATGATCACTTCTATAGAAATAAATGTCTAAATATCAATTGAAGAATAAGTAATTGTAGTTGTCCATGAAGAACAAACTTAATTATAAGAAATTATGCAAAGTGAAGTGTATATATTCACTTACAAAGATCCACCAACAGATATAAATATAAATATATATATATTATGTATATCTTATCATGTTACCTTTGAGTCAAATATACTTTATATATATATATATATAAAGTATATTTGACTCAAAGGTAACATGATAAGATATACATAAGATCTTATATCAAATTCGCTTCACTCAATATTAAAATATTGACTCTTAAACAAAACTTCATTTATATATGATGTTAAGAAGTTAATTGTTCCAAAATAGGTTAACAAGTTTGCAGCACTTGTATGTAAGTTTTAGTCAGTGTCAACGGTTTGTATGATACCTAAATTTATATATGATGTTAAGAGAGTGTCTTGTCAATGATATCATGCTTTATTCAGGATTCAATCACCTTTATTTTAAAGATACACTAAGTAAAATTGTGTGTACTTCACAAGCCCAATGGGAGGAGATTCAGATTTAGTTTTGTATGTCGATGACATATTGCTTACATAAACTATACCTACGTGTTCCATGCTACCAATAAATTTTGGTTGAAGCTAATTTGATGTAAAATATATGGTAAATGTGTTTTATTTGTTAGGAACCCGTATTCATCATGATAACTCTTGATGTTTATGATTTTGTTTTACAAAAGATGCACATTAAGAGGATGTTATAATATTTTGGTGCAGAGAGAAATAAGAATATAATGTCTCTTCAGGTTGAATGAGAAAATAAATCTCAATCAATATATCAAGATTAATTTATATATTCATAAGATATATCTTATGCTTCAATAATTAAAATTTTGATCTATGCTCACATTGGTTCAGAATATGTTACACTATTAATGATTAGAGTGTAACAATATGACATGACCATAAGATATTTGGTAAGAACAATGTATCATAATTTTACATAAAGTAAGTTATGACATTTAAGAGTCATTTATGTATCATGTATTTATGAGTTCATGAATGTTAGATCACTTTATGTAATTTATACATATTTTTTGGACTAAAATTTGTAAGACACTAAATAACAATTAATAAATAATATACATTTAATTCATCAATTAAGGAAATTAGAATATAGAAAGTATGTACCAATTTCATGATTCATTTTAAAAAACATTATGGGAAAATAGAAAGATGGAACTCTCTCTTTTCATCTTCTCCACTAAAGTTACAACGCATAGAGTCTTTCATGAAGACAACATTTATGTGGACGTTCTTAGCCTAAAGAATATTCAGATTCACGAGAATTTTATTTATGATTCAACAATTAGTTTAGTTTCATATTGCATTATATCTAGTTTTAACCACTATAAAATTAAGTAAAGCAATAAAATATTTATATTTTCTCTTAGATCTCTTGTAAAATATATAAATTTAACGATCCCAATTACTTTAAGAATGGCTAGTTGGTATTTAAAACCTATTGAGTATGGGTACATATGTTTTTTATGTTGTACTTCTTGAGAAGTCAAGTTTATTTAGATGTTAGTTGGCAACGTGATTATTGTGGGAACTAGTACATCTTATATAACACAACCTTCTTAGTTCTTTGTTGACTATTTTCTTGGATTACATATGAACGAAGCTATTTAGAGCACATTTCAATGGATAATGATGAAGGAATACCTCGTAAAGGTTAAAAAAGTTAAGTATGAAAATAAAACAAGATCGATTGAATAAATTCTCTCAATTATAATTTTTTAACCCTTCAAATAAAGGGTTGAGCTTCTAATTTATGATACAATTAATACTATAAAATAGGTTTGTATTATAAGACAGGTGAAACTTATCTTGATAATTACCAATTTAAGAAACTTAAATGTAAGAGAATATTCTATGATTGATATATACCTCATAAGGCTAAAATGTTTATATTAAATCCTCTTCATGATATATCCCATCCTTTTATAGTAATCATATTCCTTATTTTCTTTATACTTCATATTTTTGCATCTCACGTCGGCATCCCATCTTTAAAATCTATCGCATCATGTATGCGCACACATATCGTCATAATTTCCATCATCTTGTAAAACATAAGGCGTGTCTGAGTCAGCTTTTTACCTAATACCTTATTACATGGGCGAGGTGGTGATTAATCAGAGTTTAGAAAAAATTAAGACGGTTAGGTGATGTACATTTTTCTTGTATGCAACATTTTCAACATATTTTTAGAATATTGATATTCTATATAAGGGGTATGTTATAATACTTTCTTCAAAGGGTATCTCGTCCTGCACCTACACCAGTGTGGTTATACTATGTTCAAGATATACCTCATTTATCCATGATACAGATCCTATAACGTTTAGCTTCTTTATAATTGATCTTGTGTCATATTCATATTACGAACCCCTACCTCTCTAATAAAGGTATAACATATATGATCTTATCGAGGATCCCCTTTTAGTTTTTAAATCAGATATATTGTATGTATTTAAAAAACATCAAACAAATATGACAAAGTAAGGTTCGTAAGTTTTTATTAATTTCTTAGACCATATGTACGAGATGATATTGTTTTAAAATTACACTGATTCAAATAAAATAACCATGTTGTTTGATGTGACATCTTAGATGCAGACGTCAAAATGAGATGTCAAGATTTGTTTCATGAAGATTATCACAATATTATCTTTTATAGTATAGCTCTTACCTGTAAGATCTTGGTTTATTAGCATTCATGTCTATTTTTTTCTAGCATTTCGATTACTTCACCCAATCAAAAACATTCAAGGTTTGATATTTTTTATCTTTTGGGCACCATGTTACAGTCGTTAGAATTAGTTGAGCGCTACTATATAGCACTCGCAAGATCAACGTTGGTCAAGTCTTATTTGTATGGATTTTTATTTTATATAGTATTAGAGTCATTGATGAAGTGATGAGCTGACCATTTTTAAGTGGATATGATATCTCATATATTGTCATTATAGGTTGATAGTGCATCTATGACTATAATATGATCTTTTAAATCGAGGCCCGTTGTGTTGGGCTCACTTTAGCGTCGACGATTATTGTATCGATTGGTTTTATCTTATTCTTTAAGAAAATTATGAATGACTTGGTTTCTCTTTCAAGGGTCAATTATTTTTCTATTTTTTCACATATCTTTTTACAAAGAACATTGGTCAAAGATCATGTGTCAACCAAAATGTTTCATAATTTTCTTTCTTTAATATAATGATAAAAGCGTAATTATAGGGGTTTTCAATCTCTATTGGGTCTTCACGAAAGAAAGTGAGAGCATAATTCACAAAATTAACGGATAAACATTCGATATAATGTTTTATTAACTTTAAATTGTGTGTCATCTCTCTAGCGTACATGTATCTAAATTAATCGAGTTCTTAGATAATGATGGTCTTTTATTCAAGGTTAAAATTGGATATTTATCATGTTTTTATTTTCCATAAGAAGTTTGTCTCTTTTTCAACATTCATTCACGTATAAAAAGGCTACTTATAACCAAAAAAATCTCATTATTTAGTTGATAGCGATTATTTTTCAGTTATCATGGTTGTTGTTGCATTTACAAAACTTAGATTTACTACGTGTGTTGGTTTGATAAAAAATATTTGAAGTCTTGTATATAATAGTAACTATTATTTTTGTATACATCATGGAATTATGTGATTACCATATTATATTATCTTTGGGGCCTAGCTTCTTTTATTGGCCTATGTGACATTCATTTATCATGTTGTGGTGGATTGTTTTCCTAACATTGACCGATGCCCTATTGTTAGAGTCTATTGTTTTTCTTATTTTCGATTTTTTTGCAATGGTTCATCTACATTTTATATTAGTACTTGTATCAATATTTGAAAACATTTATGACCGGATCATGTTGTCATGCATACTCGTAATTAAACCCATATAAAGTCTACAAAATTGGCAATGTTATACGCTAACGGGGATAGAAAATATTAGAAAATATTAAGTTCTCATATTATCCTCATTATGCATTATATTGTTTAAAATATTATAATATGTGATCATGATTCTATTCTTGAGCAATAATATGTAGCTTAGGTTTATGGTAGATTTTCGCTTGTCATCAGAACACTTTAACAACCTCATCCTTAAGTGGAAAAGCTGTTAAGGGATCCTCAATTTATTTACTCAAATGTTGTACCTCATTGAAGGTAAAAGGGATATCTTACATGTCTCATAATTACACCATACATGATATTTATACATGCCACCAAGATATTGAATATGGCCTTATTTTTAGATGTTCTATCATAAAGGGTGAAGTTTGTTTATATTTATCTTTTTTTGGAAAGACACGTGTGTTGTATATTTAGGAATAGCAGTTACTCGAAGATGACTTCCATAAATTACCGTTCTTTCATTTTAGGATCCTTAGCTGTGTTTTTATATGGTGTAAAGGTTTCTCCTCATTTCCCAACTTGTAGTTGAATTTATGCATAAATGTAGGTTGTTTGGATTTTCAAATGCAATTAAGGCCGGAAAACTAATTTTATAGATAGACTATAACCAAAAGATCAATATGATACAAACTAAAGCAAAATGACTAATTTTATAAATCAATTGAACTAATAAACCAACTGAAATATGAAAATATAGTAATGAACCAACTGAACCATTTAAATGAAACTATAAATATGATAATGTAGTATTCTGTTTGTTTAAGATTCTTTAATGCTTCCGTCAGCATGAGTGGACCGAGAGAGCTTGAGTGTCATCCCTCGGTCGTGGGCATGTGATATCTCCCATTTCAAGCATGAAATATCTTGGCTTAGAATGTCATTTTCAAACCTAAATAATATGTTTTTGAAATATTTTGACTACTTTTATAGGATAAATCCTTTCCAAAAATTACCAAATTTATTTTCATAGTATATATTTTAGATTAATAAGATAAGTTAAATCAGTTTTATAAATTTTGAAACATCTGAATGGGATCATATATCGTTTTTGTCACACCATCAAGCTATTTATCATCAAATATTCACTTCTAATTTTTCAAAATTTATTTCTCTTAAAAATAATACTTAATATGAGCAAATCATGTACATATAGACAAACAATTATTATTATATCATCATAAACTTTTATGTATAATTTTTTTGCGTTGTATTATATTTAAACTCATTATACAATAACATGATCAAATTATGGATGTCACTTCTTAGATTCTTGTTTAAGACCATCTAATGACTTCACAAGTCTATATACCTTAAAAATCATTCAACAGAAGTACAAAACCTTCGGAATGGTCCATATAAACCTCCTCATCAATATCTCCATTTAAAAAATCCATTTTGACGTCCATTTGGTGGATTTTTAATTTGTATACTGATATAACTGTAAAGGGCATCCTAATTCTTGTTGTCCTACCTAACAAATCATAGATGTCAGAATAATTTATTCCATTCATTTATCAAAAACGTTTTCCTACCAATCTTGCTTTGAAATCTTGAATGGTTCCATCTATGTAAAAATTCTTCCTAAGTACCCACTTGTAACCAGTTGGTTTTGAACCCGAAGCTAAGTCTAATAACTTCCAAGTGTAATTTGATATTATTGAATATATTTGGTTATTTACGACCTCTTGCCAAAATTCGGATCTCGGGATATTATTTCTTATTTATATGATTTAGGGTCGTCTTTTAAATAAAGCACTATCAGAATTTTCGAGTGATTTCTTCACAACTTTCTTCTAATAAATAGAAATAAATCATTTGAGAGTCTATCATCATACCTAAAATTTTAATTTTTTTTCCTTATGAATCCTACGAGGTTCTCGTGGTTGCTCATCAACCAAACGTGTATTTTTTAAAGTTCTTTCCTCATTTTCTGTAGGACCTAACTTTATTCTTCTTTGATCTATGTTATTGCAAAATACTAAACACCCTCACACTTTAAAGTAGTCTATGTTTGGTTTTCTTCCTTTCCATAACTCATATTGAGACATCCGTTTTCCTTAAGAGAAATACAATTACAAATATGATATGCAGTTAATATAGCTTCACCTCATAAATTAATATACAATTTTGAATTAGTTAACATAACATTTGCCATCTCAGTCAAATTTCTATTTTTGCGCTTAGCCAATTGATTTTACTACATCGTGTAAGGCGTCGATCATTAATGAACTATCCCATGTTCTTCACAAAAACTAGAAAACGTTTTTGAGAAATATTATCCACCTTTATCAATACAAAATATTTTAATCTTAGTGTCTAATTGATTTTCTACTTCCGCTTTGAAGATTTTAAACATACTAAAGACATAATCTTTATCATGCTATGTCTAAGCTACTATGTCATAATAAATATTCATTAAAAGAGCAAGAGTAAATAGAATTTTCACTTCGTTAATAATAGCTTCATGAGTACATAGTTTCACCATGTTGTTACAAGAATATCTATTTCCAACAAAAGTTCTACCATTGAACAAAACAAAGATACCAGATTCGTACACAGACCAAATTCCAACTTTATACAATAGATCTCTCGAAACGAAATTTTGTTCATTTATAGAACATACAATATATTAGTAAAAGTAATTTTATTTCCGTTTGTAAAGACCAACTCTATATTCATGTGTCCCTTAATCTTGGACTTATTTGTGTTTTTTATTTGCACATCATTTGTGTTGTTGCTTGCTTCCATTGTTTTGAACAAGGATTTGTCATGGGAGACATAAATGGATGCATAAGTATCATACCATCACCCCGAAGTCTTATCTTCAATGACATTGACCTCTACCAACGTTGCAAAAAAAAATTCTTAATAGAATTTATGCTATCACCTTTCATTTTTAGGTTTTACTACAGAGAAAAATGTCAAAGTTTGCCACAAAATAAATTACACTCTTAAAGGTATTTTTGTTCTTGTTGCCAACTTATTTTTACCCAATTGTTTTGTTTAACTTTGACTATATTGCATTGAAACTCTTAGAAGCTTAGATTTTGTATTCTTCTCCCGCATCTCTAGCATGTGATCCTTTTTTCAATCCTCAATTTTTTTTGGATCTATTCTAAATTATACTTTTCAGATTTGGTGAAGTATCTTGAAAAGATTCCAAAAGCACCACTTTTGCAATGATTTATAACTCATGAATTCGGGGAAGAAATGTTTTACCATTTATAAACATAAAATCAAAATATTGAAAATTAAGAATTTATTCATATATTCTTCTTCGGTTTTGTATTTTTCTTCAACAACGTCCAAAATTTTCAGTACTGAATATTCACTTGTATAGTGGTCGAAAATAAAATCACAAATCATTCAAAATATATCTCTCCAACATATAGGATTGTATTTTTCCTGCTTGTGCCTTTTAGACTTGATTTCATCTGTGTCTTTATCACTTTCATCTCTGTCTTGCCATCTAGTAAAATTTGAACCATCGAAACGATTCAGACGAACAAGGTCTTGGTTCATCACCGTGATTGTAGCCATATTTATTTATGCAGCCATGATACTAATTCTTTTTTGTTGTTATAAAATAGATATTGGAAAACAAGACCGAGAATAATTTATCAAGATAAGTTGTTTGAAGAATCATTGAAAATCCGTAAAAATGATACTAAAAAGAATTATTTTGATCTTCTCTATTTTTTATATTTTTGTCATGGAGTTCTTTTGAGATATAGCAACACTTTAGATTTAGATTACTAGAAACAAGAAAATATAAATCAAACAATAGTATTTGAATATTAGGAAAGTGTTTTTTTACATTTTGAGACTAGAGAGACTTTGCTGAAGATGTAGAAACTTTGTTGAATATCTTCTTTTGTTTTTTAATACATTCACTATTTAGGAAAGTGTTTTTTGAGATATAGCAACACTTTAGATTTAGATTACTAGAAACAAGAAAATGTAAATCAAACAATAGTATTTGAATATTAGGAAAGTGTTTTTTTACATTTTGAGACTAGGGAGACTTTGCTGAAGATGTAGAAACTTTGTTGAATATCTTCTTTTGTTTTTTAATGAATTCACTATTTATAGAAATGACTAAACATTTCCAAATAATTATAATCTTTCATAAATTTATACGTAATATCACATTCTTTTAAAACATACATTTTCAAGTAAACGTTTTCTTCCAAATAACACAACATTTCGTATTTGGAAGCATTTCCCCGAATGTCTAGTTTTGATAGTCGTATCTTTAAAATAAAGGAGTTACCTATCCAGAGACTATTTAATGCACATAATTCATCATCATTTCTTTGATAAAATTGTTAATTATAATACGTTTGAACGAACTTTTCTTATCGGAATCACATTGTAAAATGCTTGTATTTTTTGTATGTGCTTTGGAAGTAAATTCTTAATAAAATACGTGAATTAAAATTTTGAGCAACAAATCATCATCAAAACCTAAGTTTGAATCATTGTCATTCTGTGTCCTTTAGTTAGTTTCCTGATATGATAATAAGGGGTGTCACTCGTGGCATGCCTTCTCGGGTTCTCAAGATTCTCAAAAGATCATGAGAGTTTATAATGTCATTTTCAGATCTAAGGAACAAGTTTTTGAAACATCTTGACCAGTTTTATTGTATAAATCCTCTCCAGAAATTACCATATAATAATTTATGTTTGATTTGAATAATCTGAACAGGATCATGTATCGATTATGTCAAAACACCAATGTTATATATCATCAACAATTCACTTGTCATTTTTCAAAATTAGTTTCTGTTAAGCACATTGCACAGCACCGAATCAAGTATTAGAAGAAAAATAAATTATGTAACTAATTATTTTACAAAACAATCTCTTACAAAACCAAAACTGAAAAGAAAAAGAATGACTGTATTACTTTCACTCAAAAATCTTGCTTCTACACTACTAATGTTGTTGCTAGAATTACGATTCAGAGCTATACCGGAAGCCCTTCTGTTAAAATAAAAACAAATATCCTACGTCTTACCTTTAACTAATTGTAAATCTTGACTCGCTTCTCATATGTATGACGTTTCTGTATCGGTTAATGAAAAAATAAATTATTGTAAGTATTTTATAAAATTATCATTGGCCTTAAATTACTTGATTTACATAATCCCTCTTACATCTTTTATCAGGATGCTCCAACCCAAGATACGTAAGGATATGCTTTTCATTTATGGATATCATCTCTACGGTTGTTTGCCCGCTGCCCAACAACATCAAACTTTTTTCTTATTATTACCTTAATGTAAGGAATAAAAGTGGAGTTTGATAATGGTTAAGGCTTTTAGTATGTGCACTCCTGATGAAAGAGAAAAACATAAACTGATTTTCTGTGGTAAAAAAGAAACTGATAAATATTCTCATAATTTTATAATAAATAAAAACAGTCTAGTGGTAAGCAGGGATATAAGGAAACATATTTATCTCACAAAGACCGGATGGACTATTCAAATTCCTTTGCATCCTTATTTAACCACCTTCACCCATCTATGTCCCCAAGAATTTCTAACAATCCAATAATCAATACCGCCTAAATAGTTCCATACCCAATGATCGATTGTTTTATCACAAGGTCCCCCAGAAATACCCCAATATATTTCTAGATTTTACTACTATCTATCGTTATAATCACGGGTTGTCGACTAATCGCTTCTAAGAGAGAATATTCGTCGCCGGAAGGAACAACTTCATAACCATCGATTCGTGCATCGAAAGGAACCGCAGGTCGGCATTGTCTTTGTCTGCCAACATATGGATTAGATTCCTGATCTAAAACACATGGATTTTCTATTATATAGTCCAATGCTCTATGGATAGCACCACCCGCACATCTTGCGTTCTCGGGGACACAATCCACGAGTTCCTGCTCTAAAATTGTCACTTGTGCGTCTGTTTTAATGTTTATGATACCTTTTACGGCAACAATAGTTGCAAATTCCCAACATGAACCTGTAAAAAACTTGTCAGATCGGTTTCACTCACTAGTATATATTGTATGATATTATTCAACGTGAAATTTAAATTTTGATATATTAAAAGTAATAATATTTTATTACGGCATTGTCCTTGGTCTTTTATTGGTCCTACAACTCCTTCTCTCCTCCAATCAACACGTGGGGTCTTGTATACTCAATTTTTTTATGTCCGAAAGAAGTAGCTCTAATACTATGAAATGTCGGATCCACTAATACACAGAGACTCACTTTTTCTTCTGGGCTTAAATCAGTAAACAGGTTTATTCTCATATACCATGTAGTGTTTTTCTTTTTGTTAAACTCTTCGATCATTTAAAAAAAAAAATTCAAATCCTTTTTCTGTTCATAAGGTGTTAATGTTAAAAATTTGGTGTTGCGACATCCAATATATGAATTGTTTTCTCACAAATGAATCATTTTGCGAACGAGACAATGGTAGATAAATTAAAATAGAAAAAAGAAAAAAGAAATACTAACACCATAAATTTTATTGCTTTAAAATTTATCAAAAGTTATTGTTATGTAAACAGATTATAATTGTTTGGACAAGAAAAAAATATTGTTTTGTATAGAGATTATGAAATTTTATTGAGACAAAAGTAACATGTTCTTTGTAACATGCAAAGACCACGTTTTTACATTCGGCTTTTAGTATATTTTTATTCTAGAATAATAACTTCTAAGCAAATATAATATGATTTGCAATCCAGATCCAAGTTTTTACTTTCGGACTAAGTGATCATATTCAGGTATTACATTATTCAGATTATAATTTTGATTAGATAATCAAAATCGATACAAATAAAAAAAATTACATACATGTATAGATTGGAACTGGATGTCTGAAACTATTAATTAGTACAAAAATTTATTCAATTTTTTTTCTGTTTCTAAGATGTTAATGTGAAATTTTTGGTGTTCGGACATCAGTATGTGAATTGTTTTTACAAATGAATCATTTTTTGAACGAAAATGAGAAATGGTAGAGAAATTAAAACATAAAAAAAAATTAACACCATAAATTTCATTGTTTCAGAATTTTATCAAAAGTTATTGTTTTGTAAAAAAAGATAATGCTCGATAAATATTTCACATGGAAGAATATTGTTTTGTAGAGGATTATAAAGTTTTATTGAGACATAAATAACCTATATAATAACTTAACCGGTTTTTATTCAAAAATTCAAAGACCATGTTCATAAAATAATAACTTTTGATAAAATTTTTGATGGAATGAAATATACGATGATAGGTTTTTTTTAATTTCTCCGTTCACACCGTAATTTATTCGCCAGAAAACAATTCACACACCAAAATTTATGTTACCACCTTAGAAACAGAAAAAAGATTTGAAAAAATGGGATAGGTTCAATGCATGTATTATTTTGAACCAAGCCCTAACCTGAGACACAAAAGTGATAGTCTACACGAGAACCGCAAAAATGCAAAATCAACAGAAGAATGAGGTCTAACATATATACCAGCAGTTAGGCGTTGTTGTTTAGTGTATGGCTTATAAGCTAAAAAACCAAACAAAGTGCATTGGAAAAAATCTAGTCCTTTTAAGTTAAAAGCTGGTATATCGAGGAAAACCCAAAGCAAAACATTAGAAATATAAATAAACAAACCTAAAAATGCATACTTGAGAAAAGAAGACTCAAAAAATTTAACAGGCAAGCAATAAAATTGAGCTATTTAGCCTTTTCGGCAATTTTTTTAATCTTATTTTAAGGCAAAAATACCAAACAAACCCTTATACCAGATGCTAATGACAACCATCATCGAAATGCAAGAACACGAAGCCAGCCATACGAGTCTATCTAAGTTAAATCACCTTACAAAAAAATTCAGACACATACACATCATTTTCTGAGGCCTTAAGTCCTTGAACAACTTTCTCCAGCCCGTTAATAATGTCTTGCATCTCCTCTGCTAAATATATGCGTTGAATCTGCATTCATATTAGACCTGTTTAGTAATAAAAGCCTCCATAAACTGAAAAGAAGAGAGAAAAAGCTAAGTAGTACTTTTGTAGCAGGCCTTTGTCAAAATCAAGGAGATCAGGCAGCTTCTCTGCAAGCACCTAAAATTTGAAAGCTAAGTAGTATTTTTGCTTATAAGCGTAAGGCAACAACTCCATTAACTAGTTTGAGGTCCAAAATTTCTGAATTCTGGTATTCAACTTCTTCAATACTTGTATAGAAACTACGTTTCATACAAGTTAATTTAAACAAAGATATAGCATGACCTTATACCACGCCACAAGTATGACATACCTTCTAGCATGCCACAAGTATTTCACACATAACAAGTTTAAACAACACTTTGGACTGGGAAAATGCTTGGGAAAATGTGTGTCCTCCAAAAAAAACTAACACTTTGGACTGGAAAAATCAACTTGCCTCCTCGGAGGCAGACTTCACCATATTTAGACTCTTTTTGAGGTCAGAAACTTGAGAAAGGTGAAGCATCAGATTCAATTAGAACCTGAATACAGACGGCATCGAATACAATCGAAATAAGTAAAAATATTATTGAAACAAATTCAAATGGAATGAAAGAATGTGGTTTTAAATATTATTACCTATCGATCTTATTTTAGAATATGGTTTAGTCGGATAGCCTGAGCAACCCAGGCTTAAAACTCAATTGGACCAATAACACATATATGGGTTGGCTTGGACTCTATTGAACCAATAAAACAAATACTTTCCCTACCATAAACGTTCAACTCATTTTTATATATAAATGGTATATCCAAAAACGCTTTAAAGTTGTCTGAAACTTAAAAGAACGGCTCTATCTTTTTTTTTTACGAAAGAACTAGGAATCACGATAAAACTTGATGATTTTTTAGAATCACGATAAAACTTGATGATTTTTATTTCTATTTTGAGACAATAACAAAAATGATCCAATCATCTTTTATTGTGCCTAAGCGTAGTATGCGAAAGAAAAAAGTGATATTGTACCTGAAGATTATGAGCATATTCTAGAAAGGAAGGTACAACCGAGTTATCGACACTCAGTTTATGTTCGTTTATGTCTGAGTTGCCAAAGCTTTCTGAAAGCATATGATATCCCTATCTTCAACCTGCAATATAAGAGAGTAATACAAATATACAGGCTAATCTGCAGTAAATTTTAGCATGACACAAGTATGACATAACTGACTTCGTTGAAATGAGGTCCTAATATCTAGCTGTTCACAGATAACAACTGTTCATAAGCTCAAACAACTTCAATTGTCTCATACGCTCCAACAATAACTTAGGAAGAAATACTTTTATTGGTGAGGGATTGTGTGACTTAACTGTACCCTAAGACATAATATGAAATAATATTTTGATGTTTAAACCGTAAAAAAAACATCCCGTTAATGTCGAATCACCATCTTACCTTAAAACATTTCCCTTTCTCGTGGCAAAGAAATCAGAACATCACTAACCTCAAACATAACTTTAATTCCTTTAGCATTAGAGACTTGTTTCATAAAGTCTACGCTCAAATATAACAACTCTATTCGTGGGAGTGATAAAGAAATGAGAATGTTAGGGGACTAAATGTAATAAAACCAAGGTTATATATGATAAATTATATAGTTGGTAGGTGATTTTTAGACTATTTATAAATATGCAATGCAATTTACCCATTTGTGTAACCGAATGGGTTATACAGCTTGATACGTCTATAAATAAAGGCGGCGACAGCGAATAAAGGATAACACATTTTTATTAGACTAATTCTACCTTTCTCTCTTATTTTTCCTATTAAAAATTGAGTTCTCTCTTCTTTGTATTCTTTCTTGAGAATTACGGTTTTCACTTAACAAATTGGCAACCATAATGGGAGTTAAATTCATTTGGTACCTTAATTTCACGTCAAAACCAGAAATTGAAAAATTCTAACTTAGGTATATTGTTCTTGATCAAAATGGAACCAAGGAATAAAGTTGATCCAACGGTTCGAAAATCTATCAAAACTCCGAGATCTGATTTGTGTAGGGAATTAAGTAGATAAGATGATCAAATTATGATACAACAAGGTCATTCTGACATTGAGGATCGGATGAATCATCTGTTGGATAAAATAATGGTGTTGAATGACAAGTATGATCAAAGAGAACAACTGATTCAGTAAGGAAGACTTGAATCTGAATTGCGACAGGTTGAAGAAAAATACGAGATGGAAAATTAATCTGATAAATCATATACAACTCATCATATTCGAAGCAAACAAAAGAAAGAACACTTTGAGTCTGGTAAAGAGCATCGAACTTCATGAAAAGAAAAGAAAGATAAACATCGATACATCACATCTAGTGATGAGTATGATAGCTCAGAATCTGAGGAACGATTGTTTAAGTAGAAAAAGTATTGTGGTTCCTCAAAATAAATAAAAAATCGGCCTCAGAAATCACGCAAAGAATATAAAAATCAAAGAGAGACAATGAGCCACATCACATGAAGGATGTTGTATGGTGTGAAGGAAACACGTCTAACCAATACACAAGTGTAGCATATCAAAGTTTGTATGTTTTTATGGGGGCTAGAGAAGATGACCAATATGTACAAGGGGTAGATTAGAGACATCTTTTAACTACTGAGATTAGGTCCATATCTTTTCTGAATCGTTTTGACAAGGCCAAAAAGTTTGATGGGACTCAAGATCCTGATGATCACGTCAAACAATTCAAGAATTATATGATGAATTTCAAAGATGATGACAGGCTGGTGTGCAGAGCATTTTCTCAGATTTTCAAAGACACAACATTGAAGTGGTATAACAGGATTCTCAGGGGATCTATTGCCAACTTCAAGGATTTTTATATATCTTTTAGAAGATAGTTTGTTGGAAGTAAAGAGATGCGAGCTAATGGTGATATTATAATATAGTACAAGCAGGCTGTGGGTGAAAAGTTGAAAGATTATACGAAACGTTTCGTTCTAACAAAAGCAAAGCTAGATGACTGTGAAGAGTTAGTTTTTATGGCAGCTTTGAGACAAGATTTATTGCCAGGTGATTTAGCAAATGAAACAACAAAAAGGAAGGTATTGACTTTTGAAGATCTTATGGCTCATTTCGAGGATAAAATTAAAGTGGAAAAATTTAGTCGGGTTCGAGGAGGAAATTGATCTAGTCAAAAGAATTCAGGGAATATATCAAATAATCAAGGACACTCCTCGAATTATCAACCACCTCGTCCAAAGATAAACCATAATTTAAATCATCGAATGGGAGGTGGATCCTACAAGAAACAACTAACAATCATCAAGATAGACCTAAGTTGAATCAGTGGATAAGGCCAGAGTACTATGTAGATTTAATTGAGAATGTAGCTGCCATATTTGATAAGTCTAAAGGCAATGTGAACTCTGATGAGTCCGAATTCGAAGTGCTCCCCGGAAGGGCAATCCAAAGTACATCTCCCCGTGAATTCGGACAGGCTCCAAGTATTTAATCCGAACATGACTTTTTTACCGGACAGATGATTTCGAACACTGTAAACTTAAGGCAGTTCGAACTATGACTAAAGTACTAAAAAACCTAAACACTATTTGACTAAGCTACCTGCACATCTGCTTAAAACTTATGGGTCTTTAAACATGACCCGGGTCTATTAAACTTGACCCGAAAGCCCATAAGGGCCCAAATTTCACACTATAAATGCCCAACCACCAGCATTAACTATGGGTAAGAAAAATTGACTGCTGCCAAGCTGCACAATTCTCTCTCCACCCTTAAAACACTGTGAAACACCCTTAAAACACTGTGAAACACCCTTAAAACACTGTGAAACACCCTTAAAACACTGTGAAACACCTTTAAACACTGTTAAACACCCTCACGCCGCCTTAAAACTCC
Organism: Limnanthes douglasii subsp. nivea; assembly: GCA_036936605.1. Taxonomy (NCBI): domain Eukaryota; kingdom Viridiplantae; phylum Streptophyta; class Magnoliopsida; order Brassicales; family Limnanthaceae; genus Limnanthes; species Limnanthes douglasii. The sequence goes on along the minus strand of JAUPFV010000003.1, from coordinate 275,181,780 downwards.
ACTTGAAATTACCAGCCTACCCCCAGGCTACTTTTATCCACACCAAATTGGCGACCACAGTGGGAGGCGACGGTGCCTGAATCAAGTATTCAAAACCAAGTAAAGAAATTCTCTCCGAATGAATCCGGATAATCCAGAGCTTCCACCGGCTTTGCTCGAAGTGGTGGAAGAGAACGATGAATATACTGTCCAAGAGCGTGACAGGTTGAGGGTTGAAATAGAAGCTCTGAGGGCTGAAAAGGCCAAGATGGGCATGAAGGAGAAATCCAAAGCGTCAGTTGCTCATCGCTCTGATAACCCTCGAGAGCATGAGGCTTCAAAAACTCATGTGAGCACTAAAAAGACACATGCCAGTTCTAAAAAGTCTCACCGGTCCAAGCCTGTGGAGAGTTCTGACTCAAGTTCAGAATCTTCGGACAGCTCTTCGGACAGTGAGGGAAATGAAAAATCCTTGTCCTCCAGTAGTGATGAGGGGCGAACCAGGAAAAAACAGAAGCAAGTTAAAAAGTATTCCAGAAAAAGAGATCATCATGGAAGAATGAAAAGGCACATTGGGAAAGGATCATCTCACAACCGAAGGCATGTAGACCAGATGCTGGTAGATCCTTTTGCCTTCCATGATGAGCCAGGTATCTTTGCAACACCTAATGAGGATACTGCGTTCAGTCGTGGGAGGAATTGGAGGCAATCGCCTTTGTCTTCTAAAATACTATCCGGAAATCTCCCCAAGAGGTTCAAAACCTGATCGAAAGAGGGAAATTGGGTGCATACGTTAAAAGGAGAGGAGGCAACAGGCCTGACAACACTCACCGGGCCGGTCCGGTTAATGCTGCCCCAGAAGGAGCTATGGTAATCATTGAAAGGTTTGATGTGGAATCTGAATACTTGGATCCTGATCCAACAAGGAATAGAGTGGGTGCAATAGAGGAGCGTTCTAGGTCGGTCTCCGGGCTCATTAAGTTCTTTGAGTCCTTGACAATTTTCGGAGGGGACACTGTAACGGCTCCTACCACTTCATCAAGAAAAAGGCATGTTCATAATTTGGCTACCCAGCTAGAAAGGGGCATGACCTCTTATCAATCGTCAAGTTTATTCCCATTTATTGTCTTTGATGGGGATGATTTGAGAGACATTGATGGCCCTCATGAAGATGCTGTTGTTATAGGAGCATCGATAGGGGGCAATGAGATAAGGCGAATCCTGGTAGATACTGGGAGCTCTGCCAATATCCTCTTCCTAGATACTTACAAGAAAATGAAAAATCCAGCTGTGATTCAAAAGTCAGACAGATCGATCGTAGGCTTCACGGGCAGCTCAGCCGATGTAATCGGTGAGTTCGAAGAAGAAGTATTGTTGGGCAGAGGCCCTTTCAAGAAAACAGTCAGAATACTTTTCATTGTGGTGGATTGTCCCACTTGCTACAATGCTATTCTAGGGAGATCTTGGCTCTCTAGGATGCATGCAGTGGCTTCGACAGTCCATCAGTGTCTAAAATATGCTGTTCAGGGGCAGGTTGGGGTTGTCCGGAGCAGTCAAAAAGTTGCAAGGGAATGCTATGCCACTGCCTTGGCTCCACGAACTCTGGGGGCAGTCCGTATAAATGACCAATAACAGTTTGAGGGCCTTTCTGGGGGTGAGGGTGAAATTGATGACCCCAGAGAGACCCCCGGAGTGTTGATCCCAGTTGAGGAGGTTGAAACACACTGCTTGGAAGAAGGAAAAATCGTCAAGATAGGATCCAAAATGCCACCAATGTTGAAAGAAGGTATGTTGAAATTTTTAAAAGACCATCAGCATGTTTTTGCTTGGTGCAACGCTGATGTTACTGGAGTTCCATCAGAGGTGATTTCCCATCACCTATCTGTCCGGAGAGACGTGGCACCAGTGGTGCAAAAGAGGAGAGCTTTCTCAAAAGAAAAGGCCGATGTCATTGTACAAGAGGTTGACAGACTCACAAAGATGGGGCACATTAAAGAATCTCAGTACCCTTTGTGGACTGCCAATCCAGTCTTGGTAAAAAAGAAAAACGGTAAATGGCGAATGTGCATTGACTTCACAGATCTCAATCGAGCTTGCCCAAAAGACTTTTATCCGGTTCCCCGGATAGATCAGTTAGTAGACTCTACTTCTGGGAACAAGCTACTCTCCTTCATGGATGCTTTCTCCGGGTATAATCAGATCCAGGTGGATCCAAAAGATCAAGAGCATACCACTTTTGTTACTGATAGAGGTCTGCACTGCTATAAGGTGATGCCCTTTGGCTTGAAAAATGCTGGGGCTACTTATCAAAGGTTAGTCAATAAGGCATTTGCTGATCAAATTGGAAGAAATATGGAGGTTTACATTGACGATATGATGGTGAAAAGTGTGGATGAGCAGCTGCACTTGTCCGACCTCCAAGAGACTTTTGCCAACCTGGCCAAGGTGAATTTAAAGTTCAATCCTGAAAAATGTGTGTTCGGAGTGCGGTCTGGGAAGTTATTAGGGTATATTATAAGTGAGCATGGGATACAGCCCGACCCGGACCAACTCAATGCTTTGTTCCAAATGGAGCCTCCTCGAAACGTTAAAGAACTACACCGGTTAACGGGGAGGTTAGCAGCCTTGAACAGATTCATCTCCAGGTCTTCGGACAGATGTGCTCCATTATTTCAAACCTTGAAGGGTGCAAAGGGGTTTGAATGGACACCACAGTGTGATGAGGCATTCAATGAGATTAAGAAGCATCTGTCCTCTCCCAAGACTTTGTTCAAACCAATTGATGGGGAGACTCTCTTCGTATATCTGGCTGTTTCAAGTTGTGCCATCAGTGCTGTGTTAGTAAGGGAGGTTGATGGGTATCCTCACCCAGTGTACTACATCAGCAAAAGCTTGATTGATGATGAACGGCGCTACTTGAAACTTGAGAAACTAGCATTGGCTCTGGTGATAGCTGCAAGAAAGATGAGGCCTTATTTTCAGGCTCATCCTATCATTGTCCGGACGTCTTTTCCTTTAAAGAATGTCCTTCAAAAAGCGGACATTTCAAGCAGAATGACAAAGTGGTCAGTAGAGTTGGGGGACTTCGACATAGATTTCGCTCCCCGGACAGCAGTAAAAGCTCAAGCTGTGGCTGATTTTCTGGTTGAGTTCCATTCTGATAGGGATTCAGAACAACCTGCTGATTCAAAAGACAAAAAAGTGTGGATTGTCCGAACAGACGGGGGATCCAGTGCCATAGGGTCTGGGGCAGGAATATGTCTCACTTCCCCCTATGGGGACAACATGTTCCAAGCTATTTGTTTTGCTTTCAGGGCATCCAATAATGAGTCCGAATATGAAGCAGCTATAGCTGGGTTGAAATTGGCTTACATCTGTGGAGCAAAAAGGGTCAAGCTGCTAAGCGACTCCCAATTGCTTGTCCACCATGCCTTGGGCCTATCAGAAGCTAGAAAAGAACAATTGATCAAGTATTTACTACTCTTGAAAAGTGAGGCCATGAAGTTTAAAGCCGTTGTCTATGAGCATATTCCCCGGGCAGAGAATGAGCTAGCAGACTCATTGGCAACAATAGCATATACGGAGTCCTATCCATGGATCCATGTGCTTGAAAGCCCTTCTATTCAACTTGATGAAGGTGAAAAAGAGGAAGTCTTTGAAATACAAGCAAACCAGCCTCAAGACTGGAGGTTTCCTCTTATGCAATATCTGTCTGATGGCATCGTGCCTTTGGATAAACCACAAGCCAGAACGTTAAAGCACAGGGCTCGTGGTTTTATCATGATTAGAGAGGTCTTGTACAAGAAATCCTATAGCAAACCTCTCCTACGCTGTTTAGGGGATCATGAGTCACAAATGGTTCTCTCCGAATTGCACGATGGTGAGGGGTCAGCCCATTGTGGATTTAGAGCATTAACAAGAAGAGTACTTCTCTCCGGATATTATTGGCCAACAATAATGAAAGATGCTAAGGAGCTGGTAAGAAGATGTGACCCATGCCAGAGGTACAGCAATGAAATTCATGTACCAGCCATTCCTTTGGAATCAATTTCTGAGCCCATCCCTTTTGCTCGATGGGGATTGGACTTAGTTGGGCCTCTCCCTGTGGCGTCCGGAGGGCGTAAAACCATAATTGTAGCCATTGACTACTTTTCGAAGTGGATAGAAGCAGCCCCCTTGGCAGGGACAACATCAAAGGCTGTTATAAAATTCATTCTATCCAACATATGTTGCAGATTTGGTGTCCCCCAGAGAATAACAACAGACAATGGGCCACAGTTTGACAACAGAAAAATGGAGAGCTTCTGTGCCTCAAGGGGTATTCAGCATTGCTTTTCTTCACCTTTCCACCCACAGGCCAATGGGCAAGTTGAGGTGGCTAATAGAACAATACTGTCCGGTTTAAAGAAAAATTTGGAAGGGGCAGCTGGGAAGTGGCCTAGTTATTTACAAGAAGTTTTGTGGGCCTACCGGACAACGCCTGGGGCTGCAACACAAGAATCACCTTTTTCCTTGGTCTATGGGATGGATGCAGTAGCCCCCATAGAGAAGACACTCCCCTCCTTTCGAGTCCACAACTTCTCCGGACAGGCTAATGAAATGGCAGTTAGAAATCAACTTGATTTAATTGAAGAAAGGCGAGTAAAAGCTCATCTTAGAGTGGCACACTATCAGGGCTTGATGAGAAGCAGGTTTGCTTCTAAAGTTAAAAGAAGGGACTTTCAACCAGGAGATAAGGTATTGAGGAAAGTTTTCTTGCATACCAAGGAAAAGCTCTTCGGAAAGCTGGCCCCAACTTGGGAGGGTCCCTATACTGTGGTTGAAAGAATCAAGCCTGGAACGTACTGGTTAGAAGACAAAGATGGCAGGGTTTTAACTCACCCTTGGAATATTGAACACCTTCGAATGTACTTGGAATAAAACTTATGTAAATATTTACTTGTTTAAACATCCATGTAAATATTTGGGGGCATACCACTTCCTCTCTTCGGCGCCACAGAGAGCTTTAAATAAAACTTGGAGCCTTCTTAAATAATTTTCTAAGTTTTTGTAAAATTCTGTTGATTGTCATACTATCCGGACTGAAAGGTCTAAGGGCTACTTAAATTCTAGCCAGAGAAACTAAACACTCTCACAACACAATAACTCAAGACTACTTAAACTCCAGCTATTTAAACAGACTATGAAAGAAGAGAATGGTTGAGCAAAACAAAACATCCATTCAACAACTTAAAATTGCCTTGGCCTTCCAAGGACTTTTTAAACAAGTTTGGGTGCAGAACAAAAAACTGTCCGAACGGACAACATCACAAAAAAGGTGCCTTGGCCTTCCAAGGACTTTGGTTCAAGTAAAAGATAAACAAAACAAATTATAAATTAAGGTGGAGCCTTTGAAGATGGCTCACCCTCATCTGTTTTCTTGCTCTTGATATCGCTTTTTTCCTCAATGACCTTCTTGCCTTTGGGGTCAACCTCTTCCTCACCCGGACTCTCTCCGGTTTCCTCTTCGTCACCAGACGAGGATATATCAGTGTACCCTTCATCAACCATGGTCCAGTAGGGGAGATCATCGTCATCCACATAACGCCATAAGTCCCCTAGTCTCCTCTTCGGGAACTTCTCGTGAAACAGGAGGACCATATCGGACTTCACTTTCTCAATCAATAATTCTTCACTCCGTATCATCTCCCTGGCATAAGCGTTAATTTTGGCCTTGATCATGGCCTCTTGATCCTTCACCAAAGCAGCTTTCTCCTCAACAGCCTGAGTCACTGCATTCTCTAAAGCAAGTTTGTCAGTAGTCAGGTTGGTGACAAGCTTCTCCTGTGCTGCAGTCTCTCCTCTTGAGGCTGTTAAGTCCTTCTCCAATCCGGATAGCTTAGCCCGGAGATCTTTTACGGTCTCTTCTAAAGAAACAACTTTTGTGTTGCTTTTCTCTTGATTCTTCTTTAGCTGTTCGTTCGACTCTTTAAGCAAGTCAACCTTAGTAGTGGCAGTCCTGAGGTCATCGGACAGTTTCTCCTTCTCAGACTTAAGGTCTTTGATGGTTTCTGCCTGAATCCGGACTTGCCTTTCCAGGGTGAGTACTGGTTGCACGTTGCTAAGGAGGGAATGGGCTATAACATCCCTCTCACTGGAAACCAAGAAAGTCTTACCATTGAAGTTTACTGTGTTGGAGCTACTTGGGGGAACATATGGCCCTGCGAACTCATCTCTAGACAGGCCAAGGAAGTAGTCACCTAGAGGACCCAGACCGGTGACGTCCACTTCATCCATGTTAATTTCTCCCCGTTCAATCTCATCAGTATGGAATTCCCTTGGAATCCCTTCATTAAGATTCCCTGGGATCTCTTCAGCCAATGTCGGATCGGTTGGGAAGGTGGGCTCCGGATCCCGGAGAGTGAGCTCTTCACTTTGAGAAGTCTTTTTCTTTTTGACTTCCCTGTCAGCACTGTCACTCGCTTGTTTGCGAGTCCGTTTAGAAGCCCTTGTAGGTTTTGAGGAGTTCACCCCTTGCTTCTCACTCTCCTGTTCTACCACTTGTAGAAGGTTTGCGTCAACTTGAGCTTGGGCTGGCACCTCTGAACCTGTGGGAGCCTCTTTCTCCGTATCCTCTACCGCTCTCCTGCCTTTCTTCTTCTTGCCCTTCATTTTACTTGGGGCTTTGGCCCGGGCAGGAAGGAAGAGAGTCCCATCCAATTCATGAGACCTTCTCAGCACTACATCTTCATCAGGTGGGGTGGAGAACTCCTCCCAGGTTAGATCCCTTCGACCTGTGGTGTTCCACAGATGGGATCTCGCTAAATTCCCAGGGGTAAAAGCTTTGTGAAACCGGTTCTCCCAGTTCTCCGCGGCCCATGCGTTTATCTTGCCACAGGTAACCTGTCCGGCTTTAAGGTAGTCTCCGAACTCCTTTGGCAGCTCTGATAAAACAAGAAAGTAACTGATTAGCATAAACTAAACGAAAAGAGAAATTCGAATAGAAACTTAAAGTAAAACTTACGATCGCTCCTCCATCTACTTTGAATAAGGCTAGGATTCTCCCCGGCCTTGATTTTCTTGCCATTCTCCCACGAGCCACTCACAAACAAGAACTGGCTCCTCCATTTGCTCTCCGACTCCAGGAGATCATCCACAGTTTTCAGATCGTTCCCCATGTTAAAGTGATAGAAAGGGAACTGATGGTGTTTGCACAAACTAGCTACAGCAGCGAACTCTTCCATTGGAAGAGGGATTCCGGACAACCTAGATGCCATAATGCATGACATCAAGGTGTACCATCCGTTAGGGCTTAGCTGTGATGGACATAGCTTGACTAGGTGGAAATAGCGCACTATCTCTATATCCAGTGGGAACCTAAGTCCCCAGTTGAATAGCTCCGTAAAGAAGACTATTTCGTTCCTTTTACAATCCATCGGGGTCTCCGGATCGATGGGAATTCGGATTTTTACATTTTCAGGGATCCCCCACTTAGTGCGAAACCGTCCCAAATCTCTAGTATGGATAAACGCATACTTGGTCTTTAACAGAGATAAAAGGTACTTGAACTCTACCTTATGAAAGCAGGGCCCTACTCTCCCTTCGAGGCTCTCCGGCAGATCCGGACGCCTCAGATACAAGTCCTCTTTGCCCTTCTTGGCAACAACTACAGCAGTTTCAGCTTGTCCGGAAGACTCGGACTCAAACCTAACCTCCTCAGTGGAGTCTTCCATCCTCTCCTCCATTATTGTTGGGGGAGCTTCAGCAGAAACAGCCCGAGGAGGGATGAAGCTTGGCACAGCTGATCCTCCGGACTGTTGGCTCTTTGTATGTTTTTGAGTTCTCACCTCAGTTTGAGTTTCTGAGGTCGAAGTTTCTTTGGGAGGTAATGGGCTGCTAGCCCCCGGACCGACTGGCCTTTCCCGGAGAGTCCTAACAGTTGCCCCGGACCCTGAATCGCTGGTATTTTTTGAAGAAAGTCCCTTAACCAATCTGCTTGGTCTTTTCATGATTAGTTTGTCTGGAGAATGATCGGAGTCGGACCCCATAGCAATGAAAGTGGATTTCTTCCTGACACTTGTGACAGTGACCCCCGGTTCAACGATAGGGATCGACTCTTGAACTGAAGAGCCAGATACTATGGGAGAAAGTGTTGATTGAAAGAACTTTCTGGGTTTCGTACCTTTCGAAGAAGACGAACCTCTATCAGATTCTTCGATTGAAGGGGCTGGTTTCTCGACAGGCGACGCTGGAAGTCCTGCTGCAAGTCTTTTCTCTTTTTCAACCCTTTGAGCTTTCTCCAATTCTGAGAGATTAAGCCAGCCACCCTTGATTAAAGCTGTTCTTGCTGTGAACATAAAACAACTAAGGAAATCTTGAAGTTTTTAGAGAGATGAAACTTTGAGTAAAATGGCAGAGTGAAAGTGATAAGTGAGGCTGTGAAAGATGAATGAAATTTATAGTAAATGTAAAAAAGAGGGTTTGATTCCTAGGAGAATCCGAAAAGTTGGGCAATGATTAAAAAAACGGCGCTGACGTCATCAATAACATTTAAAGAGGTAACTTGTTCGAGAAAGTGGTGCAACTTTCGAGGTGAAAAAACGGCTGAAGTAACCAACCAGAAAGTGACACGTGTCCCACTAACTCTGACAAGAACCGTTTAGAATTCGTAACGATTGGGCTGTCCGGGACTGTCCTCAACTCTCTTCGAATTGGAAGGTCACTTCCTAAGTCGGACTGTTTTTCAGTTCTTTAACAAGGACACTTGTTCAAATACCTAAAAAAGGGGCTCCTGATGAGTCCGAATTCGAAGTGCTCCCCGGAAGGGCAATCCAAAGTACATCTCCCCGTGAATTCGGACAGGCTCCAAGTATTTAATCCGAACATGACTTTTTTACCGGACAGATGATTTCGAACACTGTAAACTTAAGGCAGTTCGAACTATGACTAAAGTACTAAAAAACCTAAACACTATCTGACTAAGCTACCTGCACATCTGCTTAAAACTTATGGGTCTTTAAACATGACCCGGGTCTATTAAACTTGACCCGAAAGCCCATAAGGGCCCAAATTTCACACTATAAATGCCCAACCACCAGCATTAACTATGGGTAAGAAAAATTGACTGCTGCCAAGCTGCACAATTCTCTCTCCACCCTTAAAACACTGTGAAACACCCTTAAAACACTGTGAAACACCCTTAAAACACTGTGAAACACCCTTAAAACACTGTGAAACACCTTTAAACACTGTTAAACACCCTCACGCCGCCTTAAAACTCCACTTGAAATTACCAGCCTACCCCCAGGCTACTTTTATCCACACCAAACTCTAAAAAACTAGCTCCTATAAACAGGCCAAGAGAATATCATAATATTATATTATGTAAATATCACAACGATATTGGGCATGACACTGCATATTGTATAGCATTGAAGAAGGATATTTAGATTTTAATAGAAATAGCAAGTTAACTGCTTTTATTAGTGGATCGAAAACTCCGAGCACATCGACACAAAACATGCTAATCTGAATTAGAAGGAAGAAAGTAAACTTATGATTTTATATGTTAAATGTGATGAGTTTGATGCAGTGGTAGAGGTGGTAGAGGTGGATTATTTGTCTAGGGTCAGACATATTCGGGAAGTATAATATCCTTTATGGACACCAAGCACGGTGATGGTTAAAAAGAAGAATGGAAAGTGGCCAATGTGTGTTGATTTCACATATTTGAATCGAGAATGTCTTAAATATCCATTTTTTTCCTTGAATAGATTAGCTAGTTGATTCTACTTCAGGAAATAAACTTTTATCTTTTATGGATGCTTTTGGAGGTTACAATCATATTCAAATGGATCCAAAAGATCAAGAGAGCACTGCATTCATCATTGATCGAGGATTACATTGTTATAGGGTTATTGTTTTTGAGTTGAAGAATATTGGAGCAACATATCAAAGGTTGGTGCATAAGGCTTTTTCTTCTAAAATTAGGAGATAGATAGAACTATATATTGATGATATATTGGTTAAAATCCGAACTGATGGTGAACATTTGAAATATTTAGAGGAGACCTTTTTAAATTTAAGGGCTATTCGGTTGAATCTGAATCCTAAAAAATGTACATTTGGAGTTCGATCAGGGAAATTCCTATGGTATATCATTAGTGAAAGAGGGATAGAGACTGATCCATAGCAATTAAAGGCCCTAGTTTCGATGACATCACCTCGAACTATAAAAGAGATTCAAATCTTGACAGAAAGGTTAGTTTCTCTTAATCGATTTATTTCAAGATTTTCTTACAAGTGTTTTCCTTTTTCCAAGTGTTACGAAGACCAAATGAGTTTTTATGGACACCAGATTGTGAATAAGCTTTTTCAAATATTAAAGAATTTTTGTTATCACCAGAGATTTTATCTAAACCTTGAATTGAAGAGCATCTATTTTTATATATAATACTGTCTGATTTTGTTGTGAGTATTGTTTTTATATATGAAGAAAAGGGAGTTTCGAAGCCAGTCTATTATGTTACTTAAATTTTGTTGGCATCAGAGAAAAGGTATTTGAAACTCGAAAAATTGGCTTTGGCTTCAGTGGTGGTTGCTAGGAAGATACGTCTTTAATTCAAGCTCACAATATTTTGGTTCGAACTTCGTTTCCACTAAAGAATATGTTACAACATCCAGATAATTCTAGTAGGATGACCAAATGGTCAGTAGAATTGGGAGATATTTATATCATTTTTGCTCCTCGAACGGCTATTAAAGCTCAAGATTTAGCTGATTTCTTGGTCGAATTTCATTCAAGCAGATCAATGAGGAGACATATAAGGATGTCATGCCATAAACTTCAATTTGGGTGGTTCCGACTGATGGTAGATCTAGCACATTGGAATCTAGTGCATCGGTTCAGTTAGTTGTTCATTCAATATACCATGCTATTTGATTTGGATTTCATACGTCGAATAATGAAGCGGAGTATGAGGTTGCATTAGTTGGTTTAAGGCTAGCAAATATTTGTAGAGCAACAATAATTTGTTTGGAGACAGATTCCCAGCTAGTAGCAAATCATATGGCAGGTGTATCCGAGGTCAAGAAGGATCATTTAATTATGTATCTAGACGAGCTTTGATAATTTAACTCTTATGTTTGACAAAATGATTGTAGAGCATAATAATACAATTCCTGATTCTTTAGCAACAATTGCTTATACAGAAGAATATCCATGGATACTACTACAAGAGAGTCCTTTGATTTTAACACGATTAGAGCAATGTAAATATGATGAGGAAGTATTTATTACTCCATACATAATTTGAAGTGATTGGAGGTCTGATATACTTAATTTTTTTATGAGGATGAGCAAATTGTTGCATGATGTCGTTATTTTATTCACATTCTTTATACACATGAAAATATACACTTCAGTATTGACTTGTTTCGATTAAGTATTCCAAGAAATAATCAAATTCCTCCAAATAAATTCTTGTTTGTTTTTAAACGTGGTCGTGAACCAATATTGTTTTCGTTAAGTTTTTTATTTTTAAAGTAATGTATAGCGAGTTGGACCAAATGTCACAGCTAAATATTTTGGCGATTCAATTCATATTCATGTTTATCCAAAATGACAATTGAAAAAATTAGCCATTTAAGTTAATGATGCATTAATTAAGTTAAACATTAGATATTTAGTAATATCTCATTATCTCATGATATTATGTTTAGGTTCTTGTTATACCTTTTATGAAACAAGATCTAATCATATAAATTTGATTATATTTGTTGTGGAATTCTTGAAGCATATCATAAAATATTTTCTAAAGAGATATTAATATAATTGTAAATTTCACTGCCAAAAATATATTTTTAGATTTTTTATGGAAATACAAATTATCAACACTAGATTTCATTATAGATAAGAGAATGAATACTTTTATGAGAACATCAGTTATAAGTCTATTATAGGGTAAAAATAATAATTTATTTTTATTAACCTTTATAAAGTCGACATTAGTAACTATACACATCATAATTTTCCCTTTCCCTTCGGTTATAGTGATATTTTCTATTTGTTTCTCATATCAAAGTTGAACGATAGTATGGAAAGAATATTTAGTTTTAACTGGTAAAGACCTTACATTGTAGGGTACTTAAGTTTCATTAAATCTTAGTTCTTAAGAAGGTTAAGTAAAATTTAACCGTAATGTTGAATTTTATTTTAAAACATGTGGGACAAATTTCAAAAGGAATGTAAGATATTCAATACTTAGCTCGACTAAGAAATGTTATTTCATGGTTTTAGTTGGATCCTCGTTTAAAAAATCAGTACTGAAATATATTTGATGGATTCTTACATTTTAAAAAATTTATTAAATTATCAAAAATTAGCAATGTTAAAAAAAAGTCTAAAGAATGGTGATTCGTACATAAAGGATTTGCAAAATAGATAAGTCATAATATATATATATATATAATTTTTGATGTTATATGTATTAATTGTAGGGAATATGGGGTCCGGTCCGCATATTCCGCCTCCGTATATAAGTAAGAACACAACCGATCTCAACACTAGTATGATATTGTCCGCTTTAGCACCCGAAGGCCCTCGCGGCTTTGCATTTGGTCCACTACCAAAATGCCTCATACTAGTTGAGGTATGTTCTTACTTATATACCACTGATCTTTCCCATGTTTAACCGATATGGGATGTGACACACTTTGGTCGCCACCATAAAAAATCCTCCTCTCGAACAAAGTACCACTTAGCCTCCTCTCAATTGACTTTCATCCGCCCACTCTAATCAGGTTGGAGACTACCTGACCATAGAGGCACTACGGATGTTACTGCTCACCTCTTCTTAGACCACACTGTCTTGTTCCTTAGCGCCACTCCAATCAAGCCACGCTGCTTGATGAGCCACGAGCACTCCGAACTAGGATCTCTAGAGCAGATCACCTTGATCATATGGCTACTGGTTCATCATGTTCGACCTCCGAGAATTTCACCACCATCGCGTTCCGTCTGGGCCTGACGCTCTGATACCACGTGTAGGGAATATGGGGGTCCGGTCCGCATATTCCGCCTCCGTATATAAGTAAGAACACAACCGATCTCAACACTAGTATGATATTATCCGCTTTGGCACCCGAAGGCCCTCACGGCTTTGCATTTGGTCCACTACCAAAAGGCCTCATACTAGTTGAGGTATGTTCTTACTTATATACCACTGATCTTTTCCATGTTTAACCGATGTGGGATGTGACACACTTTGGTCGCCACCATAACATTAATGTATCATACAACAAAATAAATTAAAATCCTCAAACAAATAAGTATACATTTGTCACAACCATTTTCATACCATCTCTTAGAAAATGTTGAGAGTTGGTTTCTCAATATTCCACATAATCTCTTAACTATTCTAAGTGTCCATGAAGTATAAAAAAAATTCTTAAACCAATACAATAATAAAATTTATTAATAACAGGATATTAACCTTAAATGTAACAATAGATTTTTTTGAAAAAATATGCATTTAAGATAAATTAGTCTACTATTACACGACGAACAACTTTGATATAATAAAGTAATTTTGAGGATGTTAAATTTAGAAAAAGTAAACAACGAACAACTTTGATTATGAGGAGAGAATCATAAATGATTCGTTTATATTTAAACGATAAATATTTTACATTTTGTTATCGGTCATTTCACAATAGTGATAATGATCTCTTATATAGAAATTAATATCTAAATGTACATTTAAGAATAATTAATTGTAGCTGTCCATGCAGATTTCTGGAGCGATCATTATGGAGAGAAAAATTTCTTCTAGAAAGACATATTATGAAATAGAGGGAGTAATGTTAAGTAGTTCGTAAAATAGCTATTCATAATATAAAATTAAAGTTTAATAAAATATCAGCGTATATATAAAAAATTAAGCCCACACGAAAAAATGTAACTTTTTATCAATGATATGTTTGTTTCTCAATTTTTAACCAAAAATACAAATGACGATATTGCTGATAATGGAGCCCAACGCATTAAGATACTTATTGGTGGCAACCAAAATTACGATACTCATCGCACCCACAATACTAACAATGGATATATTTATATCATATGTACACCTTTTAGCATACGAGCCTTGTTATTTCTAAGTACCACTTTCTTCCTCACAAATCCACCAGTAGAGGGAGTTATTTTCCATGTGCTCTCACCTTCTTTTCCTAATGAGGATATCACAACGCAATCCCTAGAATCACGTTGTTCAGAGGAAGTAGCAGTCCCAGTAGTATCAGACGCATATGTGGTGGTGATACAACAGACTATTTTTTTTATTCTTTTTGGGCTTAACTTCATTTTTTTCACCACCCCCAAAGGCCTTCTTCTGTCCAACAGTAGTATTGGCACCGGTCTCCATATCTTTGGGCCTCCTAGGTGGCAAATCCAGTAAGACACCCCTAGGATTATCCGAATACACCCTTTCTACTTAGATACCCCCCGCAACTTCTGCGTTAACAGGTTCGCCTGTGGAGGTATGCGTCACATCACCATCTTTTGACATTTGTTTCTCTGGTAAAGGCCAAAAACCACTTGTAATAAAATTGATGGATATAAACAAGGGATAATACTCCAACTCCCACTGAGTATACGCAAGAGCAGACAATGTTTCCAAGGGGCTCGCTTCTCGATCATCGTACACCTTTTTCCACAACTCTTAGTACTTCCCAAAGTTTGTACCTTCAACAAGAAAAGGATATAAAATATCAATAACAACAAAAATGTATTGATAAGTATAGAAAAAGAGCAAACCAGTCCAACCCTTACGTGTACTCACTCATCGCCTCTCAAGTTGAAGATTCTTTTTGGCAACAACATGTTCCCAATTCCCATAAATGAAAATAAAAAAGTGTTTGAGTGTTTATTAGGATCTAAGATCGTGACAATCTTAGTGCATGTGGAAATATAATAGAACAGGTTCCTCAGAAGCTTATAAACATTGATATTAGAAAACATGCAAGTTATACAAATATCCTTATCTAACAATCTCGAACTCAATACAACACTAAGTAAAAAACTACATCCATTAGTACTAAACTGTGTCGGACATATTCGCATACACCTAAAAAATCGTTGATCAGTTTAGGTAAAGGTAGTCAAAGAATAAACTGGTATATAAACAAGTTTTCCCCTCTTATGAATGATAGGGATGTTCGTCATAGGCTCAGGGAGCTAAGTAATTATAGATTCAAGAAATATATATACTAATCTAAACATAGTAAGCCATTTCAGGGCTCAAGTTTTTATACAGGTATGAGAGATGGTCGAAGTAACTATCTAAGAACCCTCTTCCTTCCACCCTACCTGTTGGTGGGACGTTGGAAAAATTTCTACAGACGGTGTTAGAATTGTTCAAAGATTATTTGCGACTCATTTTTGGAGAACACAAATAAGTTAATGTCAGACCAATCGAAACATGTAATGCAAGATTCAAGGGTTTCTAGGCAGAGGGTTGGGGAAACTAACGCCAACTATATAAACGACACGATAAGAAGAAATAACACAAAACAAAATCATTAAAAAGTTTACCTTCGAACGATAGTTGGTGCTCCCAAATAAACAATTATGAACACTTGAACAAGGAAAAGCATGTACCTTTAAGGTTAGTTTAAACGAATAAGAAAAAACGAAGAAAAAGGTTCCTAAAGCCAATTTATAGCAAATAAATTGGTATCAATCATGCCAAAAACGGGTTATATAGAATAGGGAAATACAGACTATTTTGATAAATTGGAGAAATGTTAAGCGTTATTTCTACATAAACGCAACTAGGGACGACATATGTCAGAGATAGGAAACGGATTTTAGACACATTGAGGAAGGAGACTGGCAACAATGATAACGCGCATGATAATCTAAAAAGAAAAAAATGAAAATAGCCACGTGGAAACAGTGCAATTAATATACCTTGGCAGGTAGAATAATTTTAATCGTTCTGAAAAGGAAACTTTTGTACAATTGCTTCCGTTTACAAAGTCTAAAGGGGAGCCCGGATAATGCATAATACTACCGTTATGTTATACCCATCAACCAGACCGATGTATTCCTGATAAAAAAGTAATTACCAAAGGGTACTACATCAAGAGGAGTCAAATTCGAAGGATATTATGTGAAGCGAAACCATAAAATGATAGAACGAGGTACCATTGACGGTTGAACATAAATACAAAGACATCGGTAGAAGATCTAGGCGTCACCCATATACAAACATGACTATCATCCCGTGTGATAGCAGACTGGTACCCCGGCCAACACTGAATAAGAATCCGCGTGAAGATCGGGAAGTACCTTAGCTGACACTGAATTGTGGCTACAAAAAATAAGACCACTAAGAGCAGTAATAAAGCAACACTCTTGAAGTGGAAATCAGGTTTAGACCCATGATAAAACCTAACAAAAAGTGGAGAATTATTATGAGATAGTGAAGTAGTGTACTATAAAAATATTATATAAAAGATAGAGATCATAAAGTTATGTAAGGGTTTTTTCGATCAAAGTTATAAGATATTAGCATTTTATTCTTATGTTTTCCATCTCTTAGATCTATTACTAAAATCCTTCACCAGATTTTAGCGTCGTTTGTGGGATCGTGTTACGCGTAGCTTGTACTAGGGTAAGTGATGGTATTAAGTAGGCCAGGGCCCGAAAAGGAGAGTATGGAAACCCCCACATGGCAATGAAGTTAAAGTAGTGTCCTCACGCAGTATGAGGCAGAAAGGTCGGGACCGTCAAACTAATGGGGGGATCGAACATTTCAATATGTGGAGTGGATGTGCTATTAATTTCCTATCAGGAGAATCAATGAGCCAAGCTATCTGTTTTGGTTTCCAAGCATCAAACAACGAGGTAAAATATGAGAATGAGAAAGCAAGGCTACATTTAATGTAAGTATGCGTGAAAAGAGCATTTGATAAAATACTTAAAAGTCTTGAATAACGTGTCACAAACGTTCAACAATGTTTATATGAGTAGGTCCCTTGAGAGTCTTAAAAGTCTTGAATAACGTGTCACAATGCTTGCACAAATATTAAACTATGATTTATCATATAAGAAAAGCTATCAATAGATAAAGAACAGGGTTCGTGCGCGGAAAAGACTTCTGACATAAGTGTGATTGATATAAACGATTCACGGATGAAGATCCTAAGTGCCTTTGAGAGTGACATTTACCTAGACGAATGTGCTGCAACAAAGAATTGAAGTTCAAAAACAAAATATTTTTCACCATAGGAGGAAATTTGTTCAACTAAAGTTTGGTTAAGCCTATGTTGTGTCAACTCGTTCCAGAAGAATCAAATTTAATTTTGAAGGAGCTCCATGGCAACCAAGGCTCGGTGCATTGCGGGTACAAAACAATAACCTGAAGGGTTTTGCTAGCAATATTTGTTGGCCCACTATTTGTCGGTTCCAAAGATTTGGTAATAAAATGCGACTAATTTCAATGTTTTGTCTTTCCACATACGAGAAATTGACCTAGTCGGACTTTTGTCTCGAGCTACTTGGACATACAACATATATTCGAGGTTGTTGACTACTTCTCGAAACGGGTAGAGGTCGAGATACTAACGAGGATGACGACCAAGAACGTGATCAACTTCATATTAACCAACATATGTCACCGACTTGGTGTGCCAAAGTCCAGTTCCAAAATGCGGAGTTCGAAAAAATATGTGAAAAATATAATACTATAACGTTTCTCAACTCCTAGTCACCCACAAACACACGATCAAATTAAAGTAATTAACTGAAGAATATTAGAAGTTCTGAAAGAATATAAGTGAAACCGTTAGAAAATGGCCAAATTATTTTCAAAACGATGTGTGCACCTACCGAACGATTATGCGGATGATAACCGGGAAGACTCTCGTTGCATTAGTGTATGGAATGTATATAGTGGTCCTAATAAAGAACCTGATCCCGCCTTTTAGGATCACCAATTACACCCCAAAAGAAATTAATATAGGAGACTATTCAGCTTGATCTAATTTAAGATTGGAAGATAAAGGCGCATACGATGACCCCACATTACCATTACCAGTCCCTCGTGAGAAGTTGATATGTCTCACAGTTTTCGAAAACAAGAGTTCAGGGTCAGTGATTTGGTCCTAAGATTTTTCCTCTATACTAAATAAAAATATCGGGAATAAACTTGTCCCGACTTGGAAAGATCCTAAGGTCGAAATATTTAAATGAGAGACGTATAAGACTTGTAAATATGTATGAATTATCAAACGAGGTATATCAATATAAAATTATTTATTATATATTTATTATTGATATAATAATATATATATCCAATGTCTGAAACAAAGGTCTAAACGAAGTATATCAACATAGGTTTACCGAAACCGGCTAAACCTATGTTTTAAATATCTAGAAAAGAAACAAAGTATATCAAAGGTGAAATACTGTTCACATCAAATGGTACAGGACCTGGATCTTCCCCGAAAGAAAGAGCCAAAGAATCTGCACTTCAACCCTTAAGGCATCAAAATCGAAGTACATTGAATGTCTGAAACTATTATAAAAAAGTTCAGACACATAACCATCATTTTCTGAGGCCGTTAGTTCTTGAACAACTTTCTCCAGCCCGTTAATAATGGCTTGCATCTGGTCTGCTATATATTTGAGTTGAATCTGTATTCGTATTACGCCTGTTTAGTAATAAAACAGAGAAAAGAAAAGAGAAAAGGCTAAGTAGTACTCTTTTAGGAGGTCTTTGTCAAAATCAAGAGATATGGCAGCTTCTCATTTTCTTTTATTCGTATTAGGATACAAAATTATATCACTATAAGGTCATTTAACGCAGAAATGATTTTACCTTACATGCTATTACGGGATCTTGTGTCAGTAAGCTTTAGTAGACTGTCCGGTCCAAATCCAATAGCAGTAACTAAAGCAATTTTTATGTTATTAAAATGCCATAAGGTAGACGAGTTGGTTGAGTAAGGTATGCGTGTAATTAAAGGTCATGAGTTCAGTTCGAGTATTTTTGTATACACTTTATCGGCTGAGTCTGTCACCTTGTGTGGTTTATCTTCTGGCGTTGGTTTGCAAGCTATTGCATCACACTTACCATGTGGACACTCATTGCACTCTCATTAGCGGTCCGAAATATTATAAAAGCAATTATAATTATAATTATGATTATGTTTATATTGTAAAATAAACTTTGACCTTATAGTGATATAATACTTTTTTATAGTTTATATATTTATTATTTTGTTTTTATAGTTTTATTATTATTTATATTTGATTATATTTTAATTTATTTAAAATTAGTTTATATTAAACCAATATAACAATTTAAATTAAATAAATTTTAAAAAGTTACATTATTTGAATAAATTTATATATTAAAAAAGTATACAATTTCTTTAAAATTTAAATCAATATAAATTACAAATAATAAATATATTTGATAAATTTGTTAATAAATTTAAGATTTTATATTGTATATTATTATTATTATTATTATTATTATTATTATTATTATTATTATTATTTGAATATATTATTTTTGTTTTTTCTAATTTTTTATTGAATAGTCAATTAAGAAAATATTTTATATATAAATAAATGATTAGTAAACCAAACCCGGACGGGTTATCACGGGTTTAACAATACCTGCATCCAATCCGACTCATTGTCATCCCAGCATTCTGGTACTAAAAAAGTAAAAATTATTACTAAAATGTTTGAAAAAATATATAATTCATCATCCGCATCTTCTCTTTGTTTTTTCTCATAAGCATTTTTTTATAGTTTCACCAAAAAATCATTATCATCCTTCTTTCTCTCCTTTATTCTAAAAAGTCGAATTGAAATTTCTGATTATTTCAAATTTTGTTTATTTATAAATTCAACAAAATAGAAAGTGACTTTAAATACCAAATCAATCTTGTTAAGAATATACTTGGTCATCTATTCTACATCACTTAGTCCGAAAAGAATATACAATATATAAGTGGATGGAATATCTCAACCAACGTGAGGCATTTTGGGAGTGAACCGAGAGCGAAGTCGTGCGAGACTAATTGTTCAAAACAGACAATATCACATTAGTTGGTGAGAGCTATAAATTTTAACAAATCTTGTTCTAGTAAGAAAATTAATTTTTTTTACGAAAAACGTAGTTTATTGAATTTTTTCATGAATCTCACAAAAAATGTCTTCCATAAACAATCTCGCATTGTTTTCACCCATATATTTAGTTCATTGTTCTGACATTTCGTTCTCTAAATCTTAAACATCTAAACAAGTAAAACCTTCTTCATTGATATTGGAATTTTTGCATACCTCGTATTCCAAACTAACTTACAATCCCTAGAATGGAGGATATACTTTAAGATTTACAAGTTAGTAGCCCAAGTACAATACCACATATAAGACTCTAGAATAAACTACAAGTAATTGACTCATATCTACACCAAAACTTGCATTTTCATAACATTTATTTTGCCACGTTTTAATCATGAAAAAAAAATATGTCATACCATGTTTTATTCATGAACCGAATTTTTTATCCTCCTAAGTTCTACACTAATGGCGAAAATCTGCCATGCACACTTATTCACAAGTCAAAAAGTCTTCATATTTGTTCATCAATGAAAAAAAAATCATGTCTTGCAACATTCTACATCGATAGAGAAAACCTATCATGCCACACTTACTCATCGATAAAAAAATATTGTTTCCAACTGAAGAATACTCATATTTGGTTCTTTTGGCTTCGTTGATTTACACGTAGTTAAAAGTAACTATTTACTAAATGAGAAAATAAATTCTGTAAATATAATAAAAAACAATTATTTATATATATATATATATATATATATATATATATATATATATATATATATATATATATATATATATATATATATATATATATATATATATATAATTATGATTAGATTGTACCATCAATCTGGCTAGCTTTGTTCACATAATCAGCCCGTATTTTTTTTCTTTTTCATAATCATAAATTTTAGCGTAAATAAACTTGATTCTCTTTGGAGAAAGAAGCCGCCAATACAAAAATGCATATTTAGATATTTTGTATCCTAACGCTATGATATTTATATTATTTTGTTAGACGGTGTATTTATGTTTAATTTTTTTGTTAGAGTATATATATATATATATATATATAACTATTCGATATAAATACGGATAAATCAGAGTTGTTTCTAGTTTAAAAAAGAAGTTTCAAAATTTTATAGACCATAAAAACATGCACAATTATTATGTTTATATGTCAAACACCAACCTGATAAAGATGTTTGCCAACATTTTTTATTTTGGTTTAGGGTATTTTTTAAAACATTTTAAAAATATTTTGAACTAATAATTTTGATTTTATTACCTATAAACTTATTTATTTCTAAAAATTTGAAAAAAATAAAACAAAAGGAAAAAAGGGTAAATATTAAAATTAATAATAAAAAATAGAGTGAAAATTATAAAAGATATAATTTTTTAAAAAGTATTAACATTTATAAACATGTTATTTTACATTTTTTATTTTGATCTAGGTATCTTCTGATATATCTTTTAGGTAAGAAATTTGATTTTAATTTTATCTATCTTTTAAAATATTTTTGAAATATTAAATTTTATTTTGTTATATTTTTTGAATTAAATATTTTTATTATTTTTATAAAAAAAATCTATTTTTAAATATTTATTAAAATTTTATTTTTATTATAGATAATTTTGTTAAGAGAAAAGTACCCCTAAATACCCACTCAAGTATCAAATACCAAAATGGTACCCGTTTTTGGACTAGTTTCATAAAATACCTAGAGCCAAATTATGGACAATTATACCCTCTAGGGTATAAAAGGGGTTGTTTTGTTGAAACCCACTTTTTTACACCTTCTAATCAGACTTTTAGGTTCAAATTCCCCCCACTTTCACCTTTCTAAATTTGAGGAGAGAGAAACACGTTTCACGAGAGCGAACCCAAAAGACATTTTTGAAAGCAAACGTAACTGGCGATATCAATCGACCCTTCTGTTCCGATATTTCTGACACCGACCGGCGAACCACCGGCGAGAAGTAACCACTGTCTCTGTCTCTGATCCGATATTTCAGACAACAACCGGCGAACCACCGGCGACAACTAATCTTCGAAGCGACGATTGTCTCTGTCTCTGTTTCGATATTTGGAACCACCACCGGCGAGCCTCCAACTGCAACGAAGTTTCCGTCGAACTGAACCGTCGCCCAGTGTCTCTGTTATTCCTTACGGTTTCGAACCAAACCAGGTATATGTCTACCACTGTCTCTGTTCGATTCATATGCGTCGATGTATAGGTTTACATCCATTGATAGTCCATGCTGTATGACGTCTAATACTCCTGTTGTCAGTAAAGTTATTTGTTACTGTTGCTCGACCGGACGACGTTACGTGATAGTTGTGTTGGTAGTGCAGTTGCCGTCGCCATCGATTTGAATGCGTCCTGGTATAATCGTAAACGTGTAACGTCGTCTATAGTAGCTAGAAGGCTGTTGTTCTAATCTATTTGATTTTACGTACATTTGTTAGACATCTATCAATCTGTGTTTCATTATCTATCATTGTTTGTTAATAGATTAACTGTTATGTCCCATCGATTTGAATGCGTACTGGTTGAATCGGAAACGTGTAACTTCGTATATCTTAGCTATAGGGCTGCTGTTCTAAGCTATGTGAGTTTACGTAGGTTTGTTAGACATCTAGCAATATGTGTTGCATTATCTATCTGTGTATGTTAATACTTAACCTGCCAGGCGCCATTGATTTGAACTGACCTGGTTTAATCGTGAACATGTAACATCGGCTATCGTAGCTATAGGGTTGATGTTCAAACCTTTGTGAGTTTACGTAGGTTTGTCTGTCAGATAGCAATGTGGGTTGTATCATCTATCAGTGTCTGTTAATAGTTAACCTGTCAGACAGCTCGTCTCAGGCAGAAGTATAAGATTCATAATGCAGTGGCTTCTTAGTATTATTGTTTTAGTTACAATGTAATTACTAACTAGCTTATTATGTGAACATTAACAGGTTAAAATGACGAAAACAGGAGTATTCTACCGCTCGGGGTTGGTTGGCATAATCAACGTACTGAGACGGGATATAATCAAAGCTGAATACATCGAGGCTGCTCGTGGAACCCCTTTCTACACCTTCCTTAAAACCTCGTACGACTTGAGGAACGAGGTTCTGAAGCTTAAAAAGTTCCACCACTTGATCGAGGCGATCTGTGGTTTATACGACGTCAGATGGAAGGCTTTCAAGATTGGACAAAAGCATGTGAGGCTGACGAAGAAAGATGTTAAGGCGATCTTTGGCCTCAGACACGGTAACGAAGAGATGTCGATGAGCAAATCAGGTGGATTTATCGCTCGGTACGCCGATGGAGCCGAGTTAGATTCGATTTTGATGAAGAAATATTTTTTGAGTCCAAGGACGAGGAGAAGCGGGCCAACGAACGAAAAATCAGTTTCCAACGCGTTAATAAAGGTAAATAGAGTATGTTAGAATGTAGTTGTTTTGTAGTTCATGCTGCAGGCTCTGCAGGTTGATGAAATGCCGGCACATTTTGACATCACTATAAATAGATTGCTATAAATCGCAATCTATGAACACTAAGATATCAGAGTTATGGTAACATTAAAAGAACAGACAATGTAGACCTAATGTATAAGATGTAAACATAGATAGCAATGTTGAATAGGGTGGATATCAGAGGGTAGCAGTATAGATAGCAATGTATACAGGGATAGATATCAGAGTGTGTAACAAACAGATATGGTATGTATGCAATCATATCTATCTAATGTCTTACTAGGTGTGGATGCCTTTAATTGTTATTTCTGTATTGTTGTAATGATTTTGGATATTTTTGTAGGAAGCAATCGAGAAAGCAGTCAGCGAAGGAGGGGAGGATGAAGCGAAGGATGTGGCTCGGCTCCTGATACTTTTCATATGCTCGACACTGTTCTTTTCAGTGTCGGGCGACGTTGTTGGGTGGACAGCAATCTTCTACGTGGAGAATCTCGACAAGATAAACGACTATGACTGGTCTGGAGCCATCTTGGATAAGCTTCACAAATCGCTGGACAGATGTGTTAAGGCCGGCCATCCTTCAAGAGTTATCGGATGTGTTGCTCTGCTTTTTGTAAGTATAGTGTGTTATGATCAGCATGTCTGTTACGAAAATTGTTTTTTTAATGGTTAGTTATGTTCTGTGCATCCGTTTCTTATGGAGCATATTTCGATGAACGTCGACATACCAAGGCCAAACATAATCCCTAGATGTTACAAGTGGTGGGGGCTAGAGGGAAAGAAGTCGACATTCGAAATGATCCAGATGGTCGGTGAGCTCAGGGACGACGAGGTATGTAACCCACTTATCAATGTCAATGTTGTGGTATGAAACAAAGCGCATATGTTGATGATACAAAAACCTGCATGTTTATGTACACATCTACCGTAGTAGTACATTATATCTATCACTGATTTGGCAGTATAATACTACGTTGGTGTTTGGTTTATTCATATAGCAATTTCTGATATCATATCTATCAATGTATTACGTACAAATCGAAGCCGTGAATATTATAAGTAATGATTATAATATTGGGCTGCTCAATGTATATTACTACTGTATTTTCTAGGTTGTCGGCGGGGAGTTGGTGTTTACAGCATCGGAATGTTTTGTTTATGGAGTAAATGATTCGCGGAGACAGTGCGTAGGGGCTGGTGAAACAAGCGAACAGAGGAGTAGGAAAAGAAAGAAATCTGTTGCGAACAGAAGTACAAGATTGAAGGTAGATGACGGAGCTGGTAGTAAGAAGAGCTTAGGTTCAATGATTGAGGTTGAAGATGATGTTACGTTGGGGGAGTTCATTGTGGAGAGGAAGGCAACAGTTTCTAAAAACAAAGGGGAGAGGTTGAAAAACCAAAAAAAACGTAGGTCTAGTATGATTCCTAGTTTTGGAGTGCTGTCGCAGTCGGTTTTGCGTGATAGCAAAAAACTGAAAAAAAAGAAGCCGGTTGCGCCGGTTGAAAGTTGAAAACAAGAGGCTTAAAACATGCATTGAGGGAAGAAACGAAGAGGTTAGTGCTAGCATGTTTTCTAAGTACTAATAACATCTGTATGTTTGTTAAAATAAAGTTGTCTATCAACGAAGTATGATGTATCTATCATTGTTATCAATAATATAACAATTTCGTATGCTCGTTTGATTCAGGTGGAAAAGTTGAAGAAAGATATGGAGGACCTGAAACAAAAGCTGGAGATGGTCCACTCAAGAGTGGATGGTGAGGATCAACAACTGCTGTTGACCTTATCACTGCCATCTTGCCGCGATGATGAGGATGCTACTGAAACCGTAGATGCAAGCGTTGCTGAGAAGGTGGTTAAGGAAACACTGGTTTACAAAAGATCTCTGTGGCATGTAGTAACTGACACAGAAAAAGCAACAGAAAAAGAGGGCGTTGATGGGGAGAAAAAAACAGAAGAACAACAGGAGCTTGACAAAGCTGAGCAAAAATAAAGGGACGTATCGGAGGAGGAGAAGGAAGTCGTTGATGGAGGGTGTGTTCAATCCGAAACACGTGTTGAACCAATGGAAGAGAGTACTACACAGGAAGCTGTTGTTGTTGATGTGTCTAGGAAGCCGAAAGGGACTACAACAACTGGTTGTGACGCTGGTAATGGGAAACGGGATGTGGCAGAAGTCTTACCACCCCTAACTCATGCTGCCGGTGCGCAAAATGTAGTTTTGGTACCTGCACAGGGACCCGGAGTTGGAAACAACGAAGTTGAACAACAGCAGCTGACGGTGGACGGAATTGATTTGTTGGACGAAGTATCCAACGAAGGAACGAAAACAATGGAACGACAGTTGGAGGAGTCGCCAAAAACCGTTCATGAAGGAAAGGATGCAGAGAAAGGTGAGGACAAAGGAGAAGATGACATAGTAGTAGCAACTACATTGTTGGAGATAGCAGCAACAGAACTACAGGTTCCAGAACCTGTCTCTCAAAATGTTGCTGAAGATGTAAGTGGATGTTAAATAGCTTAGTTGTATTTGAATATCATATATGATTGATAGTTAATCTCGAAATTATTGGTTTTCTTTGTTATGTTTTTAGGAAGTCGATACAGCGGAGCCTGAAGACACACGACACTCTAGCTTAGTTGTATTCACTGGCACTGGAACAGCAGCAAAGTGCGAACAACTATCGCAAGCTGTGTCTCCATTAAAGGTGATACAAATTTTCAACAGAGGAGATCATTCCGCAGAGAAGATTGAAAAAGTGTCACAGGTTGATCCATCTTCCTACGCAACACCACAACAACAGAAAGCAGCATCGAAGGATCTTATTGTCCAATCGGTTACACCATTGGCTGAAGATAGCTTTGTAGACTGCACCCAATCATTTTACGCAGAAGTTGACAAGGCTGTTGAAACTTCAAACGAGAAGAGGCGTACACTGGACCCCATCGAGGAAGACCAAACGGACGTTGACGTAAGTAGATATTTGGTATTTTCAATAAACATTTAAAAAGTAATGTTAACAGTTTACTATGCTGCTTTTTTTTAGGTACCCATTGATGACATGCATGGGTTCAACTTACTTACTCCGACGCAGGTTCAACAACACCAAACTGAAGTTGTAGCTTGGCCGTTCCCGACAGAGACAACGAAACTGATCGATGTAAGTGAGTACGAGAAAGTGCTGAAACTGAAATAGGTAGAACAACAAGAAGATCCAGAAGTATGGTACTGGCCAACAACAGAGTTCTCGTACAGGCTTTCCATTAGTGTGACAGAGATAATGGAACTGCCTAACGAAACTCAAGTGGACTTCAAGGTAAAAATCTTTTAGGATGTATCTATCGTATTTTAATTGTTAGTCTAACAACGTGTCTATATACGTCTATCAATATTAATTGAAGCATATATCATTGTGTCAACCAATAAACCATTGGTTATTATTTCTAGTAATCCATGTCACTCAACTGATTCGAGACTGTAATTCTGTTTTAATAGGTAATAGATGCTTGGATATACAAGCTCTTAAAGGATTCAGATTGGAAAGTCCCTGTGAAAGGGTTTGATAATAAGTATTCATTCCCTGTCCCAGCCATTCAAATAACTGGGATTGCAACTGTAAGTTCCCAGTGGATTATTGCTTTCATATTAGGTATATCTACTTCATGTATTGATGTCTTAAATTTACAGGGGACACTGGCTAAAAAGGGAGATATCTCTGTCATTGTGGACAATGTTTTTGAGACAATGAACCCCGACACATATGTCTGTTTCGTCCCCCTATGTACCGTAAACACGGACGGCGTGAACCACTGGACGCTCCTGGTTATAGACATGGAGAATGGGGCTGCCAGAAGCTA
Organism: Limnanthes douglasii subsp. nivea; assembly: GCA_036936605.1. Classification (NCBI taxonomy): domain Eukaryota; kingdom Viridiplantae; phylum Streptophyta; class Magnoliopsida; order Brassicales; family Limnanthaceae; genus Limnanthes; species Limnanthes douglasii. Next base: position 275,154,345 of record JAUPFV010000003.1, on the reverse strand, counting down.
CCACCCAATGTTGCCGTGCAGCAATCACATTCCCGATAAGACGAGAAACACCGCCGATGCTCTGGTAAGGAATTTAAATTCCAAGTTATCTATTTTGGTTGACTGTCTACCAATTTCTAATACTAAATCTATCAAACTGTATAGTAATGCCTATCAATGACTTCTACTGTATCTATCAATGCAGTTGGCCTATTGCATGAAGAAGAAATATATACCGCAGGTAAAAGGTGGGTACAAAATTAAGACCATGTTAAACATCCAGAGCAAAAGAAGGACAGCTATGACTGCGGTGTTTTCGTGTGTAAATACGTAGAAGACATTATTACAAAAGGGTTTGTTGGACGGGAATATGGTGAGGAAATTCCGGCAGAAACAAGAGCTAAAATATTCAAACATTTCATGAATGATCGTAACACAAACAAACGTTGGTAGTATGTAATTTATTTGTTGGTACCCATTTGTATTTTTTAGATAGATTAGCAATGGGTTAATTAGACAAACTAATATGATTTCTGTTTGTAGTAGAAAATTTACGTGTAAACGCACATTTTCACATCACTGTTACATCATTCAGTGTTCTATCCTACTAATTTAGGTATGTTGTATCCTTCATAGTAGTTTTCAGGTCGTTAGCAAAGTTTTTATTATTACCTATTAGGCTTGAGACAAACATCTATCAATGTCTAATTGGTTAACTATCAGAATAATAATCAGGTGGTGTATGTAGATATATAAGAAATGCATTTTAAAGCAGGTGTATACTAAAATAAATATGTAGGCCAAATATATTTATAAACCACCTTGGCATATACACCATTACTTGCATGAATCAATTTCATATATGGGCAGTATATCTCTACTATTTCTACATATCAGAGATGTAATAAAAAACTACAAATAATGCCTATATAAAAAGAAATAGCAATGTCTACCAGCTTATCTATCTGGGTTTAATGAAGCATCTATCTGGGTTTAAGAAAGCAAATATCATAGTGCGAAACATATCGTAAGTTATAAAAATTTTGGTTACCAACCATATTGTACAGTTATAGGTATCGTTCAGACAAAATAGCTAGACCAAATAGGTTTTAAATTTTAAATATAATTTATCTACCATTGAAAATTACTCGTAAATATCATATAACAGGTTAGTGATGCACGAAATATATATATATATAGACTGCACAATATGGTTATTGGTAGATAAATGGAATTAATTTTTGGACGGGACTTTTAACCACACCAATTACTCATTAGAAGTTAAAGTGTTAAAATCATTGGTTAGATTGAACTTGAAAAGACAATGGGTAGATGAACTAGAATGATTACATTCATTTAATATATGTGTGCCATTAAAGTTGTGAAAGAAAGTATGGTTGCTTAATGGGACTCAGCATTGGGTGCTGTGTTTTGCTATAAATAGAGGGTCATATGTCAACCTATTCCTCACAAACTTACCTGCAAAGAAAAAAAAACCAGAACCTCTACCCTAAGTTCAAACCACTGCTCCTTCTACCATGGCACCTTCATCACCCTTCTCCCCACACCAGTCCGGCGACGACGCGTGGTCCTCTGACCACTACGCATGTAACAAGGCATACAAGCGTACGACAACGTCGGAGTACTCCTCTGACGAAGAAGATGATTGGTCGGTCTGGTCTGAGGACCAAGAAGACCCTTATGGATCATGGGATTCTTGGTCCATGGACGACTGTTATCTTTCTGAGGATGAAAAACTGCCAAAAAGGAAAAGACGTAAGAGCAGCAGCAAGTGGGAAGAAGAAGACGACGATGAAGATCAAGAGGCAGACAACGAGGCCTCTGACGACGAAGAAGATGATGAAGATGAAGAAGAAGAAGAAGAAGAAGAAGAAGAGGACGAGGGATCTGATGGAGAGGAGTCTGACTAGGTTAGAACATGGAGATGTAGTTTCATGGCAGTTTAGGTTTATCTTTTGTTGTTTTCGTCTGTTTATTTATGGTTTTTTTGGACTGTTAGTGTGACCAACCCTGTGCAGTAGACTCTTTTTTTGACAGGGTTGGATGATTTATGGTTTATGGCACTTTGCGAATCTCTGTAGCATTGCATGACTTTAATGTTAACGTTTCATTGCATTTTACCTTCTCTAGCTTAAACTGGTAAGATATGGTATGACATGGTGCAGTGGAAGGTAGCAGTTTTAATTGCAGTTATTTCACAGAATCGCAATCTATAAACACTAAGATATAAGAGTTATGGTAACATTAAAAGAACAGACAATGTAGACCTAATGTATAAGATGTAAACATAGATAGCAAGGTTGAATAGAGTAGATATCAGAGTATAACAACATAGATAGAAATGTATACACGAATACACAACAGAGTGTTAACAAATAGCAGATGGATGTAAACCAAAGAAGACAAAAATTTCTTGATTGTATCTGTTAGATGCAAAATCCAGAAACTATCAATGTTGAATAGAGTGGATATCAGAGGGTAGCAGCATAGATAGCAATGTATACAGGGATAGATATCAGAGTCTGTAACAAACAGATATGGTACTTGTCATTTCTATAAGGGTACAAAACATAAGGCGAGATACAAGGAGTGCTTATCTTTGAGATGAATCAGGCATGAATGATTTTAAGTACATCTATAACAAATGTAAGTAAAATATCAGATGGATGTAAACCAAAACAGAAAACATATCTTGATGTATCTGTTAGATGCGAAATCTAAAAACTATCAATGTTGAAAAGAGTGGATATCAAAGGGTAGCATCATAGATAGCAATGTATACAGGGATAGATATCAGAGTATGTAACAAACAGAAATGGTACGTGTCAATTATATAAGGGTACAAAACATAAGTCGAGATACAAGAAGTGCTTATCGTTGAGATGAATATGGCATGAAAGATTTGAAGTACATATATAACAAATGTAAGTAAAGTATCAGATGGATGTAAACCCATATCAAAAACATACTTCGATGTATCTGTTAGATGCAAAATCCAGAAACTATCAATGATGAATGGAGTGGCTATCAGAGTATAACATCATAGATAGCAAAGTAATCGTGAATAGATATCAGAGTCATGAAGAAACAGACATGGAACATGTCAACGTTAAAAGTGTACAAAACGTAAGTCGAAAGATAAGGAGTGCTTATCTTTGAGATGTAAAATGTTACAAAAAAGTAGGTAAATAATGTTTAGAACGGAGCATCACATGACCTCCTATTATGCCCCGATTTTAAACATCGACCACAACGGGACTGGCTGCTGGAAACTTCGCCTCTTGATGGAATACGCTTCTTCCTCGGACGCCCAGGTCGTCTTTTAACGTTAGGGGGCAGCACCAAGGGCTCTCCATCACAATCTGCGCTACTGGATTCACCAAACTTAATTATAGCTGGTATGTTAAATGAATAGCTGGACAGGTAATTTTGGGTAGTGAAGAACGGCTCAACCAATGTCATAGGATCCTCGTTTATAGATGCAATTGCAGCCAACGCATGAGCGCACGGGAAACATTCTTGCTGCCAAGAGCCGCATGTGCATTTGAAATCCAGTATGTTGACCACCATGACTGGGTCCGATAAAACCTCAAAAAAAGCGGCAGAAGACTTGCGAACTAACCATGTCCGACTGGATTGTACATTCTCTTTGAACATCTTGTCAAACTCGAGGCACAAATGTGTGTTCCAACTTTGGCCTTCTCCTAAACGTCGAGACATTTGAGTCATCAAGAGAGCTCTAATCCGGTCGATTAATTCAACTATAGGCAGATGGCACAACTTTTTAATCTGGCCATTAAACGATTCAACAGCGGTTGATGCCATCGCCCCATACCGTTTGCCTTTGACATATGCCTGAGCCCATTTTTCCGAGGCCAGATTCCTTACGAAGTTGCTAATACGCTTACCGCCTTGGCGCAAAAACTGACCATAACGTTCATTAAAAAGATCCACCGTAGGGGCATAAGCACAGCTCTTAAACATCACTAGCATATCTTGTTTGTAGACTCTGTTAGTGTGTTCAAGAGCTTTATTCAAGTTCTGGATAAGATGGAAGATGCAATAAGCGTGGTAGTCAGTAGGATAAAGAGTTGCGACAGCGCTAATAATACTAGCATGGCGGTCTGAAATGAAAGTTATTTGGCGCCCTAACAGATGAGGTTTTAAATTTTCCAAAAACCAAAACCAGTTGTCCGAGTCTTCACTACCAAATATACCAAAAGCTACGGGGAAAAGACCTGCGATGGAAAATATGTATCTTAAAAACAGAACTACAGTAACAGAACGATGTTGAGGTTGACTGTGTAATAGTAAACAAAGAACAGTCCATGTAACCTAATCTATCAGACAGAGCCTCCCAAGCTAGCAATCAGTAATAACTAAAATACCAGAGTATGTAATCCAAACTATCAGACAGTATAATTAAATCGCAATCTATGCAAACATATTTATCAGACTAAATGTATATTGAAACATGTACTGACCGTTGTTTCCATCTTTTGCCACTGCTGAAAGCAACACGCCACCATGCTTCCCTGTTAGGTGGGTTCCGTCAACGTACAGTAGAGGGCGGCACGAATGGAAACCCTGAAGACACGCCCCAAACGCTATAAAACAGCGACGGAAAACATTACCGGGAGCCAAATCCAGATGACAGTCCGTAGTGATGTCACGACTCTTTAGCCTCTTGAAGTATGGTCTTAGCAATCCGAAAGAGGTATTGCTATCTCCAAATACAACGCGACGGGCCTTCTCCAACGTATTCCAAGATAGACGATATGAAACGTCTAAACCGTAGTCTTGCTTGATGGTGGACTGTATAGTCTTAGCTGTTACGGAAATGACTGTCCAACACCGATGATAGCTTCTGCCCATCCCGCTGTAGCTAGATGTCTTTTTTGGGGGTTGTAATGGCCAAACAGGTACTGCTTTCACCGCTGGTTCGTTGCATGTGAGAGGATTCTTCGAACAATTGAACGGTTTGTTTACGTTTAATGGCGGAGCCTTTATCAGCAACGTGTTCTTCGATAAGAAAACTAACACTCTTCAGACGCTCAACATCGAGGTAACATTCCAACCCAATAAAATCGGTCTCCTTATTAAAAATACAATTAGTCTGAGCACCGCAAGAGTACGTAATGCTGTAGTTGCCTCTAACAAGCCCTTGCCATGTTTGCTCAACGTACTGTTGAAATGACTCGAAGTTTTCGAATTCGGACAGCGGAACAATACCTGTTTCCGTACCAAATTTGAAAATGCAAACTTTTGGTTTCGACATTGTGTACCCTGAATTATAGGAGTTTTGGTTAGTTTGTTTAACGTTGTTGTAGAACAACTGAATGTGTTACTGATATTATAACATATATAGCAATATCCTAAAACTAACATATCAGGGTATATGCATCGTTGTCTATTTTCAACACACATAGCAAACTGTCATACCTAAACTATCAGGGTATATGGACTACTGATCTGTTTTCCAACACATATATCAACCTATTATAGCTAACATATCAGGGTCTCTGCAGCAAGAGGAAATGGTTGGAAACATATAGCAATATCACGTACCTAAACTATAAGGGTATATGGAGTCATGGTCTATTTATCAACACATATAGCAACCTGTCATAACTAAGATATCAGGCTGTATGCAGTCAGGTTTCATCTACAAACACATCTAGCATATCAGGGTGTATGAAGTGATCTAGCAACCTCAAACATAGAATTGCAGGCGATAAATCGCAAAATGTAACCATATAAATATGAGGGTTCAAACAGAGGTGGGAAAATGAAATTTCTCACCGGAATGTGATCGGAGCCGGTTTGGATGCTTTGAATTGAGCAGAAGCAGATGGTAATAAGTTTCCTGCAATTAACGTACATTATATGAGAGTCTAGAATCGATTTCGAAAATGGAAAACGATTTTGAAACTTAAAACTCAGCTCTGTTACTGACCTGAAAGATGTAACGTCCGGCTACGATTTCGAAACTTAAAACAGTTGTTAGGAGGCTGAGATACGGTGGTCTAGGAGGCTGAGATACGGTGCAAAATCGGAGCTAGGAGGCTGAGACGGTGCAAAATCGGAGCTAGGAGACTCTGGATGAAACTGACGACGTCAAACCGGAATTCTGAAACTCGCCGGTGATCGGAACAATCTGATAAGGCGATTATATGGATCGTCGGTGGTTACGTAATGTAAATGGTGGTTCAATAGTGTCGCCGGAGGTGGTGTGATCAGCCGTGGTTTTTTGAAATGAAGAGTCGTTCTTGAAAAATGGGTTGTTTGTTAGGTTAGGAGAGAGGAGAGAGAAAGGGGGCTAATAAATTCAAAATTCAAAATTCAAAAGTAATTAAGAAGGTGCTGAAGCTAAAAGGGGCCCTTTTTTCACAAAATCAACCTTATATACTAGGTTGAGGGTAATCTTGGTATTAAAAAAATAAAATGTATTAAAAGTGGATATGTTTAATGAGATGGGTATTAAGTGAGCATTAACCCATTTTTGGGTACTAGGTTGTAATAGGTTTGGCTAAACGGTACTTAGTGTGTCATTTCCCTTTTGTTAAATCATTTTGGGAAATTTAACAAAACATCAACAATTTTTTAGTTGTTTTAGTTAACAGATTGTTTTACACACGCCTACTAAGATGTTAACAAAGAAATATTAAAAATAATTTATTTCTTTTTTATATATATCATGAATAAAAATATATCCTATTTTAGTAAGGTACTTACGTTCGATCAAAACTTTACAAATTTTGTAAAGAACATAACATGAATAGTATGCTAGAAAAAAAAATTAATTTTAGATATTATGGAGACAAGTTTAAAAGTTAGTTGAAGTTAACTAATATGGGTAAAGATAATACTGATATTTTAAATAAATTTAAAAATAAATAAATAATGTTAAAAAATATGTCTATCCCAAATAAATAAAGCGTTTATCACACGATTCAGTTAGGGGTAAAGCTATTTCCCCATAAAAGTTATTATTTCCTCCATCATTCATAAAAAAAACCATCTTATTATTTCCTTCATAAAGGAAAATCCTAATTTATCATTTCTTTAATTTTACACCAAAAACCCATCTTATTATTTCCTTCATAAAGAAAAATCCTAATTTATCATTTCTTTAATTTTACACCAAAAACCCAAATTTCTCCATTAACTTTCCACCTTCACCTCTTGTCTTCTAATCCTAAAAAACCCTAGCCACCAAACAATTTTGAAGCAGGAGTTCCAAAGATAAAAATATATCGTTAATCTTATTTTTATTTTAAATATATGGGTTGACATATCGAATACAATCTCTTTTTAAATCTATGATTTTTTTGCATAATGAGTTATAGGAACTCTATATGCAGAAAAAAAAACTTGTTCATGGTTTAATCGAGTTCCTGCATATTGAGTTACTAGTTTAATCGTTTTTAATATCAATTTCTGGTTTAATTGTTTCTTCTCTGTATATTGAGTTCAAAATATAGATTTTTTGTGGTTTGATTAGTGTCTGTTGATTGGGTTCTTTTTTAAAATATTATATGTGATTCCGAGTTCCTAACTCAGAATCACATGCTTTTAAAAAAAACATGTTATTTAGAGTGGTTGTCTCGGAACTACATTTTTTCTTTTTAAAACACATGTAATTTTGTGACTAATCTTAAAAATAATTGAGTTTTTATGTTTTTAAGGTTTAATTTTAGAAGTTAAATCATATACGTTGGCTGTAATTTATGTTAATGATGTGTTTGTTGTAATAAGGGTTTGATAGTGGATAGTGGCATCAAATTATAAATTAGAAAGTACATACTTGGCAAAAAGGTAAAAACAAGTGTTCAGTGTTTTATTAAAAATTTGAAATGGAGAAAATAATAGATCTTATTGGGGAAATAGCTCCACCATTCAGTTAGGTATGGTCATTTTCTTTGTATCCGTTTCAAACCGACCGACTGAGATGAGTTATGAGCTTTAAAAAAAATTCACTGATAGGTTTGAAAATTTATTACAGGTCAGATTTATGATAGGTTATAGGATTAAGAAAATGTGTGTCATTCTCCATAACATTTGTTAGTTATTCTAATATTGTAAAATTAAAACATGATATATAAATATATAATTATTTTATAAATTTTAAAATAATATTATAATATAGTTAAAATGGTTTTTTAATTTTTTTTAAAATTATGTATTTATTATTTTGTTTTATAGTTTTATTATTATTTATACTTGATATAATTTTAACTTATTTAAAATTAGTTTATACTAGATCGATATAAAATTTAAATTAAATAAATTTTTTAAAAGGGTAAAGTACCATTTAAGATCCAAAACCCTAACTCTTATCCAGCTAAGATCCATATTTTCATTATTCTCCGAGAAAAAACCCATTTTAGTCAAATATTTACTATTGACGATTCACTAACACCTTAAATACCCTTACCATATAATATAAAAGACTTTTAGACCCATACTTCACCTCTTTCTCAATATTTTTTCTCTCTCTTTCTCTTTTTACGTGAGTAGAATAACTCTAACTGTTACTGTTAGGCGATTCTTCACTTTTTTACTCAATCTTCTTGTTTTTCTTTTGTTTTCGTATGTTTTTTGTTGTGTTTTTAGTTGATTTCGAAGTTTATTTTGGATATCTGTTTAGATAAGTTGTTTTGTGTGTGGTAAATCGAATTTTGATTTCGGAAATATGGGTACTCGAGATCTATTTTTGTTTCTGATTTTTGGTATTTACATGGTTTTTACGTTACTAATGTAATTTATATGTTCTATTTCAATTAGTTTTTCGTCGACTTTAGTATGGTTTTGAGTTTCTGAAATTTATGTATCGAGTGAAATGTAGGGGAAGGAGATGCGAAACATTTGTATCTGGACGTACGGATAGTTGTGAAACGTACAATTCTTCTAGAATGGTAGATGCAAAACACGATTTTGATAGATGTGAAACGTTATATATATGTACGTACAGGTAGATGCGAAACGTGAAATTCTTTTAGAATGGTAGATGCAAAACACGATTTTGATAGACGCGAAATGTTATTTGCTCATTTAAAAAAATTCAAAAAGAATTCAAAACATATCATAAGTGATATTAGTTTTGTTCGTCTTAAAAAAATAAAACCAACGATATTTTCGGATTTTTTTCTAAGTTACGGTTTAAAAGATACAGACTTTTAAAATTTTCAAATTTATAGGGTAAATAAAGAAGATGCAAAACCTTATTTGTTTTCATAGATGTGAAACCTTATTTAGGTTTCTAGATGCGAAACCTTCTTTATTTTGATAGATGTTAAACCTTCTTTATCTTGATAGATGCGAAACTTTCTTTATTTTGATAGATTTGAAACCTTCTTTATTTTGATAGATGCGAAACCTTCTTTATTTTGCTAGATGAGAAACCTCTTTGTTTTGATAGATGTGAGACCTTTTATTTTGATAGATGCGAAACCTTCTTTATTTTGCTAGATGAGAAATCTTTTTGTTTTGATAGATGCAAAACCTTCTTTATTTTGGTAGATGTGAAACGAGTCACTAGATGCGAAACCATATAACTCAGAAACATGTGTAAAATATTTTTTAAAAAAAAATTCAAAGCATATCATGCATTGTACTAGTTTTGTTCGTCTTAAAAAAACAAAACTAATGGTACTTTCGGACTCTTTTTCTGAGTTACAGTTTAAAAGTTACATTATTTTAATAAAATTATACATTATAAAAATATATAATTTCTTAATAATTTTAATTAATATAAATTACAAATAATAAAAATATTTTATAAATTTGTTACTAAATTTTTAGATTTGTTACTAAATTTAAAAGTTTATATTTTATATTATTATAACTATTTGAATATATTATTTTTGGTTTAACAATACTTGCACCCAACCCGACCCATTTTCATTCTAATATTTTGGTACTAAAAAACTAAAAATCATTACTAAAGTGTTTAAAAAATTATTTTAAATAATAAAATATTTTTTATAATAAATATAAAAAACAATTATTATATATAATTCATCATCTTCATCTTCTCTTTGTTTTTTCTCATAAAATTGATATACTTTAAAATTTTAAGTTATTAGCTCGAGTACAATACAACATATAAGACTATAGAATAAACTACAATCTCTCCAAAGAATGGTTTTTGGCCATGACAAGCTATGTTTGCTACCCGTTAGATCAACTAGAACATAAACATATCAAATTAAGAAAACAATTAATCATTAGTATTAAATTAACCCAGATTAACACTCTCCAAAAATGTGATAGCTTTCAAAGGGTTTGGAGCCTGCATTTGGTCAAATTCAGTTTTTATCTCGCATGTCAAACTCCACTTGGCAAGCCAATCGGCTGCCTTATTTTGGATCCTTGAAATGTAAGATATAACCATGGAGGCAGTGATTAATCTTCTGCAACAAAGAAGAGTTTGAGTTAACGGCCAAGGATATATCACGTTCGATAGCATATTGACTAAGACAAACGAATCAGTTTCAATCTCCACCTTGTTCCGACCATTTTTCTTGCAAATAATGAGTTTGTCTAACATGGCGCGAGCTTCAGCCATTAATAGTGTCATCTTACCATACAGGTTAGTACTACCACTAACAATATCTCCTTTATGATTTCGAATTAAAATTCCACCACTAGAGCTACCATCCCATTGACAAGCAGTATATGTATTAAGTTTCTTGATAATCTTGCTTAGGAAAATTACATTTTTGATAGCAGAGCTTTCTCTTGCCGAATCTTACTGTCTTTATACCAATGTTTGTACCTAAGGCTGTTAGAATGGTCAAGACCCATAATTATATTGTTTAAATACCTAATAACGACATCTGTACTTTGCTTTATATTGTTGAATTTGCTGTTGTTTCGAGCTTTCTAAATTTGTAAAGATTTGTTAAAACAAAACGGACATGGAATATTGTAAATATTCTGTGGCCCTCGCGGCATTTAGGATGGGGCTTCTCCCCGGACTCTTAAAGGACACAGTAGCAGAAAGTCAGGCAATGACTTTTGAGGCGTTATTGGATCAAGTTGAGAAGAGGATTTTAGCGGAGGATACTCAGGCATCCGAGAAAGGATCAAGCGACCAGTTGGAGCATAACCAATTTCAAAGGACTGAGTCTAACAATCAAGGGCCACGTACTAATGCGCCAGCCAAGACGGCGGGTCAGTATCCGCCGAGGCCGAAAACAAACTAACAAAATTATAGTAACCAGCAAAATTATAACCAAGGCACGAGGCCAATTTCGAACAAATGGATTCGTCCGGACTATTTTGCGGAGTTAACGGAGAATGTGGCTACAATATTCGATAAGGCAAGGTCAATGGTGCAGATCAGAAAACCTTTTCCAATTCAGACTCAAAGGGAAAGCAGAAGTGCTAACAGGTTTTGTAAGTACCATGAAGACATTGGACACGATACTAAAGAATCCATCGCTTTGAAAAAATAAGTGCACGCTTTGATTGAGAACGGGATGTTGTTATAGTTTGTGAAAAAGTACTCCTAGAAAAATGATGCGGTAAAGGCTGGCCCCAAGATCGCTGATACAGCAATGGTGATTTCTGAAGATATTGATGTTTTGGATATTGAACAAGAGTATCTGGATCTTAAGGAAGGGAGAAATAACTTGAACATGGTAGAGGAGATTATTCCAAGGGGGAAAGTAAATGACCTGTGTGCTTTTTTCGAGTCGCTGGCTATCTTTGGAGGAGATACTATCGCAAGGAATTCTAATAGTTCGCGGAAAAGACATATGGTGAACCTGATCACAATATTGAAGCAGGGGTTTCAGCACAGATGCATCGTTTTCCCTCCCCCATCATATATTTTGACGATGCTGATATGAGAAATGTAGCAGGCCCACATGAAGACACAGTGGTCATCCCTGCGGGTATAGCCGGAGACCAATTTCAGAAGATACTTATTGACACGGAAAGTACAGTGAATATTTTGTTTATGAGTACCTACAGGATAATTTCTAACCCGCATGTTATACGACGATCCGACAGAACTATAGTGGGATTTACCGGTACAACAACGGTGGTTGTTGGCGAGTTTGAGTGTGTGGTAGAATTAGGTCGTGGGCCGTTTAGAAAGGAAGTTGAAGTGCTGTTTATAGTTGTTGATGCACCAACATCGTACAACGCAATTCTGGGTCGCTCTTGGTTGTCCAAAATGCATGGTGTTATCTCGACGGTGCACCAATGTCTGAAATACGTGGTGGGAAACAATATATGGATGATCAGGAGAAGCCAGAAGATGGCTCGAGAGTGTTATCAGATAGCTCTATCCTCGAAAGGAGTTAGGGGGGAAGTCTCCGAAAAGGCATAACAATTAAAGAGGACTTCCTCAGAAATCATTCCTTGTGATGATTAGAGGGAGACCCTCGGATTTCTGGTTCCAGAAGAAGATCACGAGGAGCATAAGTTTGCAGAGGGATTTTTTTTTTAAGATTGGAGTAAAACTTTCTTTTGAGTCTAGAGAAAGATTGATTGCATTTTTATCAACCAAGTTAAATATGTTTGCTTGGTGTGCATAGGATGTGACGGGAGTACCACTAGAGATAATATGTCATAAACTTGCAGTACGGCTTGATGTTCGACCTATTGTCCAGAAAAGGAGACCAGTTTCTCAGGAGAAGTCTGCAACTATTCTCTTGGAAGTGGAAAGGTTATTGAGCATAGGTCACATTCGAGAGTCGCAGTATCCCGTATGGGCCTCGAACCCAGTCTTGGTCAGGAAAAAGAATGGAAAGTGGAGGATGTGCGTGGATTTCACGGACCTGAATAGAGCTTGCCCCAAGGATCCTTTTCCGGTGCCCCGAATTGATCAGTTAGTGGACTCGACATCGAGCAACTGATTATTTTCTTTCATGGATGCTTACTCAGGGTATAATCAAATCAGATTAGATGAAAAAGATGAAGAGAGCACATTGTTTATCACCAGGAGAGGATTATATTGTTACAAGGTCATGCCATTTGGCCTGAAAAATGCAGCGGTAACTTATCAGCGTTTGGTCAACAAAACCTTTGAGGGACAAATTGGTAGGAATGTAGAAGCTTACATCGATGATATGCTGGTAAAAAATTTGCAGGACGAAGATCATTTTTCTGACTTGGAGGAAACTTTTAACAATCTGAGTAAAGTCAATTTGAAATTAAATCCGGAAAAGTGCATTTTTGGGGTACGATCGGGTAAATTCCTTGGCTATATGATAAGTGAAAGGGGCATAAAAGCTGACCCGGAACAGATAAAGGCTTTGACAACTAGGACGCCACCGTGGAATATCAAGGAAGTCCAGTTTCTAACAGGGAGATTGGCAGCATTGAATAGGTTTATTTCTCGATCATCGGACAAATGTGCACCTTTATTCAAGGTATTAAGGAATGCAAAACGGTTTAGTTGGACCGAGGAGTGTTCAACCGCTTTTTTCCAAATTCAAGAATATTTGATGTCCTCGGAGATACTGTCCAAACCATTGGTAGGGGAGAAGTTAATCGTCTATGTGTCGGTATCAGATTGTGCAGTTAGTGCCGTTTTACTCCGGGAAGAGGTCGATATGTTGAAACCAATCTATTACGTCAGTAAAATTTTGCTAGACGCTGAGAAACGATATCTTAAGTTAGAAAATTTAGCTTTGGCATTGGTAACAGCTGCTCGTAAAATGAGACCATACTTTCAAGCCCACCCTATTATTGTTGGAACAACATTCTCCCTGAAAGATTTATTATAAAGGCCGGATATATCTGGGAGAATAACGAAATGGTCAGTTGAACTGGGAGATTTTGACATAACATTTGAGCCTTGGACGGCAATAAAAGCTCAGGTTTTGGCTGATTTCTTGGTTGAATTCCACTCAGAAAGGGACGACATGGAGATTGTTGACCACTCAGATCAGACGGAATGGTTGGTTCGAACGGATGGGTGGTCGAATAATTATGGAAGTGGTGCATGCGTCCAATTAATTTCTCCGGAGGGGATAACCAGGTTTCAGGCTATTCGTTTCGGTTTCAAGGCAACCAATAATGAGGCAAAGTATGAGGCAGCATTGGTGGGTTTACGTTTGGCTCGAATATGTGGAGCCAGAAAGGTTAAATTGATCAGTGATTCACAGTTGGTGATAAATCAACCTTTGGGAGAGTCTGAGGCACAAAAAGATAAACTGGTCCGATACTTAAAAGTGTTGAAAGATTTGGTTGCTGAATTTGATGGGGTTCAATATGAGCATGTTCCAAGGGAGGCAAATGTCGTCTCTGATTCTTTGGCTGCAACTTCACGATCGGAAGGTCATCCATGGGTCCTAATTCAGGAACATCCTTCGGTTACGGCCGGTACAAAGCATTCAATGAATATTAAGGAAGTAAGCAATGTGATCACAAATGATTGGAGGTCAGAAATCGTAGACTTCTTGGAAAAAGATAGTTTACCCACAGAAACGTCTGAGGCTAAGAGGGTCAGGTTTAAGTCTCATGGTTACATCCTGTTAGGAGGAGTGTTATATAAGAAATCCTTGAGCAGACCATTACGTAGGTGTCTGGTTAAGGACGAGTCGCAGTTTGTCCTGTCAGAATTGCACGACGGGGAAGGATCGGCCCATTGTGGGTATAAAGCGTTAATTCGACGGGTTTTTTTGGCTGGTTATTACAGGCCGACCATCTCTACTGATGGGAAATATTTGGTAAAGCGGTGTGATACGTGTGAGCGATATGCTAACATAATACACAAGCCTGGGTTCCTTTTGGAGAGTATTTCAGAAGCAGTACCGTTTGATAGGTGGGGCATTGACTTAGTTGGGCCCCTACCAATGGCGTCCGGTGGAAGGCAGACCATAATAGTAGTAGTGGATTATTTTTCCAAGTGGGTGGAAGCGGAACCTCTAGCAGAAACAAAAGAAAAAGATGTAATCAAGTTCGTTGTCTCGAATATTCGCTTTCGTTTTGGGGTGCCGATAAAAATCACAACGGATAACGGGCCTCAATTCGATAAGAAGGAGTTTAAGAGTTTTTTCCTTTCCAGGGGAATACGACAATGTTTTTCCGGCCCGTTCCATCCCCAGGCTAATGGTCAGGTGGAAGTGACCAATCGAACGATTTTGGATGGATTGAAAAAGAATTTGGAAGGAAAGGCTGGAAAATGGCCCGCTTATTTACAAGAATTATTGCGGGCTTATAGGACAACGCCTCGAACAACAACTGCTACATCTCCATTTGCCTTAGTGTACGGTATGGATGCTTTTGTCCCTTCGAAAACTGTCTTCCCATCGTACCACGTGGAAGCTTACACGGAAAATTTGAACGATCAAAGCAGAGACTTGGAATTGGATTTGGTGGAAGAGAAAAGAAGACACCCACAGTTAAAGTCCTTGCATTATCAAACATTGATGAGGAGTAGGTATGCTTCCAGAGTAAAGCAAAGATATTTCAAGGTGGGGGACAAAGTGTTACGAAATTGTTTTTGCACACCAAAGAGAAGAGTCTTGGAAAGTTGGGGCCAAATTGGAAAGGCCCTTATGAAGTAACGGAGAAAGTAAAATATGGAGCGTATAAATTAAAAGACAAGGATGGGCAATATCTTAGGCATCCATGGAATATCGAACACTTAAAATTATATATGGAATGCGGAAGAAGTTAGCATGTAATGCTTATCTTTTGTGTATTTTCAAGTTTACAAAAATAGCGAGGGCATACTCTTTCCTTCCCCTGTTAGGCACAGGAAGGTTTTAACGAGGTGTCATTATGAGCTGATCAACAATTGCATTTTTTGCCTCGAATTATTCTTTATGAGACAACATTATCTGCCTTGAATTATTCTTTCTAAGACAACATTTTTTGCCTTGAATTCTTTTTTATGAGCTTGCCTTAGCGCAACATGCAACGATTATTACGATTAAAATTCGCATAAAGCAACCATTCAACGCAAGTTGGCACACACTTATTTTTTCACATATAAAATGTGAAGATTAACAAGTTATAAAATGGCATTTCAAAAAGTGGCATACTCAAAAATTCGAGGAAAATGCTCTTCGGAACAAGTCAGGTGGATTACAAAAATTGCCTTATAAGGACTTATACACAAAGATTGCCAAACATGCTAACATTTGTATTACAATTTTTATCTAGTCAGAAGACTCCGAGTAGTCGCTCTCTTTGGAATCCGATGACTCACTATCACTAACCACAATGTTAGGAGGACGAAGGTCGGGGGAGACGAGCTTCCAAAAACTACTTAAGTTGTACTCGGGGTATTCTGCATGAATTTGGGTGATCAACCCTGCTCGGATTGTAGCATCTCGAGTGTTGAGATTGTCCGCGCACTTGGCCGCATAGGCCTTCACAGCTTTTTCTTTCTCCTCCTCAACTTGTTGAGGAAAATCTTCAATTCTCTTCACTAACTTTTTTTGTCCTCCATAACTTTCTCGTAATCAGCAAAACAATCGTTAAATCCCTTGCATGCAAGATGGTGAGCTTTCTGGAATTATGTAAGAAGTTTCTATTGGGCCCCCGTCTTCTTTTGGTAAAGATCCCTCTCCTCCTTGCAGCATTTTTCGAGCATATGGACGTAAATTTCAGATGCAGACAGTCTTTCAAAAATTGCATCTGTTTGACTCTCTAAAATGGTGTATTGTTTCTTTGCCTCTTCAAGTTGAGAGGAAGCAAGAGACGCCTTGAACTTATAATGGTTTTTTCGGTCTTCTAGATGCTGCATTCTTCTTCCCATGTTGAGAGAAGAATGAAGAAGGTTGCGAAGACAGTGAAAATTCATCATGCTGAGGAATTTCGAAGGAGCTGGAAGGCAAGCCAAGTGCTGTGGGGTCAAAATCCGAAGACTCACCAGTTATAATATTGAGCTTAACATTTTGAGGAGGACCGCTTAGGGGAACTAGGAGCGGTGCCAATGTAGGAGAATTTTCAATTGGAGAGGGACTTGAAGCCTGGGTAAGAGGAGAATTGGGTGTCTGACTTGAATTTTCTCTCGTTTTTTTTTCAGGCTCACTTGACACATCCTGGGGCTCAGTGCCTTGGGAAATTTCTTGGACATCATCCTGTGTTTTAGCGTCCTCGGATAATTCTTGGATGGGTTCCAAAACAACCTTTTTCTTGCTTTCTTTTGTCTTGGTATCTTTTTTCTTGCTAGGGTGGACAGATTTCTTTGGAGGGGAAATTGAAATAGGTGCAAAAGTGTTGGCCGAAGAGGATGGCTCCTGATTAGCAACTAACCCTTCAGAGTCTGACTGAAGGTCTTTTGTGGAAACTTCCTCGTCGGATTCACCAAGGTGACTTTTGGCACGCGAGCATTTCGGAAGATAGAATACTATATTTTTCTTGGTCACTCGATCCAAAATTTCTTGCTGAGAGGGGGGGGGGGGTCATTAATTCTTTCATGGTCAACCGGTCAAGGGGATTCAGCCTCCAGATTCGACTTTTGGCCAAGTTTTTGTTCATAAAGCACATACGAAATTTGTTTTCCCAATTTTCTTTGGTTCACTCGCTGAGTTTGGTGAAGACGGTGGTGGTACTCTCTACGTAGTCTGCGTATGATTTTGAAATTCCGGTCATAGCTACAAAAAAAAAATTAAGTTAGTACGTCATTATCCGAGGAGGAAAGGTAAACGAAGAAGTAAATAGACTTACATTTGTTGGTCCACAAGAGAGACAGCTTGTGTGGATTCGAAGGAGTCGATTCCGATCATGTCTCCCAATGGCTAGAGAAGTAGGCAAATTGTTGCCTCCATTTTGTATCAGCGTCTAGCAAGTCTTTCAATATTTTGTGCCCTCGGCCAAAAGTTAATGAATAAAACGGGAAAAACGGATTCTTTGCTAGGCTAG
Source organism: Limnanthes douglasii subsp. nivea (assembly GCA_036936605.1). Taxonomy (NCBI): domain Eukaryota; kingdom Viridiplantae; phylum Streptophyta; class Magnoliopsida; order Brassicales; family Limnanthaceae; genus Limnanthes; species Limnanthes douglasii. Next base: position 275,136,507 of record JAUPFV010000003.1, on the reverse strand, counting down.
ATAATCCGATGAGCTCTTCTAAGGAAACTTCGTTGCCCGAAATCCTCGAAGCCATGATACATGCCATGAGTGTGAACCACGTATTTGGACCGACTTGTGAAGGGCATAGGTCGATTTTGGCAAAGTATTCAATAAAAAATGGGTCTAAGGGATACCTTAACCCCCAGTTCATAATTTCCGTGTAAACAACTAACTCATTATCCCTAACTGATAAAGGAGTCTCACCTTCCGAGGGGAATCTAATGTCGATGTACGAGGGGATGCACCATTGGGTCCTCAGCATGGGCTCCTCTGAAGACAAAAAGTACTTATAAGATATGTTGTGAAGTGCAACCATATGCTTGTTTTCGATTCCTCGAATGTTGTTGCCCGCAATGGCATCAAGTTCTAAGGGAAGAGTGATGTCTCCCTTAGATTTAGGGGCGACCCGACGAGCTTGTTCTTCGGACATTGTTGGGGGAGCGGTAATCATTCGACTAGAAGAACCCGAGGGAAGGTCAATGGCTTTACTCTGCTCTGCAGTAGAAATCGGTTGAGTTGCTGGCTCAGGATTATCCGAGGCAATTGCTTTCCCTTTATCAGCCAAGGATTTGTTTCGCATCGCTCGAAGATCGTCTTCGATAATGGTGGTTCTTCCTGGAGAAAATCGTGGGCTCCCGGTTTTCGTTATTGAAGGGGTGGCTGGAAGGCTCGATCCAGAAGTGTCGGTTTTCAGAAGAGGATTTTCAACTACTAAAGCCAAAGGGGGCTATGTGTGGGGCCCATTATTATACTATAAAAGGACCACACACGAGTTGATAATCTGATTGATTAATATAATATTACTTTCTCTCTCTACTTAGTCCAGCTAGAGAAAGAGTGTAGGATTCTTTATTCACTATTTGGCCCTCCAAATTTTGACATAACACAAAATCACCCTTGAGCTATTTCTTAATTCATCAAAATCACCTTACAAAAAATTTGGGACACATATGTATCATTTTTAAAGTTAATAATGGCTTGCATCTCCTCTGCTAAATAACGATATAGAATTTCAGTATTGTATACGGAAAAAAAAGATTTTTAACAAGATTTTTCATAATTTCACACATACCCTCGCAGTTCCATGATTCAAAGCATTACCCAAAGAAAGTACAGTTTGCATAATCTTTTTCAACTTAGCAGTAGTATTAACCAGGTGAAGAAAAAAAACAGAAATAAATCCAGAAATTGAAAATGCTTGGATAGACAGTTTGGACTGGGAAAATCAACTTGCCTCCTCGGACGCAGACTTCACCATATTTAGACTCAGAAACCTGAGAAGGGTGAAGCATCAGATTCAATTAGAACCTGGATACGACGGCATCTTTTTAGTACATGGCACATAATGCATGTACATATATGTAAGTTATCCATGATTTCGATAACCTTTTTCTTTAATCTATTGCTATGTTTTTAATTCTACTTTCTCAGGGTCATAAATCTTGAAGAGAAGAATTATGTCATCCCTCATCGTGTCACCAACATAGAGTTTAACACCTTAAGTATAAATATATCAAATAACAAAGAAGAACTGGTTATATTTTCTAAGACGTCCCTTAGTATAATAAGGTAAAGATATTTTAGTGTAACTGGATCTGTTGAAGTATAAACGACATTGATTACTCTATTCTTCAGCTCTACTGTTGATTGTCGAGCTTCGTACTACATGGGTTCAGCGAGGAGATTTTAATTCTATGAGGTCAAGCTCTTGTAGCTCTCTAGAAATTCAGCTCAATAAAAAACAAGCAGACAATAGTTCAACTTTGAAGAGCAACGCAATCCTTTTCAACTTCAGATCCTAAGCCATTGTGTTTATAGATTCGTAACAACTATGGTAGTTTCCCTTCGGTCACTTCTGAGTGGTTGGTCTCTGGTGCGTGAATCTTGAAGGCGGGCGAAAGGGTAAAAAACACCAGTCGTCCTTCACGTTTGCCACTTGTAACAAGTTGGTCCCTTACCTTTGAGGCTGTAATAAAGGGGTCCTTCTCGTTTTAGAAACTAGAATAAAACCATCCTTTTCGAGTCCAGCCCAACATATGTTCGTCATAATACCCTTTGACCAGCCACATCAGCGATCCACGTAGGACGCTGATGTGGCAACCTTAATATTTAAACCCGGCCCATTTAGTATTATAACCTAGTTAGTTGCAAGACCCATCTCTTATCCAGCCCAGCTTCTAACCCAAGATCCAACCCTGACCCAATAACCCAGCCCAGCCCTAACTACTAACCCGAAATCAAATCGAAACCTCCTTTCACTCCAGAATCCCTAATCCCTTCACTATTTTCCAAATTCTCCTAACGAAACCCTAATTTCTTCCCCAACTATCTTACCTCAATCAAAATCCTTAGTTCAGTAAAACATCCAAGAGTGAAGGATTTTACTGAAACATCCAAGGTGAGACTAACCATTTTTATATCTAAATCTTTCTCAATATTTCTGGGTTTCACTTTTTTTTTTCAATCCAAGAACATAAAAGTTTTCTGTGTTTTTCAATTGGTACCTTGAATGGTTAATGTGTGCATTAGTGTTTATCTTACCCTACGTCACTAGTGGTGATTATTATCTCTCGGTACAGGTGGTTTCACCATTGTGGATGAAAAGATCAAACAGTTAAGAATCGTGTTTTGTGTTGTTGTTGTCTTAGACTTACTAAAATAGACGACAAGATTAGCTCGGCGAAGCTTATTAGAACGCAGACTTTGCTCTTTCGGTCATCTTCTAACCTCTTATCTTTCATACACAATGTATCTTCCTTCCCCGAAGGTGATTTTATTAAACTTGATACTGAAACTGGCGATAAACACAGAAGAAACCCTAAGAACAGGTCTGTTCGATTTCTCGCATAGGTCGACCCGATTAAACCCGGTTTTTATATCAGTCGTCTATTTTGATTGAGGTAAGAGAGTTGGGGAAGAAATTAGGGTTGTGTTAGGAGAATTGGAAAAATAGTGAAGGGATTAGGGATTCTGGAGTGAAAGGGGGTTTCGATTTGATTTCGGGTTAGTAGTTAGGGTTGGGCTGGGTTATCAGGTCAGGGTTGGATCTTGGGTTAGAAGTTAGGCTGGATAAGAGATGGGTCTTGCAACTAACCGGTTTATAATACTAAATGGGCCGGGTTTAATTATTAAGGGGCTGGATAACAGATGGGTCTTGCAACTAACCGGGTTATAATACTAAATGGGCTTGGTTTAAGTATTAAGGTTGTCACATCAGCGTCCTACGTGGATCGCTGATGTGGCTGGTCAAAGATTATTATGGGAACAAATGTTGGGCTGGACTCGAAAAGGATGGTTTTATTCTAGTTTCTAAAACGATAAGGACCCCTTTAATACAACATCAAAGGTAAGGGACCAACTTGTTACAAATGGAAAACGTGAAGGACGACTGGTGTTTTTTACCCGCATGAGAAACAATGCCTCCTTTTGTGTCAGTAATAACGGCACATTCACCATATATACCTGCAAACCATGTCCTTCGGCTCGGTACTTGTTGTCTCCCTCTAGACGTTTAACTTCGACATATATGTCAAAGGAATCATAAATATACCATAGAAAGATTCGTTCCTAGTAGACTTGTAGACCACATTAATGCATTCAATGTAATTCATATGGTGACTCCCAAATAATTGTTGTATTGTCCCGTCTACAACAGTTCCCTAGAAGAAAAGAAAAATGCCCATTAATAACATGATAAGAAGGACGAAAATATGGCGCTAGACCTGCAGTACCTTCCTTTTATATTCAAGTTTTTTCACATAGTACTCTACTGAGTTCTTGAACATCATGTTGCAAAAATGAATAATAGATTATATTTTAATTACTAACACTATTGTTTTTTTTTTTTTTTAGACAAAACATTAAAAAATTATCGATAATATTAGAAAATAGATTTTTTTATCGAAATACTTAAATATGGGTTTAAAATCATATTTTTTTATGAAGACAAGCAAGTAGTTCAAAAAACAAAAAAAAATACACAAAAGAACGCTAACGGTATTTTTTTGTTAGGTTTTTTGTAATATTAATATGTTCAAACCATAACATATCGTACCTTATTCCTTTTTAAAAAAAATTATTTTACTTGTCGTTCACCATTTATTATCTACTTTCTTGTAGATTAGTAAGATGAATAATCAACAAGTTTGTTAACTTTTAACCATTTCGGTGTGATTTGAGTTTTCTGAATCTATTGTGAGTTTAAAAAAAATCATATAAGATTGTTTTGCGCAAGTTTATTTTTTTCTCGTTATGTAAAATATCCAAATTGCATCTACCTAAAATATAAATAGGAAATACCTACTTTCTAAATACCATATCCTATATCTACTTCTAAACCCTTCTTTTCTCTTAATTAGAACATAACCTAAGTATTAGGTATATTCATAGATTCGTTGGCTTTATATAATAGTTTCACAACTGAGATCATTTTGTTTGTTCCCTATAAAATGTTACGTGTGATAGTTCTTATATAGTCGATTGTAACATAAAAAAATGAAACATTATAGCATAAGTATTCATGCATTTAAGTATTTATGCATTATTTACGAATTTTGTATTGAATTTTGCATGAGTAGTGTAAATTTTATTATGTTTGTATTTCTGATCATTTTATGCTTTATAATAGGTCTTTAGTTTTCTTATATCGTTTGCGATTAACTTATGTTATGAATTATCAATAATGATTATATTCAAGTTGTGATGAGGTTTTTAATATATTATAGAATAATTTATGCAAATGATATAAAGAGAAACAAATCGAGGATAAAAAAATATAGTTGTCAACGCTAATTGATAGTGTATTTTATACCATCCGGACTTAAATAATGACAACTAATAATATATGCGAACAACAAAACCATCCATTAGATATATACTTTGAAGGTGATTCACAAGATTGTAAATTAGATCCAAACAAAGAAGAGTCGATTCGTAACTTGGCACATCCAAAAAATATATTTGTTTTGAAACATCTATAACCCGATCAATGAATCTCACATTAATAACGTATAGATCATTCGGAAAAAATATTATTTTGTTAAAGGTCGATCATAGAGGAGAATCGCAACTTCCATCACAAGATTTTATACTAAAAATTATCATCCCGATAGTAGACACACGTGATGAGGAGAAAGGAAACGATGTTAGCCCAAGATTATTGTATGACATGTATGAAAAATTCTCGTGAAGATGGAAAAATTAGAGGGGAGCACTAAAAAAAGAGGAAAATTTAGACCGATGATCCACCCATAGAGATCAAAGGTAACAAAAATATAGAAGGAACAGAAAGATGAGTAGGACTGCAACATCCAATTATGGTAGAAGGGAAAAAAGCATATTAAAACCAAAGTCAAGAGAATAAAAGAAGATTTGGTTAACCAGAAAATCATAAATGCGAGGATAATACCAATCACGTTTATGTTTCCAAGAGACATCCCGCCACCAGGATTCATACCTCTACGAGGCTATTCTTCATAACATGTTATGTATCAGTTCATTATCCAAGCCAAGTTTCTTAACCAGACATGCCCCAAAATACAAAAGGAGTCCCACTAGGACATCCACCAAATCATCCCCAAGGGAAACATCAATATGGTCTACTTGGATTGATGCATGACTGTTGATTGCTGAGAAAATGGGAGAGATGACAGGACAGACTATGCTGCTGAAAAAGGAAATCATAGTTCCACAGCTGCGATTAGAGACTGAGGGTCAAAGAGAGTCACAAGTGTGGTACCTAGACGATGGCACCAGCAACCATATAGCTCCTACTATCCCTAGAAGCTGATGTTGGTTGTTGGCTAGGCTCAACTTGAACCACCGGGCTTACCCATTCATTTTTAAAGTCACTGGTGGACCAACCACTTCAGTCGTGGAGAATGAATAACCGGATGGCCCGAAAGGCTTTTACGGGGTGGTTGAAAAGCAACCATATGATTGGTGTACGAGGAAAATTCAACCAATTAGATGAACGAGTCACATGAGAAGTGAAGTTCGGGGATGGTTCCACAGTAAGTATCAAAGGTAAAGGGGTCATATCGTTTAGATGTAAAAATGGTGAAGTGAAGATGCTTAGAGGTGTGTACTATATTCCCACTTTATGCAACAATATTATCAGTCTCGGCCAACTATCAGAGGAGCATTATCGAGTAATATTGCGTGGTGATTATTTGTGGGTGTATGATGATCAAGAAAGGCTTCTTATGAAGGTGAAAAAAATAAGGGACTAGACTTTACAAAATCAGTCTCGAGGAGAGCACATCTAAATGTCTTCTAAGCAAGGTCGAAGAGGAAGCATGGCTTTGGCACTCGCGTCTTTGTCATGTTAATTTTGGAGCAATGGAACAGATGACAAAGGAACATATGGTACATGGCTTGCCTCAAATGAAACAGCCAACAAAGAAGTGTGAGGGGTGCTTGATGTCAAAACAAACAAGGCAACCATTCCCATCTCAGGCGAACTTTTATGCTAAGACAATGTTGGAACTCGTACATGGAGATATCTGTGGGCCAATTTTGCCTCCAACACGAGCCGGTAATCGTTATTTCCTTCTATTAGTTGATTATTATAGTATAAAATGTGGGTTTATATGCTAAAATTGAAAAGTGAGGCATTTAGTGTATTTACAAAGTTCAAACAGCTTGTTGAGAACAAAGTGGGTCAGAAAATAAAAATATTCAGGACCGATAGGGGTGGAGAATTTTGCTCAAATGAATTCAGGGAGTTCTGTGAAGAGGCTGGTATACAGAGGCATTATACAACACCTTACACCCCACAGCAAAATGGGGTGGTGAAACGTAGAAATTGAACGGTGGCTGCCATGACTCGAAGTTTTTTGAAGGGTGCAAAATTGCCATCATTTATGTGGGGAGAAGCGGTGAGACACTCAATTTATATGCTTAACCGGCTGCCAACACGAACATTACGGGGAAAAACTTCATATGAAGCATTGACGGGATGTAAGCCGGATTTGCAACATATAAGGATTTTTGGGTGTATGGCATACATGAAGGTTCCATCGCTGCACACAAGTAAGCTAGACGATCGTAGCAAACCAATTATCTATTTGGGAAATGAACCAGAGACCAAAGCCAATCGTCTATATGATCCTAAGGAGGGAGTCATTTGTGTTAGTCGTGATGTAGTATTCCTAGAAAATGAGGTTTGGCAGTGAGAGCAACAAACTGACAGTGAGGCTACATTTTCTGGAATCGAGTTGTACAGTTAAGTTGAGCACATAGTCGAAGAAATGGGTGATACAAGAAATGCAGAAACAGAAAGTGAAACAAATGAATCAAGTGAGCCATCGACTCCAGTGCTCAGTCATAGAGGTGAAACGACTGATACATACAACTCTTCTTCAACAAGAGAACAAGGGTCAGGGTCGGTCACAATGAGTAATGAAACCCGAAAGTTTAGGCTACTGAGTGACATATATGATGAGACATCTGAGATAGAGTTGGATGATGATTAGTTATTGTTAAACGTCGAAGAACCAAGCACACTTGAAACAGCAGTTCAAGAAAAAGAATGGAGGCAGGCGATGGAGACAGAACTCGAATCAATAGAGAAAAACAATACACGGAAGTTGACAGATTTACCAAAAGGTTACAAGACGATCGGGTTAAAATGAGTGTTTAAAATCAAGAAGGATTCGAACGGAACTATTGTGAAGTACAAGGCGAGACTTGTGGCTAAGGGTTACGATCAAAAGCAGGGAATAGATTTTGATGAAGTATTTTCCCCGGTACTAGGTTGGAGACAGTTCGTCTGCTAATTGCTTTTGCAGCAACGAACAACTGGGAAATACATCATTTAGACGTAAAATCAACTTTCCTTAATGGTGAGATCGATGAAGAAGTTTATGTAGTCCAGCCAGTTGGTTATGAAGTAAAAGGACAGGATGGAAAAGTTTACCAATTGCTGAAAGCATTGTACGGACTTAGGCAAGCTCCAAGCGCTTGGTATGCACGGTTGAGGAGCTTTTTTAGAACAATTGGGTTTTGAGAAATGCCCGTATGAACATGTAGTTTATACTAGACGTGAAGGGAATATGTCATTGATAATTGGTGTGTACGTGGATGATATATTGGTCACAGGTTCAAGCACTGAAAATATTCTGAAATTTAAGGAATAGATGAGTAAAGAGTTTGATATGAGCAACTTAGGAAAGTTATCGTACTACTTGGGCATAGAGGTTGATCAGAAAAGTGATTATGTCGAGTTAAAATAGTCTTCATATGTAAGGAAATTACTAAAGGTTGCAGGTATGACTGATTGCAATCTGAGTAAATGTCCTATGGAGCCAAAAATTCAATTACATAAGGACGAGACGGGTAAGGCAGTTGAATCTTCCAAGTACAGAAGCATAGTGGGTGGATTACGCTATCTGGTTCACACAAGACCAGATATATGCAGTGGGTATGGTAAGCCGTTTCATGGAACGTCCTACTCTGCTTCACTTGGGTGTTGTGAAGCATGTTCTTGGCTATATAAAGGGAACACTGTACTATGGTCTCATTTCCTCGAAGGGAACATGTAATCATATGCTCTATGGTTTTTCAGACAGTGATTTTGCAGGAAACCGTGATGATCGAACAAGTACTAGGCGAATGACATTCTATCTAAGTGAAAGTTTGATAACTTGGGTGTCCCAGAAGCAACGTTGTGTAGCTCTATCATCCTGCGAAGCTGAGTTTATGGCTGTAACAGCAGCGACATGTCAAGGTTTATGGCTTCAGAAGTTACTAAGTCAAATTACAGACATGGAAACGAAGCATGTTACATTGTACGTTGATAACAGATCAGCAATAGATCTTGCGAGGAACCCAGTTTTTCATGGTCGCAGTAAACACATTGATGTGCGCTTCTATTCTATTCGTGACTGTGTGGAACGTGGAGATATTATCATAAAACATGTTAGCTCAGAGAATCAGCGTTCAGATGTTCTCACTAAGGCAATGTCATGTGTGAAGTTTGAGCGAATGCGAGAATTTCTGGGCATTAGGAAATTTGCAAAGGGTATTTAGATTAAGGGGGAGTGTGTCGGGTTAATCTAAACATGTTCTAAAAAAATTAATTGTTCTATTTGTTCTTAACTGTTTCCATCTGTTATCAGACTTAGTCGTGGGGAGTTGGTGATATTGTAGGAGTGTGTTAGTGGAGTAAGAGAGTGGCAGTAAACTAGGAGTGGGTTGCTATTCTTATGCTTCCATCTGTTAGAAAGTATTTAAGTTCATTGTACTTTGTTTTTTCAGTTAGATATTAAGTAGTAACATTTGCTTTTTATTCCAGATATACAGTTTCTTGTTCATATGTTCTATAACTACAGACATCGCAGTTCGTGTGCACTTAAATGGTTGGAAGTTTATTTGCCTTAATGACGTAAAAGTACTATGTGAAGTACCCGAGTCTTATGAAGCTTATAAGAAACAGCAACATCGCTGGCATTCCGGTCCTATGCAGCTTTTCCGCCTTTGTTTACCTGCTATTTATCCTCCAAGGTTTGCTCAAAACCTCATTTTTATCAAAACAGCAGTAAGCTCTAGGATTCGAGTACTTTTGTGTGTGATAGTATTTAGAGTCCATAACTCGGTATTTTTATGTGTGATAGTATTTAGAGTCCACAAATTCATGGTTTTTAGTTTTTTTAAACATTTCGTTTAGTTAGAGAGAGAAAGCTTTAGGAAGAAGAACGTATGTTTATGTTTTTTAAGTATAAAAATAATAATCTTTTATAAAAATAAAAATAACAATAAATTTAAATATATTACTTTTGAAAGACATGTGTAAAATTTATAAAAAATTAAATTTAATATTTTAAAGATATCCTTAAAAATATATGAAAATAAAATCAAATTTGTTATATAAAATATATTGTTGAAAATATATGGAAATAAAATCTTTTCACAGTTGAATCAAATCATTCATTGAATGAATTAAATGCTATCACATTGATAGAATGTCATTCGCCTAGTACTTGTTCGATCATCACGGTTTCCTGCAAAATCACTGTCTGAAAAACCATAGAGCATATGATTACATGTTCCCTTCGAGGAAATGAGACCATAGTACAGTGTTCCCTTTATATAGCCAAGAACATGCTTCACAACACCCAAGTGAAGCAGAGTAGGACGTTCCATGAAACGGCTTACCATACCCACTGCATATATCTGGTCTTGTGTGAACCAGATAGCGTAATCCACCCACTATGCTTCTGTACTTGGAAGATTCAACTGCCTTACCCGTCTCGTCCTTATGTAATTGAATTTTTGGCTCCATAGGACATTTACTCAGATTGCAATCAGTCATACCTGCAACCTTTAGTAATTTCCTTACATATGAAGACTATTTTAACTCGACATAATCACTTTTCTGATCAACCTCTATGCCCAAGTAGTACGATAACTTTCCTAAGTTGCTCATATCAAACTCTTTACTCATCTATTCCTTAAATTTCAGAATATTTTCAGTGCTTGAACCTGTGACCAATATATCATCCACGTACACACCAATTATCAATGACATATTCCCTTCACGTCTAGTATAAACTACATGTTCATACGGGCATTTCTCAAAACCCAATTGTTCTAAAAAAGCTCCTCAACCGTGCATACCAAGCGCTTGGAGCTTGCCTAAGTCCGTACAATGCTTTCAGCAATTGGTAAACTTTTCCATCCTGTCCTTTTACTTCATAACCAACTGGCTGGACTACATAAACTTCTTCATCGATCTCACCATTAAGGAAAGTTGATTTTACGTCTAAATGATGTATTTCCCAGTTGTTCGTTGCTGCAAAAGCAATTAGCAGACGAACTGTCTCCAACCTAGTACCGGGGAAAATACTTCATCAAAATCTATTCCCTGCTTTTGATCGTAACCCTTAGCCACAAGTCTCGCCTTGTACTTCACAATAGTTCCGTTCGAATCCTTCTTGATTTTAAACACTCATTTTAACCCGATCGTCTTGTAACCTTTTGGTAAATCTGTCAACTTCCGTGTATTGTTTTTCTCTATTGATTCGAGTTCTGTCTCCATCGCCTGCCTCCATTCTTTTTCTTGAACTGCTGTTTCAAGTGTGCTTGGTTCTTCGACGTTTAACAATAACTAATCATCATCCAACTCTATCTCAGATGTCTCATCATATATGTCACTCAGTAGCCTAAACTTTCGGGTTTCATTACTCATTGTGACCGACCCTGACCCTTGTTCTCTTGTTGAAGAAGAGTTGTATGTATCAGTCGTTTCACCTCTATGACTGAGCACTGGAGTCGATGGCTCACTTGATTCATTTGTTTCACTTTCTGTTTCTGCATTTCTTGTATCACCCATTTCTTCGACTATGTGCTCAACTTAACTGTACAACTCGATTCCAGAAAATGTAGCCTCACTGTCAGTTTGTTGCTCTCACTGCCAAACCTCATTTTCTAGGAATACTACATCACGACTAACACAAATGACTCCCTCCTTAGGATCATATAGACGATTGGCTTTGGTCTCTGGTTCATTTCCCAAATAGATAATTGGTTTGCTACGATCGTCTAGCTTACTTGTGTGCAGCGATGGAACCTTCATGTATGCCATACACCCAAAAATCCTTATATGTTGCAAATCCGGCTTTCATAACCAAAAATTAATAAAACAAAATATTTAAAATGGTATGCGATAATATAAAATATTTTCAAACGATAATAATCTTTCATAAAACTATATGTAATATAAAATTATTTGACATTTTTTAGGTAAAAGTATATTTGGAAGCATTTTTTTAGGTAAAGGTGTATTTGGAAGCATTGTCTTCGGGCTAGGGCTAATTTTATCTTCGAAATAAATGAGTTAAATATCAGACTATTTAGTGCAGGTTAAATATCATTACTTTGATAATATTATGTTATTACTTTGATAATATTATGTTATGTTCGAATGAACTTTTCTTATAGAATCACATTACAAAATTATAAGAAAAAATAATTCCATGACTTGATTCTCTAACCACAAACTCCAATCCACATATGAAACACGATTTCGGAATCTCCTCTCAATCTGAGGAAACCTTCTCTCTCAAGAAACTTTAAAGAAAATCTTAAAGATGAATTATTAGTTTCTTGATCTCAAAGAAACTAATAATTAAAGCTGTATTGATTCATATATTGATTTAGGATTCAGTGTTGTTTGCGGTAAGAAGGTTTGCTGCCTTCTTCGTGGTTTTTGCAGGCTCTGCCTGTGAAGATGGCGACTCTAGATGAAGCAGAGTTTCCACCCTTGCCTGGTACAACTGGTAGCGTCAAGGTAGGTTCTGTGAGTAAATCGTACTCTGATGTGCTATTGAAGAAGGACGTGGTATCGGAGTACAAGTCAGAAGTTATTAAATCTTTTGAAGATCATAATGTTATCAGATTCACAAGTCAGGTGAAACACAGTCTTTGTGCAAAGTCAAGAACGACTCTAATCGCTAAATTTAATGATGGAATCCCAAAGAAACAAGTGTTTCAAAGTTTCCTAGAGTCTTTTAAGCTCAAGGGAGAGTTTAACTATGTTACGATAGACTCTAGACAGGTTCTTGTGGAATTCACGATGCTGGAAGATGCTGGTAGATTGTGGATAAATAGGTTTTGGAAAGTGGATGGTAAGATGATGAGGGTGGTGAAGTGGTGTCCACAGAGTTCTAGGAGTTTTGAATGCCCAGTTGCATTGCTCTGGGTCAGGTTTGAAAAAGTCCCAGAGTTTATGTATAACAGTTCTGTTATACATACTATGGCTGCATCTCTGGGTTTTGTTCATCATGTGGTGATCCCTGAGTCTAACAGAGCTAACTGGAACGCGTGCTTTGCGTTAATAGAGATAGATGTCTCAAGAGCTCTCAAGTTTAAATTAAAGATTGAGTTTGGTGAAGAAGAATGGCATTATATAAGTGTCAGCTATAAAAATGCTCCAGGGTACTGTAAATCTTGTAATCATGTGGGACATATGCAAGAAAATTGTAAAAAGAATAAAGCTTTGGTTGGAAAGAATGTGAAAGAAACTGTTGTTATTAATGAAAGAGGTGATGTTCAGAATGATTCTTTACAGATTGTGGACAAGCCTAGCTCTACTTCTGTGTCTAACAAAGTTCAAGCTTTTACTCATGTATATAGAAGGAAGTTAAAGTCTATAATTACCAAAAAAGATAGATCGACTGTGTCTTGCCCTTCTACTAACGTGGTTAGCCCTGTGAAGGAGAGGTCTGTTTCAAATCATGATCCTGATATAATTAGCGCTCTTCAAAACCTGGAAGAAGAAGAGAATGATTTAGAAAGGGGTATTTTACATGATTCTCCTAGAAATGGTAAGCCTGGCAGTTATAATCCTTCTCCTAAGATGAGTTCAAATGATAATGCAAATGATTTTGAGACTGTCATTTCTAGAAAAGTTAAGTCTGCAACAAGGAATAGCAATGGAAAAAAGTTGACTATAAACTCTCTTAGAAAGAGAGAAATGATTCCAAAAAACTATGCATCTGATAATGATTAAAATTATCAGTTGGAATGCAAGGGGAATACACAATGACCCTACGATTGCTAGGCTAAAATATCTTATAAAAAATGAGAATGTTAAACTGTTAGCTATTCAGGAGCCTATGGCAAGGATTGACAAGGTGGAATTGGTGGCTAAAAGGCTTGGTTTTGAGAATTGTCTGGTTAATACTTCTAACAAAGTGTGGCTATTCTGGCCAAGGGACATAAGTGTTGTGGTTATTTTAGATAATGAGCAGTTTTTACATGTGAAAGTTAATTATACTTCATTCAACTACTTTTTTACTTCAGTATATGCAAAAAATCAGAGATTGCAAAGAAAAGTGTTATGGAGTCAGTTAAGTAGCTTTACCTGTGATGGGCCTTGGCTCTTGGCTGGTGACTTTAATGCCATCAGATGCCCTGATGACCAGCTTCATTGCTTGACATATGATGCAGCTAGTGCAGAAGACTTTAATGATTTCATTCGAAATTGTAACTTGGAGGCACCTGGATACTGTGGATCTCGCTACACCTGGAGTAACAATAACAACTGGAAAAGATTAGATTGGGTGTTTATGAATCAGAATTTGCAAGATAATTTAAGGGTTCAGGTTTGTCACATGGTCAGAACCTGCTCTGACCATGCACCTTTACTTATCTCTATATATAATGACTCTAGCACAAACTCTATGAGTAAGAAAAGTTCTTTTAAGTTTATCAATGCTTGGACCAATCACCCTGACTTCTTGACTAGTGTAAGTCAGAATTGGGCCAAGCATTGCAATGGAGAGAATGGTACCATCTTTTGGTACAAACTCAAGCGTTTAAAAAATCATTTGAAAAAATGGAATACTGAAGTTTTTGGAAACATTTTTACTAAGGTTAAAGAGGCTAGTATTGAGGTAGAGAATTGTGAGTTGATTCATCAGTCCTCAAAAGATATTGTTTCAAAATCAAATCTTTCAAAGGCTAATAGCTTATTTTAGCTTTAAAAGATGAGGAAAGTTTTTGGAAGCAGAAATGCTTCAATTCATGGTTAAATGACTGTGATGGAAATACAAAATTGTATCACAGTTATGTTTCTAAAAAAAGGAAGAAAAATACTATTAATGGCATAAAGGACAATGATATATGGCTTACTACTGAGTGTGACATTACATCTTCTGCAGTGAATCACTTTAAATTGATTTTGTCAACTGTGCCTGAAATTAGTTCTGATTTTAATGTGCATGACTCTATACTAAACAACATACCAAAGTTAGTTTTGGACAGGGAAAATACAGAGATATTGAAACCTACATCAAGTGAGGAGCTCAGATCTATTCTAAGTGCCATGAAGCAAGACAGTGCCCCAGGCATAGATGGGTTTAATGTCTCTTTCCTAAAACATTGTTGGGCTATTATAAACTGTGATTTATGTAAAGCTATTAATGCTTACCTGGCAGGGTGTGACATTCCAAATGGAGTGTTTGCCACTGGGATTGTTCTTGTCCCTAAAATGGCAAATCCAATATCCTGGAACAATTATAGGCCACTTAGTATGTGTACTATAATAAATAGACTAGTTTCTGCTCTTATAAACAGTAGAATGTCATTAATTCTACCTAAATTAATCTCTCGTGGACAGAGTGCATTTGTAAAGGAAATGTTAATACATGAAAACATATTAATCATAAAGGAAATGTTGCATCACATAAAGAGGAAGCCTTCTAAAGGCAATATCATCATGCAACTGGACATGACAAAGGCGTTTGACAGGATGTCTCACGCCTTTGTGCTTAGAACTTTAAAATGTTTTGGGTTTTCTGAAAAAGTTGTGTTGCTAATAAACAAGATGATTTCAAAAGTGATGGTTTCGGTTCTTATTAATGGGTCTTCCTCAGGGTACTTCCATCAGAAAACAGGTTTGAGACAAGGGGATCCTTTGTCTCCTTGTCTCTTTATCCTGGCAGAGGAAGCACTCTTAAGGGGATTAGAAAATTTATATGCTGCTAATGCTAACATGCAATTTTTTACAAGATCAAGATACATATTACCTTGCATTGCATTTGCTGATGACATAGTTGTGTTCACTAACAGTTCACCTGCAGCAATAAAGAATTTGAGTTACATTTTAAACAAGTATCAACAGGAGTCTGGTCAACTTATAAATGTAGAAAAGACAAGAGTTATTACCTCATCAAGATGTTCTGGTGCAAATTCAGCAAGAATTAATGCTACTATGGGGTTCAAGACAGACAATGCACCATTTACATACTTGGGAACAACTATTGCTGCAAACAACAAGGGAGTACATTACTCTTCTCTCTTAGCTAAAATACATAATAAAATAAGTGATTGGGACCTAAAGAACCTGTCTTACAGTGGCAGATTGTCACTTATAAGACATGTTCTTTACCCAATTGTCTTTTTCAGGATGCAAAACAGCATAATTCCTAAACATATATTGCATAAAATTGAACTATGTTTCAATAAGTTTTTATGGAGGCCTAAGGTGAATGAATGTGCTTTGCATTGGGCTGCTTGGAGTAGTCTATGCAAACCATTTGGGGAAGGTGGCTTAAATATTAAGCTCTTATCTGAAATACAGCAGACCTTTTCCTATAAGCTATGGTATATATTTAGAAAAGGAAAATCTTTATGGTCAGACCTAATGCTAAAAACTTACTGTTTTGACAAGCATCCTATGATTGCTAAGTGTGGGTCTACTGACTCAATAGTTTGGAAAGGCCTTTGTTCTATTAGAGAAGGGGCTGATAAATTTATTCAATGGATTGTGGGTCAAGGAAATGTGGATTTCTGGAGAGACTCTTGGCATAAGCTGCCTCCTATAGTCTCTACTCAAAACTCTTGGTATCTGCCAGCAAAAGTAAAAACGTTTTGGAAACAGGATGGTTGGGATTCTACTCTATTATCTCTCCTTACTCACGAAAGACAGAAACACATTTATAGTGTTAAAATCAATAGTGAAAAGGAGGACAGTATAGAGTGGTGTATCTCAACTGATAAAAGTTTTAGTACAAAAAGAACATGGGAAAACATAAGAGTAAAACCCAATAGTTCATATTTTTTTAAGAAGATATGGCACAGTTTCATACCAACAAAATTTTCATTTCTTTGCTGGAGGGTTTTGAAGAGTTTTGTTCCAACAGATATCATTTTAAAAAGAAAACATATTGCTATTGTTTCAAGGTGCCAATTTTGCTGCAATTGTGAAGATATCAATCATCTTTTCATCAATTGTAGCTACTCTTGGTGCCTTTGGAATTACTATGGGTCTATGTTCGAAATTCCTGTTAGAAGGTTTATGACCCTAAGACATATGCTGCTTGTTTGGTTTAAGTCAACTAACAACAAATTTCATGTTACACACATTGTTCCACAGATTATTATGTGGACAGTATGGTATAACAGGAATTGTTGTAAGCTTGACAAACCAACTGATAATTTCTACAAGGCTGTTAACAGAATCAATAGGTTTATTTTGGGAATCGATTCAAAATTTAAGGCTAAACACTGGATTAATGTGGAAGATGCAGGTTCTATGTTGGGTGCGTTATCTATAGGTAGGAGAAAAGCGACTTACCGGTCATGGAGAGCTCCAGCTCAGGGTAGGATAAAAATCAATTCGGATGGAGCTTGCAGTTTCAACGGCGAGGCATCTGGTGGATACATTGTTCGAAATCACCTGGGAAACTGCATTGAGGGGGCTAGCTTTCTGTTTGGAAAGCTAAACCCTCTTCAAGCAGAGAGGCGTGCCCTGGTTGAGGCACTTCTGCTGTGTCGAAGGCGAGGCTGGTGCTACGTAGATCTGGAGACTGATTGTGAGACGTTGGTGAGAAGGATATCTTCTGGTGACTTATCACATGATGTTGGGTTGGATGTTTGTAGAACTCTGTTACTGCCATCAATGAAGCTTAGCCACATTTCCAGATCGGAAAATGTGGCGGCGGATTGGGTTTCGAAATGGAGCTTAAAAGAGAAAAGAAACAAGGTTTTTGAAGGTGGTGAGATGCCTAACGCTCTGCTGGCTATTGTGGTGCTAGAAAGTATGGGAATAGGGTATATTGACCCTGGTTAGAGTTGTGAAAATAGGGTTTGGTCTGTGAAAGAGAGAAGGTTGAAGAAAAGGGGATTTAGGGTTTCTGATTGGGGTTTCGCTTTGCCCTGTGTTAGTAATGCCTTGTTGGGCCTCTATATCTCTCTTAAGCCCTATTTAGTTTGGGTATTAGCCCTATTTTTGGGATAACCTTGTAATTCTCCGGTTTATTAAATAAATGAAATGAAATTTTTGCTAAAAAAAAAAAAACATTACAAAATTATAAAATATTTGTTTGCTTTGTAAATATAAGAATATATTACAATTTTGAACACCAAATCAGCATCAAATAAGTTTGAATCCTTGTTATTCTAATTCCTTTAATTAGTTTCCTTATTTGCTTATAAGGAACAAATTTCCAATGCCATCCTTTTTAGTATAGAGCTTAGAATGCCATTTTCACACCAAAAACAAGTTTCTGAAACATATTGATCAGTTTTGTGATATAAATCCTCTCCAGAAATTGCCTTACGATAATTTAAATTTGTTTTGAAATATTTGATATTTTGAGAACAAGACCCCGAGCATTGATAATTTTAGAGTTGAGAGCTTGGCGCTCCAAGATTCTTTCGAATTCCTTTCTTTAATGGCCACCTCCAGTCATCTTCCCCGTTTCCCCAAACTCTTCTATCCCCCTTCGTTTGTTCTTCTTAGATAGAATCTCTTCTATCTTTATTCTGTTCTTCCCCTGTTTTGTGATTCTCTCTGTTTTTTGTTCTTCGTTTGAATCTTTTACATTCTCTGTAATTCTCCATCTCTTTCTCTTTTGTGCTTATGGATCCGTTTCCTTCTGTCAAGGAAGTTTATGGCTCTTCCAGTAACAAGAATGATACTAATCGAGATGAGGACTTGAGCAGGTTCAAAGGTGTTACGTATGCCAATATCGTAACTGCTAATCCTAAGAGTGACAATCTGGTTCAAGAAAACGTGATTTATAAACAAGATCATGTGTCTATGCAATACGATGATAAATCACTGGTTTATTTAAAATCTAAATCCAAACACACGGTGGTGTGTAAATGTTCTACAGGATTGCCAAAACAAATGGTGCTGCAAGAGTTTCTTGACCAGTTTCGATTCTCTCATGATTTTAATTATTCTGTAAGGGACTCTAGGCACATTTTCATTGAATTTGATTCTTTCAACGATTACTGCAAGATTTGGAAAAAAAGTGTGTGGACTCTGGGCAATACTCGAGTCAGATTGTTAAAATGGTTTGAAGGGTTCAACACCAGGGTTGAAAGTTCGATTACACCTATATGGATCAGAATTGAAAGCCTTCCAGAGCATATGTATAATAAAGAAATCATATCTGATATTGCTTCTTCTTTGGGTTCCCTTATGGAGGTCAAAGTTCCTTTGAAGAATAGAGCTCATTACAATCACTGTCTGGCGAGAATTGAATTTGATGTTGCTGGTAAACTTTATCATGATGTTTGGGTTGGATTTGGTGGTAATATGGGCTGTTGGGTGAGAATCGTTTACCTTAACCTGCCCAAGTATTGCAGTTTTTGTTTTCATATTGGCCACGATGTTGAACATTGCAAAAGAAAGGTTACTGTGGCTGATGTTGGCAAAGATCAAAATGAAAATCAACCTGGAATCAAGAGTGCTGATCGTGTTCAAATTGCATCTAATGGCTTAGTGATTAACAGCACGAATAAAGTTGATTCTCAACCTATTGAGGATGTTTTAAAAGATAATGTTATATCATCCCAGGAGATTCAAGGTGCTGTGCAAGATTTAGCTTTGGGTTCTAGTATTGTTGCTAAGGCCAAAACTTGTACTACTCCTGATGTTCAATATGGTAGTATGCCATCTACTCCTTTACGCAATAACATCAGCGAGGATGCTCTATCTGATCCTGGAGACACGTTCAAAGATAAGAACAAACCTGTTCAAAATGTTGATGAATGTAATGAGACCATGAATCAGCAAAGTTATGCTGACAAAGTTGAGGAAAGAACCTGTTATTTTGATAGGCAAGGCTCTGTTAATAGGAATGATGAAATTATAGGAGCCTTGCAAAGCCCTGATGAAGTTAACATTAATATTGGCTATGAGAACCTGGCATCTGATTCTTCTCCAAAAGCTGTTGAGATCTATTCTAAAGCTTCTGATGTCCATCCTAAGGTTGTTAAAGATAAAGATTCTGTTATTAGGAAAAGATTGACTAGAAGCCAGCTGAGGAAAGGAGGGTCTGAGGATGAAGAGGAATTCAGTTCGATAATCAGCAAACAAGTTAGGCAAGCTCGAAAGAAGGGGCTGGCAAAAAGACAGCTCTCTGTCTCAAGTAACTCTAAACGATCCCTTTCATATGATTAACATTATTAATTGGAATATACGTGGTATCAAGGACAAATCTTCTTTTCGAAGACTTAAGTTTCTGTCTAACAAAAATAAGGCTTGTATTTTGGTTGTTCAAGAACCTTTAATTGATAGTGTTAATATTAGGCTTTATGCTTCTAAGTTGGGTTTTAGTAATTCTGTTAGTAATTGTTCTAACAAAATCTGGGTGTTTTGGAATGATAGCCTTAACATCTCTGTTCTGATTGATCATGTGCAGTGTCTTCATCTTGAGGCTAGTCACATTCTTTTAAATATTAGTGCTCTCTTTACATTTGTATATGCTAAATGCCAGCGTCTAAATAGGATCAGTCTTTGGGACACTCTCAATAGTATTGCTGTTACTGATATGCCTTGGTTAATATGTGGTGATTTCAATACTATTAGGTCGATTGATGATCAGGTGGGATGTTCTACGTTTTGTCAAAATAGTACTGATGATTTTAATAGAATGATCTTAGGCTGTGGGTTACAGGAGGTTGGTTTCATTGGCTCTCGCTTCACCTGGTCTAACAAGGCTAAGTGGCGCAGGTTGGATTGGGTCTTTATCAATGAGGCTTGGCTTGCTTTGTTTACTAACAACTCTGTTATTCATAAAGCTCGTACTGGTTCTGATCATGTTGCCATGCTTATTAGTGTTTCCAATGCTTCTCACTCTTTTAAAACTAGTTTCAGGTTTCAGAATATGTGGCTCTTGGATAAAGGTTTTATGGACGTTGTTACTAACAACTGGTCTAGGTTCATGGATGGTGATCCTCTTCATGTTTTTTGGTTTAAGTTAAAGCGATTAAAGAGCTGTTTGAGTGTTTGGAATAGACAGTGTTTTGGTGACATTTTTTGTAGGATTAAGTCCCTTGAAGATGAGGTGCTTAGGGCTGAAATAAACCACCAAAATGTTAACAATAATGATTCTAAAATCAATCTCAACAAATTTAATTCTTTATTATCAAATGCTTATAGAATTGAAGAGGAATTCTGGTTACAAAAATGTAATGTTGATTGGATAAAAGATGGAGATAACAACTCCAAATTTTTTCATAGTTATGTAAATAATAAAAGGAAAAAACAGGAGATCCATGGTGTGAAGGTTGACAATGCTTGGATAGTGGATAAAGAAGAAGTTGGTGCCTCTGCTGTAGAATTCTTCACTAATGCCTTGGCTTCCAGCCCCTACAATGAAAATCAAGATGAGTCAGTTTGTTTAAATCATTCTATGTTTGATAATATTACAAGTGTTATTACCAATGATGATAATAAAAGCCTTCTCAAGCTTCCTAGTGAGGATGAAGTCTATATGACTATTTGTAGCCTTAAGTCTAATAGTGTTGCTGGTTTGGATGGGTTTAACCAAACCTTTTATAAACAATGCTGGCCTATTATTAAACATGATTTACTTGCTGCTCTTCACCATTTTATCAGAGGCTTTAAGATTCCTCATGGGGTTTTGGCTACGGGTCTTTGTCTCATTCCAAAATCTATCAATCCTTCTGGTTGGTCTGATTATAGACCTATAAGCCTCTGTTCTTTACTTAACAGAATCATGTCTAGGCTGTTAAATAATAGGCTTGTGTCTTTACTGCCTAAAATCATCTCTAAAACCCAAGGGGGGTTTGTTCCTGGTAATTATGTTCATTCTAATATCTTAACTGCCAAGGAACTTCTGTTTGATATAAATAGAAAGCTTAAGAACAATAACATCATCGTCCAACTGGATATGTGTAAGGCTTTTGATAAATTAAGCCATTCTTTTATTCTAAAAGTTCTTTCTAAGTTTGGTTTCTCAATCAGATTTGTTAATCTTATTGCTAGCATGATAACTAACATAAAGGTCTCTATTCTTATTAATGGAGCTACTTATGGGTTTTTTAAAACTTTGAAAGGGCTTAGGCAGGGGGACCCCCTGTCCCCTAGCCTTTTTATCATTGCTGAGGAAGTCCTCCTCAGAGGTATCTCTTCTCTTTTCCAGGTAAACAAAAGCATGAGATATAGAAGTAGAAGTAAACTTTGTATTTCTAATTTGGCCTTTGCAGATGATATCTTGTTGTTCACTAATTGTAAGGAGACTACTTTAGTCTCACTTAACTCTTTCTTACAGGAGTATCAGGCTATCTCTGGTCAAGTTATAAACAAACAAAAGACTAAGGTTATTATAGCTAATGGCACTAGTGTGGCTAAAATCAGATCCATTGGTAATATCACTGGTTTTAATAACACTTCACTGCCTACTGTTTATCTTGGTATAACTATTGGTACAAAAAACAACTCTACTATATATATAAACCTGCTTAAGAAGCTCAATGATCGTATATCTTTGTGGGAATCTAAGCATTTGTCGTTTGCTGGTCGTCTTACTCTTATTAATTCTGTCCTCATGAACATTGTGATTTACTGGATGCATGCTAATGTTATTCCTAATAATATTATTTCTAAGATTGAGAAAGTTTTTAATGGCTTCCTTTGGGGCTCTACTAGTGTTGATAATAAGATGCACTGGTGTTCTTGGAAGACTGTTTGTAGAAGTTTTAAAGAGGGAGGTCTAAACATCAGGAACTTGTCTGATGTTCAAACCTCTATCTCTTGTAAACTTTGGATGCAGTTCAGGGAAAATAGGCTGCTTTGGTCTAATCTGGTGCATGATATTTACTGTGGTAAGAGGCATCCTATGCAAATTATCAACAATGCTAAAGGTTCAATGGTTTGGAACAGGCTTATCAGGATTAGGCATGTTGCTGAGCAACATATCTGTTGGTCTCTGGGTGAAGGTAATGTAAGTTTTTGGTTGGATAGGTGGGCTAGTCCTAACCCTCTGTTGATTTTGGATAACTCTTTAGACAATTCCTGGTTTCATAATGACAAGGTCAATATGTATTGGTCTGGTAATCAATGGAGTCTGGATAGTATATCTAATCTTATTAATCCTAAGGATTTAGATATAATTAATAACTGCTACTTTAATCCTAATGGTCAGGATAAGATTATCTGGAGCCTTTCTAATAATGGTCATTTCAACCTTAAGAGTACCTGGGATTATATTAGAGCTAACTATTGCAAATCTATTGTTTACTCTAAGATTTGGAATAACTTAACTCCTAAAAAACATGCTTTTATTCATTGGAAAGTCTTAAAAAATTTCATATCCACTGATTCTGTTCTTAGAGATAGACACATTGTGGTTGTCTCTAAGTGCCAGTTCTGCCTTAATTCTGAAACTACTCAGCATCTCTTTATTGCTTGCAATGTTACTTGGGGTGTTTGGCTTCACTTTGCCAACATTTTTAATGTTACTATCTTTAGATACATGACTACTATGCATATGACTAAAGCCTGGTTTAGTCTCTCTAAAAGTTCTAAGCATATCAGCAATATTATTCCTACCATCATCTTTAGCCTGATTTGGAGATTTAGAAACAATGCTAAGTATAATAATGCTTCTATCTCTACTTGCTTTATTATTAACAAGGTTTATGATTCTATATACCTCATGAATTGTGCTGGTATCTTCAAACCTATTCACTGGGCTCATGTTACTAATGCTGCTGCTAGATTTGGTTTGTTCAATCTTTCTCACAGGATCTCTAACAGGCCTTTAATTACTAAATGGACTGCTCCTTTTTCTGGCCGTTTAAAACTTAATACTGATGTTAGTGTAGCCTACAATGGTGAGGCATCTGGTGGTGTGATTCTCAGAGATAATGATGGTTTTCTGATTCAGGCTAATGGCTTTCTATATGGTAAACTCTGCCCTCTTTATGCTGAAGCCAGGGTTCTCCTAGATGGTCTGATCTTATGTAACTTTAAAAATCTAACGAATATTGATGTTGAAACAGACTCTTCTATATTAGTTACCTACATTAAATCTGACATTAGTCTAAATGTCCCCTGGTCTCTATCTTCTACTATTAAATGTTGCAAAGGCCTTATGAACCCTAATATGACAATCAACCATGTTTATAGAGGCTCTAATCGGGCTGCCGATTGGCTAGCCCGATGGACTATCAAGTGCAAGATGAAACTGGAGTATGATTTCATATCATCTCCAGCTGAATTGAAATCAATTTTAATTCTAGAAAGTTTAGGGGTACCTTATATCAATCCCGGATAGTCTGCTTGTTCGATTCCTTCTGTTTCAGGTGCTAGGATCTTGACTGCGAGCTTCCTCGATTGCTTCTGGGAGCATGATTGCTCTTCCTCATCTATTCGCTCGCATGTGGATGGACTCGACATCGGTGGTTTTCAGCTCTTCTGGGTTGCTGGTTCCTTTCGTCACCGGTGGATGGTTTCGTCATCGGAGGCTTTGATGGTTTCCTTGTTTGTCCAGGTTTTTGTGAGGCTTCCTGCTTCTGGTGGATCTACGATCTCAGGAGCACCTTCCCCGTTCTTTCACTCTTGAGAATGATTACTAGGAGAGAGCTACACTAAGTCGCAGATTTCCTTTCCAGAAGTTTTGCCTTGAAGATCGTTTGTTTCGGCTTCGTCTTTGAGTTTTGTTTTCTGTCTAATTTAGGTTTAGGGTTTTTCGATTTGGGGATCGATTGGGAGGATGTACTGTGTGTTTGTTAGAATTGGAAACTTTTTGGGTATCTCTCTTTTCAGGGCATTTCTTTTGCCTTAATATTTTTGTAATGTTTGGGGTTTTAATAAATATTTGGCTTTGGTTTTAAAAAAAAAATATATATATATATATATATATATATATATATACTTATCATTTTTTAAAATTACTTCCTATTAAGCACAATGGACAGCACCGAATCAAGTCTTAGAAAAAAAAAAGAAATACGTAACTAACGATTTTACAAAATCAATCTCCTACAAAACCAAAACCGAAAAGGAAAAGGAAAGACTTACGGCATTACTTTCCCTCAAAAATCTTATTTCTCAGAGCTATATCGGAATCCCTTATTTTAAAATAAAAAAAATACCCAATCTTGACTCGCTTCACTTGCCTTTAATTAATGGTAAATCTTGCCTTTAATTAATTGTAAATTTTGACTCAGCTTCTAAAAAATACGACGTTTCTGCATTAGTTAATGAAAAAAAAAATTATTGTAAGCATAATATAAAATTATTATTGGCTTTGCAGTTGAGGCAAAGTTTGTTACTTCAATTACCTGATTTACATAAACCCTCGTAGGTCTTTTATCAGGACGCTCCAACCTAAGGTACGGTTCATAATCACCGTATCCAGCTCTTCTCTATATACATATGAATCACAAGTCAGTCCGAGTCATAATAGTATCAATTAAGAGGCATTAGAGAAAAAGAGTACCCGAAAATAGTTAAACAGAACATCTGAATCCTCTAGGTAGTCAGGACGACGGAATGACAAAAATGCAAATTTCCACTGAAATGAGGGCAAAGGTGAGAAAATATAGCGACGCAAAAAAATTCAGTGACATGCAGGAACGAAAGGGAATTACCTTGGATAACTCCTCCTTAGGCACCCGCAATCTCTTTTGTACCTTCACCTTGATATCTGCTAAAGTCTCACCTTCTTTGATAGCCAAAAGGAAAGGTTTACCAAAATACTGTCCTTGCTGTTGAAAGAACGGAAGATTTAATGAAACCTTTTAGCTGTCAATTGGTGTTACAATAATCGAAGTAGTTTCTAAGTCGTCCAGAGCTCGTTCATATGTTATTACCTTCTGAGTTTGTGCTGAAACCTTAGCGAAGTGGTAAACACGGACCAAACGATCCTTAGGACCAAGATTTTTGTCTTCTTCTGGAATCTGAGAGTTAAGTCAAACAAAGTGTTAGCTTTTCTCTAAAACAATGTTAGCATATTACACTGCACATTTGTAATATCGACCATGAAAAGACAAGACTTGCCTCTTCGGCACGTAAAGTCCAGTATTTGTCATTTATAATATCGATTTTTTCATGGAGAGGAAAAATCTGCAAGGATGAAACGACAGAATGTTGAGTTATATGAGATAAGAAACTGCAGGTAGCTGCTTTAAAATTAGAGATTTCATAGACCAGCCACATGAAACTGATTAACTTATGTCGTACCTTGGAAATCTTGTGAGCAAAGACCTCGAGCAATCTAAGTTCTGCATCTGGGTGTGATAGCTCTACCTGTTTCAAGAAGGATATTCTACATCAGTATCTAAGCCTAAATTCTCAGGCTAACTTTCTTACTCTCTTTGAGTTGAAATAACTTGGAACATCTAATAATTTGTAGAACTACACAGTAGCCAAAACATTATATTTAGAACCTCCAACAGCAGAGCTCTGGCCATACAGTGTTAGTGATGTCAATCATTTTGTACAGCTTGAAGTCACAAAAAATGAATTATTAACAAAGCATCACAGCTCAAAATGCACAGAGCTAAAAGAGAAGAAAGCTCCACGTCAAACAACAAAACCATCCATTCTCAAAGAGTGACATAGACTAAAATTCAAATCAGACTAAAACTGACCTTTGTCTTAAGTTCCTTAATAGCATCACCTACAGTGCTCTGTTTAGGTAATCTGATGTGATGAATTATCACCTGACAAAATACAATGAATAGCCAAATCTGTAAAAACTATCCAAATGAGCAGCATGAATTAAGGACTTAATAGACGTCTCCTACATACTTCATCCTTTGTAGCATGATGGAAAGAAACTTGCAGGTTTTTTAGAACTTGGGTGTCCAAAACTTCGTTATACAAAATATCAGAAGCCTGTAAAATGAGAAAACATTAGCTCATAGAAACGAAGCAAAAATAAGAAGAACTAACTTATGTCCTCTTACGTCAATTACCTGATTTACATAAGCTCTCTTAGGTCTTTTATAAGGATGCTCCAACCCACCGTATTCATCTCTTCTCAATTTTTTATATTTATGTTTTGCAGCTAGAATATTATGAATCGCGGGATCGACTATTACGCACGGACACGATTCTTCTTCCGGGCTTAAATCAGTAAACTGGTTTATTCCCATATACCATGTAGTGTTTTTGTTTTTGTTGAAGTTTTCAATAATTTTTAAATTATTTTTAAATATTTCAAATCTTTTTTGGGTTTCTGAGGTGTTAGAGTAAACTTTTTGGTACTTAGACATCCAGTCTCCGAATTGTTTTCTGAGGAATGACTCCTTTTGTGAACGAGACACCGATAAAGATATTGATACAGAAAGAATAAAAAGTAGAACTATCACTGTAGATTTCATTGCTTCAAAATTTTATCAAAAATAATGGAGGTTAAGGGTCTGTACAAAAATAATAAAGGTTCTGTTAAGACGGAAGTGATATATATATAATGTTTTGGATGAGAAGATAGTCGAAGATAGTGACCAATAGATAAGATATTAAGATAAGATAGAGAAGATAGAAATAGAGGAAACTGAAAAGAGTGAATTTAGTCGGTTTTAACTCGAAAAAAAACAAACTTTTCTAGTTACTTTTTCTACCGTTTCTTTTATTTATGTTCAAAATCAAAACTAAAGAAGTCGAAACAGTAAAACCTTGAAGAAAATGTTTTACCTGCAAACCCACCACTCTCTATCACTCTTCTCCGCCGCCATTTCGCTTCCCCCACCGCCGCCTCCTCGTCAAAACTCCGCGATTACTACAATTTCACTCCCCCTGATTCACTCTCCCCCGATTCTCAATCCCCTAACCCTAGCTTTAAGAAAAAGGAGAAACCGCGATACAAGCCACCGTCCTTCCTGGAAGGAGTAAAGAAGGTTCGCTCGAATCTACCCTTCGATTTCCGGTATAGCTACACGGAAAGCAGCCCTTACGTGAGACCTATCGGGCTAAGGGAACCGAAATACTCACCAAAATACACAAGAAAATGCTAATATGTTCAAACCACTGCATATGGTACCTTTTTTTTTTCTCAAGAAAAGTTATTTCACATGTCGTTCACCACTTATTATCTACTTTCTTGTAGATTAGTAAGATGAATAATCAAAGATTTGTTAATTTTTAACCATTTCGATGTGATTTGAGTTTTTGGAATCTATTGTGAGTTTTAAAAAAAAATCATATAAGATGGTTTTGAGCAAGTTTATTTTTTCTCGTTACTTAAAATCTGCAAATTGCATCTACCTAATTATATAATAATGAAATACATGTTTTCTAAATCTCACATCCTATATCTACTTCTAAACTATTCGTATCTATTAATTAGAACATAACCTAAGTATTATGTATATTCACGGTAATCGTTGACTTTATATAATACTTTCACAACTAACATGAGATCATTTTGTTTGTTCCCTATAAAAGGATACGTGTGGTAGTTCTTATATAATCGCTTGTAATATAAAAAAAATGAAACATTGTAGTATAAGTATTTATGTATTTAAGTATTTATGCATTATTTACGAATTTCGTATTGAATTTCGCATGAGTAATGTAAACGTTTTTTGTTTGTATTTATGATCATTTTATGCTTTATAATAGGTGTTTAGTTGTCTTATATCTGATAAGGAAATATGATATTGAGGATCAAAATGTAATAAATAAAATCTCATATGATAAATTACATAGTTGTGAGGGAGATTTAGAGTTTTATGTAAAGATAAAAGGCTAGTATGCAATTAGACCATTTATGTAAGAGTCTTTGCGCCTATATATAATGGGCATGGCTGAACTATTGACAGGGATTCTGACTTTTTGATAAAATATCTTCTTCTCGACTTTCTCTCTCTAAATTTTATTTCTTTTAATTTCTCTCTAGGAACAGATTTAATCAACACCAATATTGTTTGTGATTAACTTATGTTATGAATTATCAATAATTATTATATTCAAGTTGTGATGCGGTTTTTAATATATTATAAAATAATTGATGCAAATGATACAAAGAGAAGTAAAGCGAGGATAAAAAAATATAGTTGTCAACACCAATTGATAACGTACCTTATACCGTCCAGACTTAAATAATGGCAATTAATATTATATTGCGAATAACAAAACCATCCATTGGATACATACTTTGGAGCTGATTCACAAGATTTTAAATTAGAGTCAAACAAAGAAAAGTTGATTCGTAACTTGGGTTCACATCCAAAGGATATATATCTTTAAACATCTATAACCCGATCAATGTATATAACATGAATAAAATATAGATAATTTGAAAAAAAATATTATTTTGTTGAAGGTCGATCATAATGGAAAATTGAAACTTCCATCGCAAGATTTTGTACTCAAATCCATCATCTGGATAGTTGACACGTAGGACGAGGAAGAGGGAGACGATGTTATCCAAAGATTATTCTATGACATGTATGAAAAATTATCGTGAAGATGAGAAGGATTCGAGGGGGCGAAAAAAGAGAGAAAATTTTGGACCAAGGATCCACCGATAGAGATCAAAGGTAACGAAAATATAGAATGAACATAAATAGGAGTAGCACTGCAACGTCCAATTATGATATAGGGGAAAAAACAGATTAGAAACAAAGTTGAGAGGAGAAAAGAAGATTTGGTTAACCAGAAAATCATATATACGAGGACAATACCAATCACGTTTATTTTTCCAGGATACGTCCCGCCACCAGAATTCATACCTCCACCGTGTTATTCTTCATAACATGTTATGTATCAGTTAATTATCCAAGCCAAGTTGCTTAACTAGACATACCCCAAAATACAAATTGAGTCCAACATGGACATCCACCAAATTATCCCAAGAGAAACAACAATATGGTCTTCTTGGATGGATGCATGGCATTCCACAACATCAACCAGGATACGTATACTCAAATACGTATAAACAGGTGAGCATACCGAATTATAAAAATTAATCAACGGATGTAATGTAAAAAAGGTTAGGTTTCAATAGGCTTACCCGTTCATGGAAAGTATATACAAATTTTAAAATGGTGAAGAACCTTAAGCAGATGAGGAGTCCCCACTAGCACGATAAATACTTTTTAAAGTCATGCTAGAGTATTACAATGATCACAAAATATATAATTGTGATGAGGAGATCTAAAACACCACATTCAACAATTTAATAACGATATGATGCGGTATAAAAAGGATGACTGAATCAACTGTCGAGCATTTTCCATAACCCTAAAGGAAACAATAATCTAATAGTTTAATAGTCTCTCACCGGTTTACATAAAAACTTATAAGATGCTCTCAATTGCGTTTAAAAATCAATTGGTATGTTCAAAAAAATTAAAAAGTGATAACGAGAGTCTGAAGGACTACAAAAAAATATTTATTGAAACAAAGTCAAAGTTATAGAGATTGCCACGATCTGGTGGCGGTAGTAGCTTTTAGATAATGAGTTAAACAATGAACCTTATCTAAAGCAATAATGGGAAAAAATCGTTAAACTTTGGAGATTTACTGGCCCAGATGAAACGATTGATCAAGAGGGTTGAGGCTGGTGTGGATTATTTTAGTCTGAAGGTAATTTGGTTAGGTGTTTTGTGGTATTTCAAAGGTATTTAATTTTTAAGTGGTTTGTAGTGAGAGATTTGAGCTGTCTGGTTGTATTAAATGTTCATTACCCTTATTAATGAAAGTGGTTGGGTATTTATAGCCTTAATTATGGGCCCCATGGGTTTCCGGGTCAAACTTATGAAACTGGGTCGAGTTCAAAAACTCATTAGTTTATTAAGAAGGTTACCAATTAGCTTAGTCAAAAGGTGATTAGTTTTTAATACTTTTGTCCAGTTCGGATGGTTCAGTGGGTGGTCCTTGTCCGAATTTCCTTTTTCCGGTTTCTACATTGAGTGGTGAATAAATCCGGACTCATCAGTAGCCCTTTTTTAGGTTTTTTTCGAAGGTCTTTGTCAAGACCTAAAAAATAGCCTTTGAGCACTTGTGACATTATCCGGAGGGATTTCGGATTGAGTAAAGGACTTATCCGGACTGAAAAAACTCTTCAGAAACTCAAAAGTTTTGCCATAGATCGTGGGACACGTGTCCTCTTCTGATTCGCCTTACCAACCGTTTTTCTCCTAGAATGGCGCTCCCACTCATTTCAAAAAGTAACCTCTTCAATTAATGCTGGTGACGTCAGCTCCGTCTTTAATCATTACTCCTATCTTTTCGTATTCTCCTAGGTTTCTGGGTATTTTTTTGTCTCTTTAGTATAAATTACCTCATTTTTCACTGTTTTACCATCTTCATCACTCTTTCACTCCTTTTCTTCAAAGCTTTCATCTCTCTTTTCAAAACCCGTTTTGGTGTAAGTTTATGTTGACAGCAAGAAACGCACTTGTAAGAGGTGGATGGCTTAATCTTTCAGAGTTAGAGAAAGAACAGAGAGTCGAACGAGAAAGGCGCATTGCTGCAGGCCTTCCAGTTTCTCCCGTCGACAAACCTGAAATACCAAGCTCAGAGCCTGATCGAGGTTCGTCTTCTGCTGGAAGCTCCAAACCTAGAAGGTTATTTCAACCTACACTTTCACCAATCGTTTCCGGCTCATCGGTTCAAGAATCACAGCATATCACCGAACGAGAGCACGCAGTTACAAGTACTAGGAGACCCTCACCATTCATAGTCATGGGATCAGATGCTGATATCTCTCAACGCTTTGACGAAGAGGCCGTTTAGTAAAGGGCCAGGCTGTCGCTCCACAGTTCAGATCTCCAAAATCAGCCCCCCCTAAGTCTGGGGTCAAAGATAAAACTGCAGGGTCAGAGGCACACATCAGAGTTCCCAAGGATAAGTTATCTGTTCCATAGGCTATCCGAACTAGCCTTCGAAAAGAACCCTCGGGATCTGAGCCCCAACCGGACACCAGACCACAAAGGGAAACTGAAGCTCAGCCATCCGGACAGCATACATAGTCGACCACCAGCGATC
The DNA here is from genome assembly GCA_036936605.1 of Limnanthes douglasii subsp. nivea. NCBI lineage: Eukaryota > Viridiplantae > Streptophyta > Magnoliopsida > Brassicales > Limnanthaceae > Limnanthes > Limnanthes douglasii. The sequence goes on along the minus strand of JAUPFV010000003.1, from coordinate 275,104,778 downwards.
TTCCACCAAAGACAACTGACAATCCTTCCAGGGTGATGAAAGAGGTCATGGAGGATAGTATTGAAGAAGACCCTTTCGAGACCGACGTCTCCGGGCAGACGAGTGAGACTGCCATTGCTAAGAAAAACAAGGGTAAAGAAAAGCATTGTTTAAAGCCTCCGGACCTGCCGGAGTGCCTTGAAGGAAGAGTGGGTCCTTGCTTCCACAAAGTGAGTGTAAAGTATCTGCTATCCATGCAGAACATAAACTATGCTTTCGTTCACACTGCTGAGCTAGGCCGGATCCGGACGAAATAGGGGATCCTAGAATTGGTTAAAGTAAGGATACCAGTTGATCCGGAGATGCCAATGGACTGCAAGCTAAGTGAAATAGTCTTATACACAGAGTTGTTCAACTGGGGGCTTAGATTTCCATTGGACCCAGAGATCGTCAGATATTTCCATCTGATAAAGCTCTGTCCAAGCCAACTGAGCCCCAACGCTTGGTTCACCCTCATGTCTTGTATCATGGCTTCCAGGCTCTCCGGAATCCCGCTTTCGATGGAGCAATTTGCTGTTGTTGCCAGCCTCTGCAGGAATCATGTTATCCCCTTCTACCATTACAACATGGGTGACAACTTTAAAGTGGTAGACGACTTGCTTGAATCGGAGAAGAACTGGAAGACTCAATTCTTGTTTATCAGCGGTGCTTGGGAAAATGAGAGGAAGATTAAAGCTGAAGTCAACCCAAACATGCTTACCAGTAGATGGAAAAGCACAGGTAAATATTTCATCATGTCCATTTACCTTTCTTTATAACAAGTTTGTTTGTTTAAATGCTCTTCTTCTTTTTTGGGTAGTGCTGCCGAAGGAGTTTACTGACTATTTGGAGGCAGGGCAGACCATTTGTGCCAAGCTGAATGCTTGGGCTGCTGACAAATGGGGAAATCGCTTCCACAATTGCTTTACTGGTGGCAACCTGGTGAGATCCCACCTCTGGAACACAACCGACCGAAGAGACTTGTCTTGGGAGGAATTAACCACACCACCTCTTCCGGGTGTCATTCTACGGAGGACGGATGTAAAGAATGGGAAGCTGGCCTTGCCGGGTAGGGCTAAAGCCCGAAGTAAAATGAAAAGCAAAAAAGGCAAGAGAGGGCCAGAGGTTGCTGAGGTCAACCAAGGTGGTGTTGAGGAGACAATCCCAGCAAGTCAAGAGGTGCAAGACCAAGGAGGATTTGATGCGGCTTTGCTTCAAGTGGTGGAAAATGAAAGTACCCAAGAAGCAGCTAGACACCCAAAACCCCCAAAGGCTCCCAAAAAAGACCGGAAACGGGGAGCAGATGGTGATGACATGGAAGCCAAGAATAAGAAAACCTCCAAGGGGGATGAGGTAGTTCTCCGGCCTCCGGAGTCTCTTCCTCCGGTCGACCCAACAGACCCTACACAAGCAGAGAAAATCCCCAGTGATTTTCATACCGGAGAGGGTGCCGGAGGGGATATCAACATTGATGGTGTTGACATCAGTGGCCTTCAATGTATTGGGCTTTACTTTGAAGACCTTGAGAAGGACGACTTTGCTGGCCCCTACCTCCCCTCAAGATCTTTGAACATTGTCACTTTTAATGGTAAATCTTTTTCTGTTTCAGGAGATAAGGATATGGTGACTCACTCCTTGTTGAGAAATATTCAACCGGTGCTCAATTTGGAGAGACAAGTGAGAAATCAATCAGCCCTCATCAACACAATCAACTTAGATAAAGAGAGCTTGTCTAACAACCTCCTTACCGCCAACAAGAATGCTGAGGCTCTAAAGAGAGAGATTGAGGAGTTGAAGAAAAAGAAAGAGGAGGACCTTTCTACTTCAAAAGAGGAGGCAAAGGTCAAATATAATGTCATCCAAACCCTAACCAATGACAAAATTTTGCTCGAAAATGATGTGTCTAGAGTTAATCAGGAAAAGGATAATTCGATAAAGGATTAGGAGAAAACAATTCAGGCGAAGATCGATGCATACACCAACCAGGTGATAGATTATCAAGAGAAGTATGCAGAAGTCAAGTCAGACATGGTCCTGCTCTTTCATCAAAAATTTCCGAAGAGGACACTTGGAGACTTATGGCGATTTGTGGAGTATGAAGACCTTCCTCACCATACTATGGCCGATGGTGATAAACACAGTTATTCCAGTGGTTGGGATGACACTACTGATGAAGATTAAAGGATCGGAGAGAGTCCAAATGAGGAAACCAACGATCCCAAGAAAAAACCAAGTGAGGTTGGGCCATCTAAGGAAGCTTAGCCTTAAAGTATCAACTATCTTTTAATTTTTGTGTTTGAACTAAAGTCCTTGGATGGCGAAGGCATTTTTGTAATTGTGTCCGGCCCTTGTCCGGATAAACATTCTCCTTTAAAACTTCAAAGTCCTTGGATGTCCAATGCACTTTACATATTTTAATATCATTCCTCGGTATTATTCGGGCAGTTTTATCTTACACAACTCTTACATTGTTTTATACTTTCCCAATTTCGATGGCTAATGTTTAAACAGCCCTTAGTTATTTTACAAGTATTTTAAAGTGAGAGTGCTTAAATTCTCTGATGACAAATGTTTAAATAGTCACCATTCTACCAATTCAATTCGGTCTGCCATTTCAAAGAGGCTATCAATTGAAACACTACGAATTTTTCAAGAAGGCATCGAATTTCATTAAAAAGCCCGGACACCTCATTAAAACCTCCCCGTGCCACCAGGGTAGGAAAGAGTATGCCACCTAATATTTACATGGACTTTAAACAATTAAATATTTACATAGTTTTCATACTAAATAAAACCGGAGGTGTTCAACGTTCCAAGGGTGATTCAAAATTCTTCCATCTTTATCTTGAAGCCTGTATGTCCCAGGCTTAAGCTTTTCAGTGACCACATAGGGTCCTTCCCAAGTTTGAGCTAACTTGCCGAACTGCTTTTCTTTAGTATGCATGAAGACTTTCCTCGACACTTTATATCCTAGTTGAAAATCCCTCATTTACACTTTAGAAGCAAACCTGCTTCTCATCAAGCCCTGATAGTGTGTGGCTCTGAGGTGAGCCTTAACTCTTTTTTCTTCTATCAAGTCAAGTTGGCTTCTGATTACCACGTCGTTAGCCTGTTCAGAGAAATTTTGGACTCGGAATGAAGGTAGAGTGACCTCAATGGGAGCTATTGCATCCATACCATATACCAAGGAAAATGGGGATTCTTGCGTTGCAGCCCCGAGAGTAGTCCGGTAGACCCATAATACTTCTTGTAAATAACTTGGCCACTTTCCAACAGCCCCCTCTAAGTTCTTTTTAAGACCGGACAGGATGGTTCTGTTAGTTACTTCAACTTGGTCATTCGCCTTTGGGTGGAAAGGATAAGAGAAGCAGTGTTGAATGCCCCTAGAGGCACAGGAATTCTCGACATCCTTGTTATCGAATTGTGGCCCCGTTGTCTGTAGTTATCTTTTGGGGAATCCCAAATATGCAGCAAATATTAGATAGGATAAATTTTATAAGAGCTTTCGAAGTAGTTCCTACCAATAGGGCTGCTTCTATCCACTTCGAGAAGTAATCAATAGCAACAATGATAGTTCTGCACCCTCCGGACGCCAAGGGTAGAGGTCCTACCAAATCCAGCCCCCAACGAGCAAAAGGTATTGACTCAGAAATTGACTCTAAAGGGACAACTGGGATATGAATTTCATTACTGTATCTCTGGCATGGATCACACTTCTTTACTAATTCCTTGGCATCTTTCATTATGGAGGGCCAGTAATACCCACCTAACAAGACTCTTCTGGTTAGATCCCTGAATCCACAGTGTGCTGATCCCTCGCCATCGTGTAATTCGAAGAGCACTATTTGGGACTCTTCGATCCCCAAACATCGTAAGATAGGTCTACTAAAAGACTTTTTGTAAAGAACGTATCTTAGGATGACAAAACCACGAGCCTTATACTTTACTTTCCTTGTCACTGCTTTTTCCGGAGGCAAGATGCCATCTAAGAGGTATTGGAAAAGAGGAAATCTCCAATCTTGAGGTTGATTTACTTGTATATTTAAACTTTCTTCCTTTTCTTGTTCTGAATGAGTTGAATGGATGGGCATTCTTGTACATGAATCCATGGGTAGGACTTAGAATAGGTTATGGTTGCCAAAGAGTCTGCCATCGTATTTTCTGTTCAGGGTATGTGCTCACAGGTGATGTTTTTGAAATTAAGTGCTACTTCTTTAAGAACAAATAAATATTGAACCAGTTGCTCCTTTTTTGCCTCGGATTGACCTTGTGCATGCTGGATAGGAAGCTGAGAATCGCTCATTAACCTGAACCTTTTGGCTCCATAAATTAGAGCTAATTTCAAGCCAGCTATAACAACTTCATATTCGGACTCATTATTGGAATCCCCAAAAGCAAAACATATAGCCTGGTACATTTTGTCGTTGTACGAATAGGTTAAACATATCCCAGCCCCACAACCCATGGTACTTGGTCCACCATCGGTCTGGACAACCCACACTTTCTTAGTTTTTTCAACTGTTGCTTGCTTAGTATCTCTGTCCAAATTCAACTAGGAAATTAGCAACAGTCTAAGCCTTGACTGCTATTCGAGGGGCAAAATCAATATCATAGTCTCCCAGCTCTACCGACCACTTGGTCATTCTTCTTGAAATATCTGTCTTTTGAAGAACGTTTTTCAGTGGAAAAGACGTCCGGACAATGATAGAAAAAGACTAAAAGTAGGGCCTCATCTTCCTAGCAGCAATTACTAAGGCTAATGCTAATTTTTCAAGCTTTAAATATCTTTTTTCTGCATCAATCAAGATTTTGCTGATATAATACACCGGACCAGGATAATTATCCACCTCCCTTACTAGCATTGCACTTAGGGCACAATCAGAAACTGCCAAGTATATGTAGAGTGTCTCTCCATCAACAGGTTTAAACAAGGTTTTAGGGGAGGATAAGTGCTTTTTAATTTCATCGAAAGCTTGGTCGCACTGTGGAGTCCAGTTAAATTCTTTTGCATATTTTAAAGTTTGAAAAAACGTGGTACACCTATCCGAAGACCTCGAGATAAAACGGTTTAGAGCTGTTCACCTCCCTGTCAACCTTTGTACTTCTTTAATATTACGGGGAGGCTCCATCTGCAATAAAGCACTAAGCTGGTCTGGATCAGGCTGTATCCCTTTCTCACTTATCACATACCCTAAAAATTTCCCGGATTTCACTCCGAAGGCACACTTTTCTGGATTGAGCTTTAAATTCACCCTCATTAAGTTGGTAAACGTTTCTTGAAGATCTGCTAAGTGTAACTCTTCTTCTACACTCTTCACCATCATATCATCGATGTAAAACTCCATGTTTCTTCTGATCTGATCAACAAAAGCCTTGTTCATTAACCTTTGATAAGTAGCCCTAGCATTTTTTAACCCAAACGGCATCACCTTGTAACAATGGAGGCCCCTATCAGTAACAAACGTAGTGTGTTCTTGATCCTTCAGATCCACTTGAATCTGATTATACCTGGAGAAGGCATCCATAAAGGATAATAGCTTGTTCCCTGATGTGGAGTCTACCAACTGATCAATTCGGGGGACCGGATATAGGTCTTTTGGGAAAGCTCTATTAAGATCTGTGAAATCGATGCACATACGCCACTTTCTATTTTTCTTCTTCATTAACACCAGATTGGCTGTCCATAAATGGTACTGAGATTCCTTTATGTGCCCCATCTTAGTAAGTCGGTCCACTTCTTGAACTATGACATCAGCTTTTTCCTTAGAAAAAGCTCTCATCTTTTGTACAACAGGTGTTATATCCCTCCGGATGGATAGTTGGCGTGATATAATATCCACTGGCACTCCGGTTACATCAGCATTGCACCAAGCAAAAACATTCTCATGGTCTTTCAAAAAAGCTAACACTTTACTCTTTAATTCTGATGTCATCTTGGACCCGATCTTAATATTTCTTCCTTCAGCCAGAGAGTGAGTTTCAACCTCTTCAATTGGTATTTAAACGCCAGGGGTCTCTCTCAGGTCATCAATTTCACCCTCTCCCCTAGAGGGCCCTTCAAATTGGTAATCGTCACTGATCCAAATAGACCCCAAAGTTCGAGGGGCCAGAGCTGTTGCATAACATTCCATTGCTACCTTCTGACTACTTCGGACAACTCCCACTTGTACTCGTACAACATATTTTAAACATTGGTGGACTGTCGAAGCCACAACAGACATCCGGGAGAGCCAAGATCTCCTCAAAATGTCATTGTAACACGTGGGACAATCCACCACAATAAAGAGTATTCTGACCATCTTCTTAAAAGGGCCCTTGCCCAACAAAACCTCCTCTTCAAACTCCCCGATTACATCAGCTGAACTTCAAGTAAAACCCACTATAGACCTGTTCGAACGCTGAATAACTGCTGGATTCTTCATTTGCTTATAAGAAGTTAAAAAGAGGATATTTCCTGAACTACTGGTGTCCAACAAAATTCATCTTATGTCATTGCCCCCAATGGATGCTCCTATCACAACATCATCTTCATGAGGACCAGCTATGTCGCTCAAGTTATCTTTATCGAAAACAATGAAGGGAAATGGTATTTGAGATTGAAAGGAAGTCATGCCTCATTCGAGTTGGGTAGCTAAAGTATGAACATGCCTATTTCTCGAAGAAGCAGTTGGTGCAATCATGGTGTCTCCGCCAAATATTTTAAGTGACTCAAAAAAGCTGATGAGACCGGACACCGTCTTGCAGTGTTCTGTGATAACGCCCACCTTATTTCGGGTTGGATCAGGATCCAAATATTCTGATTCTACATCAAACCTTTCAATTATCACCATAGCCCTATTCGGAGCCGATGTCCCTGCATTGTTTGGGCTAGTCCGATAAGCATTATCAGGCATATTTCCACTTCTTCTTTTAACATAAGGCCCCAACTTCACTCTCTCAATTAAATTTTGCACTTCTTGTTTCAACACGATGCAATCTTCAGTGTTATGGACAGTATCATGATGATACTGACAGAAACAATTATTTCAACTTTCCATGGGAGATTGTAATACAGCCGGCTTTCTGAAATGTACTTCGTCTTTCTTTTTATCATAAGTGGTGGCTACATTTTCTTTCAACTCAACAAACCACTCTGGTTGAACCCAAGGTCCTCGCTTATTTCTAGCTTGATCTTTTGGATCTACCTGGATCTGATTATACCCGGAGAAGGCGTCCATGAAGGAGAGTAGCTTGTTCCCAGAAGTAGAATCTACTAACTGATCTATCCGAGGGACCGGATACAAGTCTTTTGGACAAGCTCGATTGAGGTCTGTGAAGTCAATGCACATACGCCATTTTCCATTCTTCTTTTTTACCAAGACAGGATTGGCAGTCCACAAAGGGTACTGAGATTCTTTGATGTGCCCCATCTTTGTGAGTCTGTCAACCTCTTGTACAATGACATCAGCCTTTTCTTTTGAGAAGGCTCTCCTTTTTTGTACCACTAGTGCCACATCTCTCCGGATAGACAGGTGATGGGAAATCACCTCTAATGGAACTCCAGTAACATCAGCATTGCACCAAGCAAAAACGTGCTGATGGTCTTTCAAGAATTTCAACATTTTTTCTTTCAACATTTGTGGCATTTTGGACCCTATCTTGACGTTTTTTCCTTCTTCTAAGCAGTGTGTTTCAACCTCCTCTATTGGAATCAGCACTCCAGGGGTCTCTCTGGGGTCATCAATTTCACCCTCACCCCCAGAAAGGCCCTCAAACTGCTATTGATCGTTTATACGGACTGCCCCAGCGTTCGTGGAGCCAAGGCAGTGGCATAACATTCTCTTGCAATCTTTTGACTGCTCCGGACAACCCCAACCTGCCCCTGAACAGCATACTTTAGACACTGATGGACTGTCGAAGCCACTGCATGCATCCTAGAGAGCCAATATCTCCCTAGAATAGCATTATAGCAGGTGGGACAATCCACCACAATGAAGAGTATTCTAACCATTTTCTTGAAAGGGCCCCTGCCCAATAATACTTCTTCTTCAAACTCCACGATCACATCGGCCGAGCTGCCCGTAAAACCCACAATCGACCTGTCCGACTTCTGAATCACAGCTGGATTTTTCATTTTCTTGTAGGTGTTTAAAAAGAGGATATTGGCAGAGCTTCCAGTATCCACCAAAATTCGCCTTATCTCATTGCCCCCTACAGATGCTCCTATGACAACAGCATCCTCATGAGGGCCAGCAATGTCTCTTAAATCATCCCCATCAAAGACAATGAAGGGGAATGAATCCGGTGACTGATAAGAGGTCATGCCTCCTTCTAGTTGGGAGGCCAAATTATGAACATGCCTTTTTCTTGAAGAAGTAGTAGGAGCAGTCATTGTGTCCTCTCCGAAAATCGTCAGTGACTCGAAGAATTTAATGAGCCCGGAGACCGATCTAGAACGCTCCTCTATAGCACCCACTCTGTTTTGTGTTGGATCAGGATCCAGGTATTCAGACTCCACATCAAACCTTTCAACTATTACCATAGCCCCCTCCGGGGCAGCATTACTCGGACCAACCCGGTGAGTGTTGTCAGGCCTGTTGCCTCCTCTCCTTTTGACGTATGCACCCAACTTTTCCCTTTCGATCAAGTTTTGTACCTCTTGTTTCAATGCTATGCAATCATCGGTGGTATGACCAATATCATTGTGGTATTGGCAAAAGGAATTGTTTCGATGCTCTCTAGGAGACTGCAAGGTTGCTGGTCTCCGGTAGTGTACCTCGTCTTTTGTTTTATTGAAAATGGTTGCCACACTTTCTTTGAGTTCTGCAAACCACTCCGGTTGGACCCATGGCCCTCTTTTGTTTCTAGACTGTTGACTTTGAGCAGGAGCAGCTGGTTGAGACTGTGCTTTCCCCCTACCATGCCCCTGTCCGGTTTCTCTGGCTTTATTCCCGGATTGGTTTTGATTTGGAGTAGGTGCCACCGGGGTGGATCTCACTTGTCTGTGCACCCTAGTCTTTTTCGTTTCATCAACATTTATTTGCTTGCCAACTTGGTTTAGCAATCCTCCCCAGGTCATGGCTTTCTTCCTGGTCACCGAATCGGCCAGGTTGCCTGGGTTTAAACCTTGTCTTAGGGATGTTATTGCCACTTGTTCGAAGCAATCAGCCAACCCATTTTTTGTGTTTACAAAACGACTTATGTACTCCTTTAACGACTCATTTGGCTCTTGGGCACACTGGATTATTGTGTCTCCATTGCCCTTCAACTCCTTACTCCCCACAAACTGCCTTCTAAAGGCCACCCAAAAAGTATCAAAGTCTTTGATAGAACCCTGAGGCAGGCTGTTGTACCATTTCAGAGCACTCCCCGTGAAAGATTGGGAGAATGCCCTACAGAGTAGTTTATCATCATCATCAAAGTTCATCATGAAGTTCTTGAACTGCTCCAGATGATTGTCCGGATCAGTACTGCTATCGTACTTCTCCATCTTGGTGCTGTCAAACCTCTTGGGGAGGTTCCCGGACAGAATTTTAGAAGACAATGGAGATTGCCTCCAATTCCTCCCACGACTGAACACAGTATCCTCATTAGGAGTTGCAAAGATACCTGACTCATCATGGAAGGCAAAAGGATCCATCAACATCTTGTCCGTATGCCTCCGGTGGTGAGATGACCCCTTTCCAATATGCCTTTTCATTCTTCCATGGTGATCTCTTTTTCTCGAATACTTCTTTACCTGCTTTTGCTTTTTCTAGGTTCGACCCTCATCACTGCTAGAGGACAAGGATTTCTCATTTCTCTCACTGTCCGAAGAGCTGCCCGAAGATTCTGAACTTGAGTCAGAGCTCTCCACAGGCTTGGACCAGTGAGACTTTTTAGAACTAGCATGTGTCTTTTTAGTACTCACATGAGTTTTTGAAGCCTCAGGCTCTCTAGGGTTGTCGGTGTGATGAACAACCGAAGCCTTGGATTTTTCTTTCACGCCCATCTTGGCCTTTTCAGCCCTCAGAGCTTCTATTTCAAGTTTTAACCTGTCGCGTTCTTGGACAGTATACTCATCGTTCTCTTCCACCACTTCGAGCAAAGCTGGTGGAAGCTCTGGATTATCCGGATTCATTCGGACAGAATATCTTTACTTGGTTTCGAATACTTGATTCAGGCACCGTCGCCTCCCACTATGGTCGCCAATTTGGTGAGAATTAAAGTAGCCTGAGGGTAGGCTGGTAATTTCAAGTAGAGTTTCAGGGTGGTGTAAGGGTGTTTCAAGGTGGTATAAGGGTGTTTCAAGGTGGAGAGAGAATTAAGCAGCTTGGCAGCAGTTAATTTTCATTACCAGAAGTTAATGCTGGTGGTTGAGTATTTATAGTATGTTATTTGGGCCCTTATGGGCTTTCGGGTCAAGTTTAAATGGACCCGGGTCATGTTTAAAGACCCATGAGTTCTAAGCAGGAGGACAGGTAGCTTAGTCAAGAAGTGTTTAGGTTTTTTAGTACTTTTGTCATAGTTCGAACAGCCTTAGGCTCACATTGATTCGAAAAGATCTGTCCGGTCCAAAAGTTCTGTCCGATGTTCGGAGAGAATTACACTGATCTGCCCTTCCGGGGAGCACTCCGAATTCAGACTCATCAACTATAACACCGAAAGTACTAGATGAATAGACCGACCGCCTAGGGGACAATTCACAAAACTCACATCATCACCAACGACTATCTATGACAAAACAAAGGATATTATCAAGTACAGTCGACCTAGAAACTTGTTCGGACCAAAGCATAACAAAGACAATAAATATCATAAGTTCTACGGTACATGTCATTTTACTAAAGATTATTGGGTTTTGAAATAAACCAAATTTGTATATACGAATTAAACAAGCTCAGTAAAAAGAAAACAAGGAAGGAACAATTACAGGGTTCATTACTATAAATCATATTATAATTAACCTTAGTAAACATTACATATCACGTATACCCAAACAAATTTAGATTTTGAAGAAAGCTCATTACAATGATCAATTTTACCTTATGTTGGCTGAGGAGCCTTAACCAAATCATGTGGCACAAGTATCTCATATGCTTCTTGCCATGAATTTGGAAACCCAAAAAAAAAAATCAAAGAGCCAATCAAGAGTTATAAAGAACCTTAAGCATGACCAAAACTAATTACATCCAGACATAATTCAATCAAATTTAATCAAATTTCCATGTAAAGTACAAAAAATCTCAATAAAAACGAAAAATTAATTTATCGGTTCGTTATCAAACACAAAATCTAAGTTTGACAAAGAAAAAATCAAATAACGTAAGACACAAAAACCAAAACCATAATCGAGAGACGGTGGGTGTATTTACGTTCAGTAGTCAATGAGTCACAATTAATTAAATATTAAATCATCGTTGATGAACAAGTGGATTATAGTACGAATAATATACGCATAATGGTGAAAATTATATCATTTATCATAATAATAAACAATTTTTACCATGCTTCTACATAGGGGTGAGATTCGGTCGGTTCGGTCGTTTTTTTTAAATTCTTAAACCAAACCAAAATAATTCGGTTCGTATATTATTAAACCAATTTAGTAATAAAAAAATTGGTTTTTTTCGGTTTCGGTTTGTTCGGTTCGGTCGATTTTTCGGTTTTAACAGAGGTGCGGTTCGGTCGGTTCGGTTGATACGGTTCGATGCGTGTAGATTAATTAAAATATGGGCTATTTATACAAAAGAAACCATTTTGATATCTCCACCTATAAGGTTATCTACCTTTTCTCAAAAGCCAAAAGAATCAAAACCTCTATCTTTTTATATTTTTATAAATTTCAACCACTTCAATTTTCAAGAACAAAACCTCTCTGTTTTTTTTTGTAAATTGTTTATCAAATGGGTCTAAGCTTTTCTCTACATGGGTTCTTTGTGTTTGCTTTTCAGGATAGGTCAAAATCTCACTATACAAGCTTAAAAACCTTTCATTTTTTTTTAAATATTTTACTTATTAACAGCCCACCCCTGCTTTTCTCTCAGCAAATCTAATATGAGTTTTGCTTAAATCCTTCTGGTTGTTCCCAATTCGTCCTAATTCCAAAAATCTGATTGGTGAAAATCACTAGTAGTATTTTTTTTTAGGGTTTATCACTTCAAAAAAAACAGCTTGAGAGTTGAGAAATCGAGATCGACTTGCTTTCCGAATTCTCCTTGTGTTTTGGAAAGTTGGGTTCTTTTTTTTTCTTTTTTCTCTTCTCTTTCTTAGATTCCATTGAAATGGTTCTTGATTTAATGTTTTTTCGATCATAAAACCAAACCATACTCTCCTTACTCTGCATTTCCCAATTGGGTTTTTCTTTTCTCTCTCTCACTCTCTCTATCTCTCCCAAAACGAAAATGAACAGAGGAAGTGAAATTTTAAATAAACGACGGCTCTGACTTTTATCCAGTCACAAGTACAAACACAAGAAGATTGACTGAATTTTGGTTCGAATTTTGTGGGGATAAGAACCCTAGCTAATCTGGTAGTGATTGGCAATTTGGAATTCGATATGAAAGAGAAAACAATAGTTACAGCCAGGATTCGTACCCCAGACATCTATAATAAAAGATCTTAAACCCAGACGTCTTTAATAAAAGATCTTAAGTTGTAAGTGTACAACCACTAGGCCAAAGGTGAAGACTGTATTCTCTAGATTCGGTCGGTTCGGTTCAAATCGGTCAGTTAAACCGTACAAACCGAAAACCGACCGAATTAAATTCGGTTTAAAAAATTAAAACCGAAACCGAAATCTAATTTTAAAAAACCGACCAAACCGACCCATTCTGGTTTGGTTCGGTCGGTCGGTTCGGTTTTTTTCGGTGTTTGTTCACCCATACTTCTACACATATTTTTGAGTATTCTTATGCTTCTTTTGCACTTCTAACATGAGTTATTATGGGAAATACATGTGGAGGAATTGACACAAAGATGATATAAATGTTAGTGTTATATTATCTCTCTTCTTACTCACGTATATTTTTTTTAAATCATAATTAACTATTCTAGACAATAATCGATGCGCATTGTCACTTCATGCTCTATAATTTTTAATAAATATTTTTCTATAAGATAATTCTTAAGAATAATGACCTAATACTCATATATTTCCTCTGTAAACACTGGAGAAGGAAATAACTTGATTGAACTCATGTTGCAACACTCGAAAAACACTTAAAATATTCTAACCGACTTTTGAAATTTTGAAATGGTACCTCGACGTGTTATGCTTCTAAAAACCGGAACATTGCTTCGAGGCGTTCCCATTGAGGTGTAAGAGGCCTATCTTTTATGTATAAAATATAATTTGGGTGCACAAATTTAGTTACTAAAATTATATATGTATATATATAAATTTATATGTAGCAACTGTACCACAAGACTGTCAAACAAATATTATTTTTATGTATAAATATATTAGTATATAGGTTTCTAGACTAACAGAGCTATTGGATAGTGATATATTACTTGGTACGTACAAAAAGAAATTGTTGATATGTTTAAATACACTAGTACTAGGACGTGACAATTAGAAGAGGAATTTGACATCCAATTACATACATTTCAGTAGTTATAATTTTAAATTTACACTATTTGTTAGACACTAGTAAAAGTTTTAAACTTATAATAGAAAAGAAGAAATTCGGGAATTTAAGAGATAAATTAGAACAAGTTTTAGGAGACAAAGGTGTATGAAGATATAAATGATTAACTATATATTTGAATTGTACATTTTAAACAGTTTAGTTTAAAAAGTACGGCTTAAATAAACAAGACGTCTTTATTATGTATTCAGTAAAAGTGTACGATTATATTCGGTTGTTGATCGAACCGATTTGAGCCGCGTTTCAAGATACACACCTCGACCGATTTTTAAATCATTGATTCATACCACGATACAATATGTATATTAAGACGAAAAAACGTTGTATCTTCGTAATAAAATCGTACATGAAAATAAATAAGATTTTAGTACGTATCTGACTTAATTAACCAATCATCTAAAAGTTTCAGACTTGAAACATAACACGCCCACAAAGACCAAAAAAAACTAAAAACAAACAACCAAGTTAAATAAACAAACAACCAAGTTAAATTATGACCCCTTATACTGATATCCAAAACATATTTTAATTTATTTTTACAGAAAAAATAAGATCACCCTCTTTATTTTATTTTTTCACTATTTTTTTTATTGAAGATCCATTTTAATAAAAAAAACATTAAATCGATTATAATTTTTTTAAAATATAAAATTATAAAGCTATATCTCAAATTTAAACCATCTAAACAAATAATATTATTTTTTTAAATAAAAAATTGGATTGTAGAAAATCTTATTGAATCGATACCGAAAGTAAACTAATAAGAAAATAGATTTATGAATTAGAATATGACTTAAGATGACGGAGGAGTAATAAGAATGGAGATACAAGTTTTATTTATTAGATTATATATATATATATGGATTATAACTATAATTAATATGGTCATCATACTACCTTCACGCCGAATTATGTTTATAGCTAGTGCAAACATTCAACTACTTTCATGTCTCATTATGACTAAAATGGTTACACTACAATTAATTTACAATTATATAAAACTAGTTTAATACTCCCTCTACAGTTGGATTGTGTAAATCAATGACTCTCAACATGCTAGATAAAAAGTTAAATTGATATTTTCCAAGTGTTTTGATAAATATGTCTGCCAATTGTATCTTTTTAGAAATACATCATCAACGAATTATCATGTCATTTGGTTTTTATCGATTTATATGAAAATCAATCGCAATATGTTTAATATACTACTGAAAAACTGGATTCGCCACTATATATAAACCGCTTCATTATCATAAAATAATGATGTCGGTTTGTCCAAGTCAACCTTCAAATTTTTAAGTATGTATCTCAAGCATGTTAATTCCAAACTAGTATTCTTTATTGCTCTATAATCTACTTATGTAGATGATCGTAGAATATTAAGTTGTTTCTGGGTGATAAGCCAAAAAAAACAGTAAGCAAAACAGATTGTATTTACATATAACATCCGCCCTAATCTGAATTACAAAGGCACCGAGTGTTAGATTGTTTTCTGGTTGAAGGAATAGACCTTAACCTGGTGATTTCATGATGTAACAGAGGAATTTTAACGTTGATTTCCAATATGGCTTATGAGGTGCTCCTATAAATGGACTCGTTGTACGTACCAAATACACAATATCCTGGCACCGCCACTGTCAAATATATTAACCTTCCAATCAGTCTCTGATATCTAGTCGAACCATAAATAGCTCATTGTCATCTTTTAGTTTCAAATTTCGCTCTGTTAGAAAAAACATTGGGTTTTACTCTTGACAAACATGTGTCTTGCAAAATATATTATGCTATATATTTAATATATAGCATAAACTAGTTTATATATTAAATGGCACCCCCTACTATTAATAGGCTCAAGCTTAACTGTGATGGTTCTTCATTGTATAATGGTGAATCTAGCAGTGGTTTTGTTTTGAGAAATCATGATGGTAAGTTAGTCGAGGGTCAGGGTCTCTTAATAGGAAAGAATTCTCCTATTGTTGCTGAATCTCTAGCCTTATTATATGGATTACAATACTGTTGTTGGAACAATCTTACTGATATTGACATTGAAACTGATTCTCTTCAATTATTTAATATGATAGCCTACAATAAGTGCCCTTGGTATCTATCTAAAGCATTATCATGTTGTAGAAATTTGTTTTCATCAAAGATGACTTTAAAACATGTGTTTAGGGAAGAAAATGTGGCCTGAGATTGGATAGTTAATTATGATTTGGAAAATAAGCAGGACTATTCTTTCAATGGACTGAACTGTCCTAGCCCTTTCAATGCTATTCTTTTGTTAGAAAGCTTAAATTTGGGCTACTTTAGATTCTCGGACTAACTCTTATGGCAGGTTTCTACCTGACCTTTGTTTCGTTTTCTCTATGCAGGTATATAACAAGGAGGCTCAGGGAGAAGATGGAGCTTGGTGATCTGATAGATGGTGTTCACAAGAAATTTGAAGAAAATGCAGCTTGGAGGGAGTAAGATGGTGATCTGATAGATGGTGTTCATGATATAACATCTGGAAATTTGAAGATTTTACAAGAATATTATCTTAGAAATCAATGTTGGATCAAGATCCAACTGTAATGTCAATTCTCTAAGTATCTTTAGCTTAGAGATTTCAAACATAGATCTCAAACATTTATTGTAATATTCTTTTCTACATCAATAAAATGTTTGTGTTTTGTGGAAAAAATATATATATTATGCTATATTCTTTGATACATAAATATTTCTCTATTAGATTAGAAATATTTTAACTCGCCAAGATATTTAATGTGAAAATGTTATAGTAAATGATTCTTCAACAATTTTATTTCATGCAAGTCATTACCAATCAATAGGATATCATCAACATACATTAGAATAATATTGAACTTGTTTCTTCGAGAATTAGTAAACAATGAGTAATCCACTTTTGACTGTATGTAACATGCATTTTTTACAATATCTGAAATAATGAAGAACCAATTTTAGGATGCTTGTTTCAAACCGTATATAGACTTGCAAAGCTTACATACTAAATTTCCCCCTTTTCGGTGGAGACCAAGATGTGGATACATATATACCTCGTCTGCTAGATTTCTATGAAGAAAGAAATTTTTTACATAAAGTTTATTAATATAAAATTTTGGGAATCTGCAATAATCAACAAACATCGAAGAGTGGTGAGTTTAACAGTTGGAGAAAAATTCTTTAGATAATCAACATGTTCAACATGGGTGTAGCCTTTAGCCACCAAACGGGATTTATATCGCTCAATGATTCTATTATAGTTGTATTTGATCTTATAAAGCTATCAACATCCGATAGGTTTGTGCCCCATATGAAAGGGAACCATCTGCCAAATGTTGTTTTATTCTAGAGCTTGAATTTAAATGGATATGACTTGGTGCGAGAGTGGATCACGATTAGTATGTTCAAAATATAAAGATTTTATTTGTGATGTTAATAAAGCTAAAAAAAGAAGGTGGTTAGGGGAAAACATAAAATATAGTAGAAGATGAGAATGAATACCTTGTGGATTGATGAGAATTTGATAACATTGAAGATTGATTGGTCCCATTAGACATGTTGTAATTTTGGTGTCATGCAGGAGATTGGATATGGTAGATGGAACAATGAACCGAGATATAATTGGGAACATGAGGATAATGAAGTGTGGTTGATGGTGGTGATAAAACAAAATATTGTATTGGATATGAAGGTGTTGACAGAGAGAGAAGTCAAGATGGTGATGGTGATGATGAATTCATAGCTGATTTTGAAGACATAAGAGATGAGGGTTGAAGGTGTCAGATTCTTTAGATTTGATTGAGATGAAAAAGTAAGGTTGACTTCTATGTCATAGGTTGTGGGATTGGGAAATGGAACTGATGATGATTTGGGGCTTGATTGAAATATGATGAGGATGATTGGTTTGGAAAAAGCAAGGTTGAGTGGGATGGAATGGAAATAGATTTTCCTTTAAGTGAACATCACAACTTTTAATATATATGTAAATCAACAACTGTTTTACCTTTTTACTACGTGAATACCCCAAACAACAAAAATGGATGCACGAGGATCAAATTTATATGTGGAACTAACATTAGTTACATAACATGCACACACAAAAATACGCTAGTGTGTGAGTGAGGGGGACCGATTATATGAAGACCTCGAATGTGGATTTATTTGATAGTAAAGGAGTAGGAATATGGTTGATTAAATAAATGGTTGTTAAAACACAACCGCTAAAGTCAAGTGGTACATTTAATTCAAACACGAGAGAACAAGCAACATTTAAAATATGCCACTGTTTTTGTTCGACAACTCCGTTTTGTTACGGGGTGTAAACATAATTTTTTGAAGCTCAATGCTTTTGTTTTTAAAAGTGTGGAAATGAAGAAATTCACTTCCATTATCCACTCTTATTGTTTGAAAATCTATTGAAAACTGAGTTTTGACGAATTGGACAAAATTAGTTAATAAAAATTATGTTTCTGATTTACGATATATAAGAGAGGCTCATGTGCATCCAATAAAGTTGTCAACAATTGTAAAGAAATAGCGTGAACCAATATATTAATCAACTTTGTATGGACCCCGCATATCAAAATGTAATATGGAGAAATAAAATTTTATATTTATTGAGCTTGTGGGAAAATGCAAGTGTATTTTGTTTCTTATGGGAAAATTGAATGAATTTGGAGAAGGAAACATGAGTCGACCCTAAGAAAGTGACACCAAAGCAGTTACTAAAAAATGACTTGTATCACCTTATTACACGCCACTGAAGAACGTGTATATTTATTAACTAGATAGTACAACTAGTATTTAAAACCACTAAGACACGTTCTAAATAATAATAACTATGTAGTAAATAAGGAAAGAGAAATCTTCATTTAATATATGTAAATAAGGGGGAAAATCCTAGTTGTAAAGAGGGAGCATTTGGAACTACAAAAGACTAATATTCATGATATACCAATTTTTTATTTTTTTTATCATAAGTTATTATCCTGCAACATATTTGGGAAAGAAACTACATCTAGAAGTTACTACTTGTGGTAACGAGGTTAGGAATTGAAAGGCAAATTCTGGAGGTACACCCAACTCTAGATGACCAGGTGACCAGTTTGGTAGACATAGAGAACTTGCTGACTGACATAAGCATTATAGGGATCAACCCATTTTCGGGCCAAGCAAACCGAGTGGTCATCGTCGTGAATAATGGTCAGGTTGATGAAACTACACCTGTTGGATAACTAGAAGGTGATCTTATTTAAGGTGGCCCGATGGACGTGGGCGCCCGTATAAATATTTTAGTCACGCCGGTTCAAAGAGATAATTCTCATAATTAAGGTACGTCACCCACCCCATTTAATTTCCAACTCCTTAAAATGCAGATTTGATAAATTAATTGATGACAACTCAAGGAAATTCACTTGTAGCTTGAGACAGATTACGAAGCCAGGGTGAGACAAAAAAAGATGACCGATGCATTACAACTGATAACCCGATAATATTATGTGAGAGGACAAAGGAAACCATGAGCCAAACCAAGAGGCTAGCAAGGCGAGTCGCATCGACAAAGCAAAAAACCTTGCTAAGGACGTCAAACGTGTGGGTAATAACGGTATAAAAAACAAAAATAAAGGAAAATAAAAACGTTGAGCCTGAGGATCAGTCAAGCAATGAGACTCTCAAGAAAGGTATGAAGCATGAGGTGTCGGAATATGACCAAGTAAGAACAACAGTGGCAGAGTCTGTGCTCAAAGAATCTCCATTTGTCATGAAAATCCTGTAGGGTAAGCTTCCCCGCAAATTCGACCTATATCGAATGGACACTTATGACGACTCAAGGGAACAAGGGCACCAGTTGGAGTAGTTAAAAAATATGATGATGGCAGTCAACCCCCATGATATCCTACTATGTAGAGCCTTCTCAATGGCATTCAATGGGAATGTGCTCGGATGGTACAACAACTTTCTAAATGGAACAATTCAAGATTTTGAGGGCATACACGTCGTTTTTAAACATCGGTTTGTTGGTATCAAAGAGCACAAGAAGGAATGATCTCTATTATACAACTATACAAGAAGAGGGGGAGTCACTCCAAAATTATGTCTGGATGTTAGTCCATGAGATGAATGCATTGTCGACGTGTGATAAGCCTATTGATGTAGCCAAATTTAAAAGAGGGCTTGATCAGGAAGGCCCGCTCCATACCAAACTCGTTTGGTTTCATGTCAAGAACATGTGAGACATTTTGGCAAAATTGTAAAAATTTATCATAGTCAAAGACTCAAAAAAATGAGACTTTAGTTATTATTTGTACCTAAAGTCCCCAAGAATCCACAATGATGGTACATGACCAAAAGCATAATGAAGAGGTACGTCACAGCGACACCGTGAAAGCACCAATAGGTAAGTGGAGGCCTGGAAGTTTACACGGATAACAAAAGACGTAACCGATGAGTCCGGAATTATTCACCACCGGTCCAGGTGTGAAAACCGGACAGGGGTAATCCGGACAATAATCACCCACTGAAGTATCCGGACATGACAAAAATATTAAGAACACTAAACACCTTTTGACTAAGCTAATTGCTAATCTGTTTAATAAACTAATGGGTCATCGGAACTCGATCCGATTTCATAAGTTTGACCCGAAAGCCCATATGGTCTATAATTAAGGGTATAAATACCCAACCACTTTCATTAATGAGGGTAATGAACATTTAATACAACCAGACAACTTAAATCTCTCACTACAAAACACCTAAACATTTAATACCTTCGAAATACCACCAAACATCTGACAAAATTACCCTCAGTCTGAAATAATACTCACCCAATTGGCGACCACAGTGAGAGGAGAAGGTGCCTGAAGCTAACATTCAAAACCAGCAAGGAAAACCAGTTCGGATGAATCCGGACGAGCAAGCCGTGCCACCAAATTTGGTAGAAGTGGTGGGAGAAAACGATGAATACACGATCGAAGAGCGAGACAAGTTGAAAGCTGAGATAGAAGCCTTGAGGGCTACTAAAAAGTTGGAGTTAGGCTTGAAAGAAAAATCAAAAGTGTCAGCCATTCACCACACTGACAATCCAAGGGAGCATGACCCGTCAGCAAAGACCCATTTGAGTACTAAAAAGACTCATGTTAGCTTAAAGAAGTCTCACCGGTATAAACGGGTGGAGAGCTCAGAGTCAAAATCCTCTGGTAGCTCCTCGAATGAAGATGGAATTGAAGAGTCCATGTCATCCAGCAGCGATGAAGGCAGGTTTGTGAAGAAGAAACAGTTGGTTAAAAAATATCTGAGAAAGAGGGACATGCATGGAAGGTTGAAAAGGCATCTAAGAAAAGGGTCATCTCATAGCCACAGCCATGGCCGGAGGCATATAGACCAGATATTGATGGATTTTTTCGCTTTCAATGATGAACCAGGTATCTTTGCAACTCCCAATGAAGATATTGTTTTTAGTCGTGGCCGGAATTGGAGACAATCTCCATTGTCTTCCAAAATACTGTCCAGAAACGTTCCTAAGAGGTTTGATACTACTAAGATGGAAAAATATGATGGGAGCAAAGATCCAGATAATCATCTAGAGCAGTTTAAAAACTTTATGATGAATTTTGACGATGATGACAAGTTACTTTGTAGAGCCTTCTCTCAATATTTTACGGGGAGTGCTCTAAAGTGGTATAATAGCCTACCACAAGGGTGCATCAGCAATTTTGATACTTTTTGGGTGGCCTTCCGGAGGCAGTTTGTTGGAAGTAAGGAGGTGAAGGGCAATTGAGACACTATTATCCATTGTGCCCAAGAGCCAAATGAATCATTAAAAGAATATATAAGTCGATTTGTGAACACAAAAAATGGATTAGCTGATTGCTTTGAGCAAGTAGCAATAGCTTCTCTAAGACAGGGTTTGGACCCTGGCCATCTGGCCGATTCGGTAACCAGGAAGAAGGCCATGACGTGGGGCGGTTTACTGAACCAGGTGGGAAAGCAAATAAATGTGGATGAAATAAAAAAGACTAGGGTGCACAGGCAAGTGAGATTTTCCCCAGCCGCACCAAACCAGAACCAGAATCAGTCCGGATACAAGGCTAAGGAAGCGGCACAGGGTCCCAACAGGGCCAAGGCTCAATCTGGCCTAGCACCAGTTCAGATCCAGCAGTCCAGAATTAAGCGAGGACCTTGGGTCCAACCAGAGTGGTTTACCGAATTGAAAGAGAATGTGACAACCATCTATGACAAAACAAAAGACGGGGGGTGTATTTTAGGAAGCCAGCCGCGTTTCAATCTCCCAGGGAAAGTCGTAATGCTTGATTATGTCAATATCATCATGATATTGGCCATAATACGAAAGATTGCATCGTTTTGAAACAAGAGGTGTAGAATTTGATTGAAAGAGGAAAATTAGATGCTTATGTTAAAAGAAGAAGTGGGAATAGGCCTGATAATGCTCAACGGACCAGCCCAACAAACAACGCAGGAACATCGGCTCCAGACGGGGCCATGGTGATTATTAAGAGAATCGATGTAGAGTCAAAGTATTTAGATCCTGATCCAACCCGGAATAAGGTGGGTGTTATAACAGAGCATACCAAGACGGTGTCCGGGCTTATAAGCTTTTTTGAGTCGCTTACCATATTTGGGGGAGACACTATGACTGGACCAACTCATTCTTCAAGAAAGAGGCATGTTCACACCCTGGCTACTCAGTTAGAGGGAGGCATGTCCTCAAATCAATCAACAATTCCTTTTCCCTTTATTGTTTTTAATGAAGATGATTTGAGGGATATTGTTGGTCCCCATGAAGATGTTGTGGTGATAGGAGCATCGATTGGAGGCAATGACATTAGACAAATTTTGGTGGACATTGGCAGCTCAACCAATATCCTCTTTTTGAGTTCCTATAAACAAATGAAGAATCCAACAGTAATTCAACGTTCGAACAGGTATATCGTGGGTTTCACTGGAAGCTCTGCGGACGTAGTCGGAGAGTTTGAGGAGGAGGTTTTGTTGGGCAAGGGCCCTTTCAAGAAAATGGTCAGAGTACTTTTTGTTGTGGTAGATTTTCCCACATGCTATAATTCCATTTTGGGAAGGTCTTGGCTCTCCAGGATGCATGTTGTGGCTTCAACAGTTCACCAATGTTTAAAGTATGATGTTCAAGGACAAGTGGGAGTTGTCCGAAGTAGTAAAAAAATAGCAAGGGAATGTTATGCAACTGCACTTGCTCCTAGAACTTTAGGGGTAGTTTGGATAAATGAAGATTATCAGTTGGTGGGGCCCTCTGGAGGAGAGGGTAAAATTGATGACCCTAGAGAGACCCCTGGTGTTTTAATACCAATTGAAGAGGTTGAAACTCACTCTCTGGCTGAAGGGAGAAATGTCAAGATTGGATCTAAGATGACATCAGAACTGAAAAGCAAAGTGTTATCTCTTTTAGCAGACCACCAACACGTTTTTGCTTGGTGTAATGCAAATGTGAGCGTAGTGCCTGCTAATGTTATATCACACCAACTTTCCATCCGGATAGATGTAGCACCTGTGGTGCAGAAAAGAAGAGCTTTCTCTAAAGAAAAAACTGATGTCATAGTTCAAGAGGTTGACTGACTTACCAAGATGGGGCACATAAAGGAATCTCAGTACCCTTTGTGGACCGCCAACCCAGTGTTAGTGAAAAAGAAGAATGGAAAATGACGTATGTGTATCAATTTCACTAACCTCAACAGGGCTTGCCCAAAAGATTTGTATCCAGTCCCCCGGATAGACCAGTTGGGTTTAAGAACCAGGAACACATTACTTTTGTTACTGATAGGGGCCTCCATTGTTACAAATTAATGCCTTTTGGGTTTAAGAATGTTGGGGCTACTTATTAGAGGCTGGTGAATAAAACATTCGATGACCAAATTGGCAGAAATATGGAAGTCTATATTGATGACATGATGGGAAAAAGCATGAAGGAGGAATTACTCTTGGCCGATATCCAAGAGACTTTTGCTAACTTGATGAAAGTTAATTTAAGATAAATCCAGAAAAATGCGTCTTCGGAGTACAGTCCGGGAAGTTTTTAGGGTATGTGATAAGTGAGAAAGGGATACAACATGATCCGGACCAACTTAATGCTTTATTGCACATGGACCCTCCTCGGAATATTAAAGAAGTACAAAGATTAACAGGAAGGTTGGCTGCTCTAAACTGTTTAATCTCAAGGTCTTCGGATAGGTGTGCCTCATTTTTCCAAACTTTAAAGCGTGTCAAGGGCTTTAACTGGTCTCCACAGTGCGACCAAGCGTTCAATGAAATAAAAAAAGCATTTATCTTCCCTCAAAACTCTTTACAAGCCTATCGATGGAGAAACATTATACATATATTTAGCAGTGTCCGAGTGTGCTACAAGTGCAGTACTAGTAAGAGAGGTGGATAGTTATCCTCGTCCGATGTATTACATCAGCAAGAGCTTGATGGATGCTGAAAGAAGGTACTTAAAACTTGTAAAGTTAGCACTAGCTTTGGTAATTGCTGCCAGAAAAATGAGGCCCTATTTTCAGTCTCATTCTATTGTCGTCCAGACATCTTTTCCCTTGAAAATTGTTCTTCAGAAGGCAGACATATCAAGCAGGATGACCAAGTGGTCAGTAGAATTGGGTGACTATGATATTGATTTTGCCCCTCGAACTGCAATCAAAGCTTAATATGTTACTGATTTCCTAGTTGAATTCCATTCGGATAGCAGTACTAAGCAAGCTGCAGATGAAAGAGCTAAAAAGGTATGGGTTGTGTGGACCGATAGTGGATCAAGTACCATGGGTTGTGGTGCTGGGATATGTTTAACTTCTCCGTACGGCGAAAAGTTGTACCAAGCTATATGTTTTGCTTTCAGGGATTCTAAACATGAGTTTGAATACGAAGCTGCTATAGCTCGCTTGAAATTAGCTTTACTATGTAGAGCCAAAAGAGTTAGATTGATGAGCGACTCTCAGCTTCTTATCCATCATGCCCAAGGTCAATCTGAGGCAAAAAAGGAGCAGTTGATTAAATATTTATTCATTCTTAAAGAGGTGGCAACTAACTTCAAGAATATCAGCTATGAGTATATACCCATCGGAGAATACATTAGCAGACTCCTTGGCCACTATATCCTATTCTGAGTCCTACCCATGGATTCATGTACAAGAATATCCATCCATACAGCCCAACTGGGGTATGGAAGAAGAGGAAAGTTTAAGTATACAAGTGGTTCAACCCGAGGACTGGAGACATCCCCTTCTTCAATACCTTACTAATGGAATTTTGCCTCCGGAGAAATCCATGGCCAGGAAAATGAAGTACAAGGCTCGTGTTTTTTTAGTTGTAAAAGATATTTTATACAAGAAGTCATTTAGCAGATCTCTCCTGCGTTGTCTGGGGGTTGAAGAGTCTCAAATTGTGCTATCCGAACTACATGATGGTGAGGGGTCAACATACTGTGGTTATAGAGCTTTAACCCGAAATGTTTTATTGGCCGAATACTACTGGCCATCCATAATGGAGCATGCCAAGGAATTGGTAAAAAAGTGTGATCCATGCCAAAGATATGGAAATGAAATTCACATCCCAGTTGTCCCCTTGGAATTGATTTCGGAGCCAATACCTTTTGCTCGTTGGGGACTGGATCTAGTAGGGCCTCTACCGATGGCATCCGGAGGGTGCAGAACCATTATTGTGGCCATTGATTATTTTTCGAAGTGGATAGAGGCAGCCTCCTTAGCAGGAAATAATTCAAAAGCTGTTATAAAATTTATCCTTTCTAATATTTATTGCAGATTTGGGGTTCCACAAAAGATAATACAGATAATGGGCCACAATTCGATAACAAGGATATGAAGAGTTTATGTACCACTAGGGGCATTCAGTACTGCTTCTCTTCTCCTTTCCACCCACAGGCGAATGGTCAAGTTGAAGTGGTGAACAAGACCATTATGTGTGGTCTCAAAAAGAATTTAGAAAGGACTGCTGGAAAGTGGCCGAGTTATCTACAAGAAATACCGTGGGCCAACCAGACTACTCCTGGGGCAGCTACACATGAATCCCCGTTTGCCGTGGTATATGGTATGGATGCAATTTCTCCTATATAGGAAACTCTTCCATCATACAGAGTCGACAATTTTTCCGAATAGGCTAATGAAGTGGCAGTCAGAAGTCAATTAGACTTAATAGAAGAGAAAAGGGTTAAGGCTCATCTTAGAGCCACCCATTATCAAGGTTTAATGAGAAGCAGGTTTGCTTGTAGAATCAGAAGAAGAGATTTTCGACCGGGAGATAAAGTATTCAGAAAATTCTTCCTACATACTAAAGAGAAGCAGTTCGGCAAGCTAGCTCCAAATTGGGAAGGACCCTATGTGGTCATTGAAAAGCTTAAGCCTGGGACATACAGGCTTCAAGACAAAGACGGAAGAATCTTAAATCACCCTTGGAATATTGAACACCTCCGGTTGTATCTAGAATGAAAGTTATGTAAATATTTGCTTGTTTAAAGTCCATGTAAATATTAAGAGGCATACGTTTTCCTACCCTGGTGGCACGAGGAGGTTTTAATGAGGTGTCCGAGTTTTTTAATGAAATTTGATGCCTTCTTAAAATATTCGGAGTGGTTTGATTTACAGTTTCTTTAAAGCCTTTTAAGTATCTTTGACAAGTTGGATTGATCTGGTGGAATGATGACCATTTAAACATTTGTCATCGGAGAATTTAAACACTCTCATCTTAAAATACTTATAAAATAAATAGGGGCTATTTAAACATCGGCCATCAAAATTAGGCGAATATAAAACAAAGCAAGAATTTAGTAAAGTAAAATCACATGGCTAAACACCGGAGGATGATATTAAAACATATAGAATGCCTTGGCCATCCAAGGAGTTTGAGTTTAAAAAGAAAAGCTTGACCGGACACAATCCGAACACAATTACAAAAATGCCTTAGCCATCCAAGGACTTTAGTCTGACATAAGGATAAAATAAAAACAGAAAATAGTTAAAATCTTAAGGCTAGTTTCCCTTAGATGTTCCTGCATCATCTTGTTTATTTTTTGGATCTTTGGGTTCATCACTGGGGCTCTCTCCGGTCTTTTCTTCCTCATCAGTGGTATCATCAAAACCACTGGAGTAGTTGTGCTTATCGTCATCTACCATAGTATGAAATAGGAGGTCTTCGTATTCCACATATTGCCATAGAGTACCAAGCGTCCTCTTCGGGAATGTTCGATGAAAAAACAAGACCATGTCAGATTTAACTTCGGCATACCTTTCTTCTAGGGAATCTATCACCTTGTTGGTGTATGCATCGAGCTTCGCCTAGATTTTCTTCTCTTGCTCTTTTATCAAATCCTCATTTTCCTTGGTAACTATGGACACAACGTATTCAAGGGAAGTTTTGTCACTGGACAGGGCTTGGACAACATTGTCCTTGGTCTTCACCTCTTCCTTCAAAGTGGAGAGATCCTTCTCCAAGCCAGAACACTTGGTTTGGAGCTCTGTGTTGGTCGTCTCCGAAGTGGCTAGCCTGGTGGCCAGGTTTTCTTTCCTTTTCTTTAACTCCTCGATCTCTTTCCTCAATGCTTCAACACTTTGATTGGCATTAAGAAGATCGTTGGACAAGCTCTCTTTATCTGCATTGAGTGTGTTGATAAGGGCAGACTGACTTCGTACTTGCCTATCGAAGTTTAGCACCGGTTGGATATAGCCCAGCAGAGAGTGAGTCACCGTATCATTCTACCCTGAAACAGTGAAAGACTTACCATTAAAGGTCACCATTTTAGAGGAACTTGGGGGAAGGTAGGGACCAGCAAAGTCATCTTTTTCAAGATCATCAAAGTAAAGGCCAATATTCTGGAAGCCACTAATGTCTACTCCATCAATATTAATATCTCCTCCGGTACCCTCTCCAGCGTGTAGACCACTTGGGATTTGCTCTGCCAAAGTTGGGTCTGTTGGGTCGATCGGAGGGAGAGACTCCGAAGGCCGGAGGACAACTTCATCCCCGAAGGAGACTTTCTTCTTTTTGGCCACACTCTCTTCACTATTTGATCCCCGTTTTTGGACCTGCTTAGGAGGTTCTGGAGGATCTTGAGGTCCACCTGCCTCCTTAATACTCTCATCCTCAACCACTTGAAGTAGAGTAGCATCAATACCCCCTTGGGCCTGCACTCCCTGACTCACCGGAGCGACCTCCTCAACAGCACCTTGAACAGCCTCTGTGGCAACTTGTTTCTTTTTACCCTTATTGCCTTTCATCTTGCTTGGGGATTTAGCTCTAGCAGGCTAGGCCAGCTTGCCATCCTTCTCCTCTATTCTCTTGAGGATGACATATGTAGGGGGTGGAGTAGTCAGCTCCTCCCAAGTAAGGTCTCTTCATCCTGTTGCATTCCAGAGATGAGACCTCATTACGTTTTCGGAGGTGATGCAGTTGTGGAAATGGTTTCCCCATTTATCAGCAGCTCAAGTGTTCAGATTGGCACATGTGGCCTGCCCCTCCCCCACATAACCGGAGAACTCCTTCGACACACTAACCAAAGAAAAAGAATAGCAGTTTAGAAACAGATTTTTTACAAAGAAAGAAAGCCAAAGATGATAAAATATTTACCTGAGCTTTTCCATCTGCTGGTGAGCATGCTAGGGTTGACACCAGCTTTAATTTTCCTCCCATTTTCCCAAGTCCCGCTGATAAATAGAAATTGGGTCTTTCAATTCTTCTTTGACTCGAGCAAGTCATCCACCACCTTAAAGTCGTCTCCCATATTGTAGTGGTAGAATGTGATATGATGGTTCTTGCAGAGGTTGGCCACAGCAGCAAATTTCTCCATTGGAAGTGGTATTCTGGAGAGCCTTGAAGCCATGTACCAAGCGTTCGGACTCAGCTGGCTTGGACAGAGTTTTATCAGGTGGAAATACCTGAATATTTCTGGGTCCAAGGGAAGTCTGAGCCCCCAGCTAAACAGCTCGGTGTAGATGACTATTTTGTTGAGTTTATAGTCCATCGGGGTCTCCGGAGTGACTGATATCCTCACCTTAACACACTCGGGGATCCTCCACTTCATCCAGATCCGGCCTAACTCAGAAGTATGAGTATAGACATAGTTGATGTTCTGTATGGCCAGCAGATACTTCACATTCACTTTGTGGAAGCAGGGTCCCACTTTGTCTTCCAGACACTCTGGCAGGTCCGGATGTTTCAGACATACTTTCTCTTTGCCTTTTCCCTTTTTATCAGAGACGACATCTCTAGTCTGCCCGGAGGTATCGGTCTCGAATGGAGCATCTTCAATACTATCCTCCATCACCTCTTCCATCACCATGGAAGGTTTATCAGCTGTTGTTGATGGGAGAGTGCTAGTGTCCGGCTCCGTAGGTTGTCTGGACGGTTGAGCATCAGCCCCTCTTAGGGGTCTAGTGTCCGGCAAGGGCTCAATTCCGGAAGGCTCAATGTGAGAGCTGATTCTAGTAGCCTCTGGACCAGAGGATTTGTATTTTGGAGCTCTGATAGGTGCCCCTGATCCAGTGGCTTTATCCTTGGTTCCAGACTTGGAGGGCCCTCACTTTGAGGACTTGGTTTGAGAGCCAGTTGCCTGACCTTTTACTAGACGGCCTGTTTGGCGAAGATTAACTTTTTCTGGAGACTTCTCGGTATCTGACCCCATAACAATGAACGAAGAGGGTCTTCTGGTACTTGACACTGCTTTCTCCTACACTACAGAGGGATGTAACTCATGAACCGAGGAGCCTGATGGAATGGGCGAAAGGCTTGGTTGAAACAAACGCTTAGGTTTGGAACTTTTAGCAGAGGATGATCCTCGATCAGCTTCTGAAGACGGTGTGTCGGGCTTACTGATTGGAGAAACTGGAAGACCCGCCGCGATACGTCTCTCTCGCTTAAATCTTTATGCTTTTTCTAACTCTGAAAGATTTAGCCAACCACCTTTCACCAATGCGTTTCTCGCCGTGAACATAAACCTACACAAGTAAGATTTTGAGAAGAGAAGTAAAAGCTCTGAAAAGGAGAAGTGGCAAAGTGATGAAGATGGTAAAACGGTAAAAGGAAGTAATTTATACTAGTAAGGCAAAAAAGTTACCAAATACCTAGGAGAAAACGAAAAGCCAAAAAGAATGATTGAAGACGACGCTGACGTCATAAACATTAAATGCAGAAGTTGCTTTTTAGGATTAGTGGGAGCGCCGTTCGAGGAAGAAAATGGCTGGAAAAGCAAATCAAAATGTGACACGTGTCCCATGATCTATAGCAGGACTCTTGAACTTCTGAGAAGTATTTAGTCAGGATAAATCCTGAGCTGAATACATAAACAGTCCGGAGAATGTTGCTAGTGCCTAAGAGGATTTTTTGGTCTTGCCAAAGGCCTTTGACAAAACCTAAAAAAGGGGCTACTGATGAGTCTGGAATTATTCACCACCGCTCACTGTGAAAACCGGACAGGGGTAATCCGGATAATAATCACCCACTTAAGTATCCGGACAGGACAAAAGTATTAAGAACACTAAACACCTTTTGACTAAGCTAATTGCTAATCTGCTTAATAAACTAATGGGTCTTTGAACTCGACCCGATTTCATAAGTTTGACCTGAAAGCCCATATGGCCCATAATTAAGGGTATAAATACCCAACCACTTTCATTAATGAGGGTAATGAACATTTAATACAACCAGGCAGCTTAAATCTCTCACTACAAAACACCTAAAAATTTAATACCTTCAAAATACCACCAAACATCTGACAAAATTACCCTCAGTCTGAAATAATCCTCACCAGTAACGACCATCTATGACAAAACCAAAATACAAGCCAAGTACCAACCCCCACATATTACGCTAGCCCCTAGTTTATATTATCTTGATATTGATCTCAATAAGGTTTTTTTAGTTCATGATCTTAATACCGATTCTATTTGTTTGGTTTATGATCTCAACCACACTCCAATCAACTTGAACAATGAATTTGACCATGTTTCACCTCACTTAAACATATAATAATAAGTCGAAGACAATGATACTAATCTAGAGATGGATGCATATATAGAACATTTTAATGTGTATAATTTTAATTTTTTTAAATAAACAAATTTCAGAAGTTTTATTGTACATGTATTTATTGGAAATATGGATATCGCATAATTCGTCTTCGTATATAAGTAAGAATAATACGATATTCACAATAGTATGATATTGTCTGTTTTGAGCTTTTGACTTTGCTTTTGGTCCACTTCCGAAAAGCCTCATACTAGTTGAGATATATTATTTACTTATATATCATTAATATATCATATGTTCAATTAATGTAGGATGTTGAATTTTAGATTTTAGTCGAACCTAACAAATGATTCTCACAAAAAATATCACTTTAGCCTCCTCTTAATTCATTTGCATCCGACCACTTTAATCAAGTTGGAGACTATCTGAACCATAGAGGCACTACAGATGTAGTTGTTCACTCTTATCAGATCATATCGTTTTGTTCTTTAGCGTTAATCCAATCAAGTCAATTTTTTTTTATACAGTTCAATCAAGTCACACCACTTCATGAGCCATATGCACTCCAAACTAGGCATTATTCATGTGCATTTATCTCCAGATTAACAACATCGACTTCAACTTATGCCTATTTATTTAGTATGGGTAAAGTTTTAGTTTTTTAAATAAATAAGTGTCAGAATTTTAATTATACGTGCATTTTTTGTTGAAAATATAGGTATTCCATATTCCTCCTTCGTATATAAGTAAGAACAATCCAATCTTCACACTAGTACGATATTGTCCATTTTGGGTCCAAAGACGCGTACGACTTTTCTTTTGGTCCATTTTCGAAAGGCCTCAATCTATTTGATATATGTTTCATACTTATATACCATTATGCTTGAGCATTGCTCCTGATTCAACTTGTTCAAAATCTAAGAATATCATCTTTATCCATATCGTGTTCTGTATGGGTCTAAAGATCTGATACAATTTGTTGGAATTATATGTATCGCATATTCCACCTATGTGTTTGCTTCTGACCTATTTTGAAAGGCTTCGTACTAGTTGAGATATTTTATTTACTTATATACATTTTTTCTTGAGCATAGCTCCTGATTCAGCTTGTTCAAAATCTAAAAATTTCATCTTAATCCACAACACGTTCCATCTAGACTTGAAGCTCTCATACCATTTATTGGTGGGAATCATGTTCATCAACATCATGCCCCGTTTGGGCTTGGAGCTTTGATACCATTTGTTGGGAATATGAG
Source organism: Limnanthes douglasii subsp. nivea (assembly GCA_036936605.1). Classification (NCBI taxonomy): domain Eukaryota; kingdom Viridiplantae; phylum Streptophyta; class Magnoliopsida; order Brassicales; family Limnanthaceae; genus Limnanthes; species Limnanthes douglasii. The sequence continues at coordinate 275,072,881 of JAUPFV010000003.1, read as the reverse complement.
TATCGCATATTTCAACTATGTGTTTATAAGTAAGAATAATTTGTCCCCACACTAAATTATATGAGAATTTATAAGATTATAAAAATAATAATTTAAAACGTCATAGAGAAATAAAAAATGACGAAACAATGCACTGTTTTTTTAATGGAGAGGAAATAGACGGGTTCCATATAACTTTTAAGTCGTTTTTTTTATTTCAGTCAAATTGTTGGCATTGAATTGTTTTACTTGATATTCATTATAGATATACATACTTATAAAGATATATAAATAAAAAAACAGTTTTAAGATAAAATATATATTTTTAAAATAATATTTTAAAATAAAAATGGTTAATACTAAAGCTATAAAAATACTTTTAACAAAAAGATATAAAACTCCTAATATTAACAATATGAAATTTATTTGTCTACGATGGAGTTGGTAGAGTAATGCATATTCATGACCAAAAATCATAAGTTCGAGTCGTTCGACAAACACTTTTCTGACTGAATCGGTTACCTTGTGTCGTTTACTTTCTGACGTTATTTCACTGCATAAAATAAAAAATAAATATGAAACTAATTTTTAGAATTGTATTTTTTTAATATTGAACGCAATAAAGTTTCAAGTTTTTTGTTTTCACTCTACCTATTAACATTAATTATATCTGATTTTAGTTGATGTTATTGATATAATTGCTTTTAGTAATCTTAATTGTTTGTATCGATATAATTGATATTATAATAATGGTATTCAGAAAGTGAAATTTAATATATCTTTATAAGCTTTATGATTTGTATTTTAATCATAGTAATTATATGGTTAAAAATCCTCGTTAGTCAACCGGTGTTTGACACATGTTACATTCGTGCCACTAACCTTCATTCGTCCCCAAAACGAGTAATTGATGTTTCAAATCGTTGCATTTTTTCCACTGGCGCGTGCAAATTGAGAGAAAGCTGACACGTGTAGCCCCATTATACCAAGTCTGTTGCACATACGACCACTTATTAATTTAGACCTAAAATACTCCTAATTTTATTTTTTTTACTTTTTACTTTTTTTACTCTTTACTTTTTTTATATTTACTTTTTTTATATTTAATTTTTACGTTCTTATTTTTATTTTTTACTTTAACTTATTTATTTTTACTTTTAATTATTTAGTCTTGAACTTCTTCTCTCTCCCTCCACACTCATTTTTTCTTCCAAGTGGTAAGAACGCTAGCAATAGAGATCTCAAGCTCACATATCAAAATCAGTTCTCTCTCACTGAATGGTGGTTGGGAGAAGTGGGGGACATTGACGGGGGAGTACGAGAAAAATCAGTGGTGAGAAAGCGGCCAAAGGGATGAGAATTGCAGTGGCGGTAGAAGCGGGAGGAGGCGGAGCCGTTACTTTTGATGAGTCCGAATTCAGCATGCTCCCCGGACACGGACAGATCAGTCCAAGGCCTCCAAACCGGACAGATCGAACAGATCACATGAACCGGACAGATCACTTTGAACACTATGACCATAGGACTGTTCGAACTATGACAAAAGTACTAAAAACCCTAAACACTTCTTGACTAAGCTACTTGCTCTCCTACTCAGAGCTCATGGGTCTTTGAACATGACCCGAAAGCCCATAAGGGCCCAAACATCAGGGTATAAATACCCAACCACCTGCATTAACTATAGGTAATGAAAATTAACTGCTACCAAGCTGCTTAATAATCTCTCTACTCTTTACTTTAAACACTTAACACCCACATACTTCCTTAAAACACCAACTGAAATTACTAGCTTACCCTCAGGCGATTATTATTCACACTAAATTGGCGACCACAGTGGGAGGAGAAGGTGCCTGAATCAAGCATTCAAAACCAGCTAAGAAAATCTGTCCGAATGAATCCGGACAATCCAGAGCTACCACCGGCTTTGCTCGAAGTGGTGGAAGAGAACGATGAATACACTGTCGAAGAGCGTGACAGGCTAAAATGTGAAATAGAAGCTCTGAGGGCAGAGAAGGCCAAGATGGGCGTGAAAGAAAAATCCAAAGCATCGGTTTCTCATCACACCGATAACCCCAGAGAGCATGAGTCTTCGAAAACTCATGTGAGCACCAAAAAGACTCATGCCAGTTCTAAAAAGTCTCACCGGTCCAAGCCTATGGAGAGTTCCGACTCAAGCTCTGAATCTTCTGATAGCTCTTCGGACAGCGAGGGAGTTGAAAAATCCTTGTCCTCTAGCAGCGATGAGGGTCGAACCAGAAAAAAGCAAAAGCAAATTAAAAAATATTCAAGAAAAAGAGATAGACATGGAAGAATGAATAAGCATATTGGCAAGGGGTCATCTCATAACCGGAGGCATGTGGACAAGATGCTGATGGACCCCTTTGCTTTCCACGATGAACCAGGTATCTTTGCAACTCCCAATGAGGATACTGTGTTTAGTCGTGGAAGGAATTGGAGGCAATCTCCATTGTCTTCTAAAATTCTGTCCGGAAACCTTCCCAAGAGGTTTGACAGCACCAAAATAGAGAAGTACGATGGCAGTACTGATCCGGACAACCATCTGGAGCAATTTAAAAACTTCATGATGAAATTTGACGACGATGATAAACTACTTTGTAGGGCATTCTCCCAATCCTTTACGGGGAGTGCTCTGAAATGGTACAAGAGCCTGCCTCAGGGTTGTATTAAAGATTTCGATACGTTTTGGGTGGCCTTTCGAAGGCAGTTCGTAGGGAGTAAAGAGCTGAAGGGAAATGGAGACACAATAATCCATTATGCCCAGGAGCCAAATGAGTCCTTGAAAGAATATATAAGCCGTTTTGTGAACACAAAGAATGGGTTGGCTGATTGCTTCGAACATGTAGCAATAGCATCCCTGAGACAGTGTTTGAACCCAGGCAATCTAGCTGATTCAATGACCAGAAAGAAGGCCATGACATGGGGAGGGTTGCTGAATCAGGTTGGCAAATAAATAAACGTCGATGAAACAAAGAAAACCAGGATGCACAGGCAGGTGAGGTCTACCCCAGTAACACCAAGTCCCAATCAAAATCAGTCCGGGAACAAAGCAAGAGAAACCGGACAGGGGCATGGTAGAGCAAAAGCTCAGTCTCAGCCAGCTGCTCCTGCTCAGAGTCAGCAATCCAGAAACAAAAGAGGGCCATGGGTGCAACCAGAGTGGTTCGCAGAGTTAAAAAAAAGTGTGGCCACCATTTTTGATAAAAAAAAGGATGAGGTGCATTACCGGAGATCGGCAACACTGCAGTCTCCCAGAGAGCATCACGACAACTCTTTTTGCCAATATCACAATGATATTGGTCATACCACCGATGACTGCATAGCATTGAAGCAAGAAGTTCAAAACTTGATTGAAAGGGGGAAGCTGGGAGCTTACGTTAAAAGAAGAGGAGGCAACAGGTCTGACAACACTCACCGGGTTGGTCCAAGTAATGCTGCTCCGGAGGGGGTCATGGTTATAGTTGAAAGGTTTGACGTGGAATCTGAATACTTGGATCCTGATCCAACTCGAAACAGAGTGGGTGCTATAGAGGAATGTTCTAGATCGGTCTTCGGGCTCATTAAGTTTTTCGAGTCGCTTACAATTTTCGGAGGGGACACTATGACAGCTCCTACTGCTTCTTTGAGGAAGAGGCATGTTCATACTTTAGCCTCCCAGCTAGAAGGAGGCATGACATCCTATCAGTCACCAAACTCATTTCCCTTCATTGTGTTTGATGAAGATGATTTAAGAAACATTGCTGGCCCTCATGAGGATGCTGTTGTCATAGGAGCATCTATAGGGGGCAATGACATAAGACGAATCCTGGTGGATACTGGAAGCTCAGCCAATATCCTTTTCCTAACCACTTACAAGAAAATGAAAAATCCAGCTGTAATTCAGATTTCGGACAGGTCAATCGTGAGCTTCACAGGCAGCTCAGCAGATGTGATCGAAGAGTTCGAAGAGGAGGTGTTATTGGGCAAGGGCTCTTACAAGAAAATGGTCAGAATACTCTTTATTGTGGTGAATTGTCCCACTTGCTACAATGCTATTCTGGGGAGGTCTTGGCTCTCTAGGATGCATGTAGTGGCTTCAACAGTCCACCAATGCTTGAAGTATGCTGTTCAGGGGCAGGTTGGAGTTGTCCGGAGCAGCCAAAAGATTGCAAGAGAATGTTATGCCACTGCCTTGGCTCCTCGAACGCTGGGGGCAGTCCGTATCAATGAACAATAGCAGTTTGAGGGCCTTTTTGGGGGCGAGGGTGAAATTGATGACCTCAGGGAGACCCCCGGAGTGTTGATACCAGTTGAAGAGGTGGAAACACACTGTTTGGAAGATGGGAAAAGTGTCAAGATAGGGTCTAAAATGCCACCTATGTTGAAGAATGAAATGTTGAAGTTTTTAAAGATCATCAGCACGTTTTTGCTTGGTGAAATGCTGATGTTACTGGAGTCCCATCAGAAGTGATATCACATCAACTATCAGTCCGGAGAGACGTAACACCAGTAGTTCAAAAAAGAAGAGCTTTTTCCAAAGAAAAAGCTGATGTCATTGTGCAAGAGGTTGACAGGCTCACAAAGATGGGGCATATCAAGGAGTCTCAATAACCTTTGTGGACTCCCAATCCTGTCTTGGTGAAAAAGAAGAATGGCAAGTGGCGCATGTGCATTGACTTCACAGACCTCAATAGAGCTTGCCCAAAAGACTTGTATCCGGTCCCCCGGATTGATCAGTTAGTAGACTCTACCTCTGGGAACAAGCTGCTTTCCTTTATGGATGCTTTCTCCGGATACAATCAGATTCAAGTAGATCCAAGGGATCAAGAGCATACCACATTTGTCACAGACAGAGGTCTTCATTGCTACAAAGTTATGCCATTTGGTTTGAAAAATGTTGGGGCTACTTATCAGAGGTTAGTCAACAAGGAATTTGCTGATCAAATTGGAAGAAATATGGAAGTGTACATTGATGACATGATGGTGAAGAGTGTACATGAGCACTTGCACTTGTCCGATCTCCAAGAAACTTTTGCCAACTTGGTAAAAGTGAATTTGAAGTTAAACCCTGAAAAGTGTGTGTTCGGAGTGCAGTCCGGGAAGTTTCGAGGCTATATCATAAGTGAGCATGGAATACAGCCCGATCTGGACCAGCTAAATGCTCTTTTCCAGATGGAACCTCCTCGAAACACTAAAGAAGTACAGCGGTTAACGGGGAGGTTAGCTGCCTTAAACAGATTTATCTCAAGGTCTTCAGACAGGTGTGCTCCTTTCTTTCAAACTTTGAAGGGTGCAAAGGGCTTTGATTGGACCCCGCAGTGTGATGAGGCTTTCAATGAGATCAAGAAACACCTGTCCTCCCCCAAAACTTTGTTCAAGCCAGTCGATGGGGAGACTCTCTTTGTATATTTGGCAGTTTCAAGTTGTGCCATCAGTGCTGTGCTGGTAAGAGAGGTCGATAGTCATCCCCATCCAGTGTACTACATCAGCAAAAGCTTGATAGATGCAGAGAAGCGTTACTTAAAACTTGAAAAATTGGCATTAGCCCTGGTGATAGCTGCAAGGAAGATGAGGCCTTATTTCCAGGCTCATCCTATCATCGTCCGGACCTCTTTTCCCCTAAAGAATGTCCTTCAAAAAGCAGACATTTCGAGCAGAATGACTAAGTGTTCAGTAAAGTTGGGGAACTTTGACATAGACTTTGCTCCCCGAACAGCAGTCAAAGCCCAAGCTGTCGCTGATTTTCTGGTCGAATTCCACTCCGACAGGGATTCAGAGCAAGCTATTGATATAAAAGATAAAAAAGTATCGGTCGTCCGAACAGATGGTGGATCTAGCACAATGGGATGTGGTGCAGGAGTATGTTTAACTTCCCCGTATGGAGATAAGATGTACCAGGCTATTTGTTTTGCTTTCAGGGCATCTAATAACGAGTCTGAATACGAAGCAGCTATAGCTGGGTTAAAGTTAGCCCACATTTGTGGGGCCAAGAGGGTCAAGCTATTAAGTGACTCCCAACTACTTATCCACCATGCCCAAGGCCAATCTGAGGCTAAGAAGGAGCAACTTGTGAAGTATTTACTCCTCCTCAAAAATGAAGCGTTTAAGTTTAAAAGTGTTGTCTATGAACACATTCCCCGGGCATAAAATGAGCTAGCAGACTCACTAGCAACCGTAGCCTATACGGAGTCATATCCATGGATCCATGTGCTTGAAAGCCCCTCCATCCAACTTTGTAAGGGTAAAGAAGAGGAAATTTTTGAAATACAAGTGAAACAACCTCAAGACTGAAGGTTTCCTCTCATACAATATATCTCCGATGGTGTTGTGCCTCCGAATAAGTCACTAGCCAGAACATTGAAACACAAGGCTCGTGGTTTCATCATATTGAGAGAAGTGTTATACAAGAAATCTTATAGTAAACCTCTTCTGCGCTGTTTGGGGGATGAAGAATCACAAATGGTCCTCTCCGAATTGCATGATGGTGAGGGATCAGCCCATTGTGGGTTTAGAGCTTTAACAAGAAGAGTTTTACTCTCCGGTTACTATTGGCCATCAATCATGAAAGATGCTAAGGAATTGGTGAGGAGGTGTGGCCCATGCCAGAGGTACAACAATGAAATTCATGTACCAGCCATTCCTTTAGAATCAATTTCTTAGCCTATTCCTTTTGCTCGATGGGGATTGGATTTAGTAGGGCCTCTCCTTGTGGCGTCCGGAGGGCGCAAAACTATAATTGTGGCCATAGACTACTTCTCGAAGTGGATAGAAGCAGCCCCTCTAGCAGGGACAACATCAAAAGCTGTTATAAAATTCATTATGTCCAACATATGTTGCAGATTTGGTGTCCCACAGAAAATAACAACGGACAATGGGCCACAGTTCGACAATAGAGAAATGGAGAGCTTCTGTGCCTCAAAGGGTATACATCATTGTATTTCTTCACCTTTCCACCCACAAGAAAATGGGCAAGTTGAAGTGGCTAATAGAACTATACTGTCCGGCTTAAAGAAGAATTTGGAAGGGGCTGCTGGGAAGTGGCCTAGTTATTTACAAGAGGTCTTGTGGGCCTACCGGACAACACCTGGGGCTGCAACACAAGAATCACCCTTTGCCTTGGTCTATGGGATGGATGCAGTAGCTCCAATAGAAGCAACTCTCCTCTCTTTTCGTGTTCACAACTTCTCCGAACATGCTAATGAGGTGGCAATCAGAGGTCAACTTGATTTGATAGAAGAAAGACGAGTTAAAGCTCACCTTAGAGTTGCACACTATCAAGGCTTGATGAGAAGCAGGTTTGCTTCTAAAGTTAAAAGAAGAGATTTCCAACCTGGGGACAAAGTATTAAGGAAGGTATTCTTACACACTAAAGAAAAGCTCTTCGGAAAGCTGGCCCCAACTTGGGAGGGTCCATATATGGTTGTTGAAAGAATTAAGCCTGGAACTTATTGGTTGGAAGACAAAGATGGCAGAGTTCTAACACATCCTTGGAATATCGAGCATCTCCGGATGTACTTGCAATAGCACTTGTGTAAATATTTACTTGTTTGAACATCCATGTAAATATTTGGGGGCATACTCTTTCCTCCCCGGTGGCACGGAGAGGTTTCAATGAGGTGTCCGGGATGTTAAATAAAATTTGATGCCTTCTTGAAATTTTCTAAGTGTTTTCAAAATTTTGTCCCTTGTCATACTATCCGGACTGAAATAACTAAGGGCTATTTAAACTCTAGCCGGAGAACTTAAACACTCTCACTATGAAACAACTAAAGGCTACTTAAACTCTGGCTTTCAAAATTAAAACGAACAATAAAAGAAGATGATGGTTGTACAGAACAAAGATATTCATTGAAATAAATAACTTAAAATTGCCTTGGCCTTCCAAGGACTTTTAAATAGTCAAAATACAACACAAAAAACCTGTCCGGTCGAACACCGGACACCATTACAAAAAGAATGCCTTGGCCTTCCAAGTACTTTAGTTTGGATAAAAATTAAACTAAGTGGATCATAAGTTAAGGTTGAGCCTTTGAAGATGGCTCACCTTCATACACCTTCTTGCCTTTGAAGTCGCTTTTCCCTTCGTCTACCTTCTTGCCTTTGGGATCATCTTTCTCTTCATCTGGGCTCTCTTCGGTATGCTCTTCATCATCGTATGAGGACGCACTGGAGACTCCATACTGATCCTCTTCGGCCATTCTATGATGTGGAAGGTCATCATCGTCTACATAAAGCCACAAGTCCCCTAGGTTCCTCTTCGGATATTTTTCATGAAAGAGTAGAACCATGTCAGACCTCACCTTCTCAATCAATAGCTCTTCGATTTTAATCATCTGGTTGGCATAGGCATTGATCTTGGCTTGGATCGTAGCCTCTTGATCCCTTAACAAAGTGGTTTTCTCCTCGGCAGCCTTGGATGCTGCATTCTCAAGAGCAATCTTGTCAGTAGTTAGGTTGGTGATAATCTTGTCCTTTGCCTTGGTCTCTTCTTTTGAGGCAGTAAGGTCTTTCTCCACACCGGACAGCTTCTCCCGGAGGTCTCTGATGGTTTCCTCTAGAGTAGAAACTTTTGTGTTGCTTTCCTCCTGATTCCTCTTCAACTCCTCATTTGCTTCCTTTAGCATGTCAGCATTGGCAGTAGCAGTGCGAAGGTCTTCGGACAGCTTTTCCTTCTCAGACTTAAGGTCTTTGATGGTGTCTGCTTGACCCAGAACTTGTCTCTCCAGTGTAAGTACCGGCTGCACATTGCTTAGCAAGGAGTGGGCTATGGTGTCCTTTTCACTAGAGACAATGAAAGTCTTACCATTGAAGTTGACGGTGTTAGAGCTGCTCGGAGGAATGTAAGGCCCTGCGAAGTCGTCTCTGGGGAGGTTGAGGAAGTATTCGCCAAGTTCACCAAGACCGGTGATGTCTACTTCATCAATGTTGAGCTCTCCTCCCTCAACTTCATCAGTATGAAAGTCCCTTGGGATCTCTTCAGCATGTGTTGGGTCAGAAGGGTCAGCCTGGAAAGAAGGCTCCGGATCCCGGAGAGCAAGCTCATCTCCCTTAGCAGTCTTTTTCTTCTTGGCTGCCCGGTCTGCCCCTTCACTCCCCTGCTTGTGATTCCTCTTGGAAGCCCTTGGAGGTTTTGGGAGGTCTGCTTCCTTCCTTTCGGTCTCTTGCTCCACTACCTGCAAAGAGAAGCATCGATTTGGCTCTGAGCCGGCCCCTCCGGGTCTGTTGGAGCATCCTTCTCAGCATCAACAGGATTAGCATCGCTCACCACCCTCTTGCCTTTCTTCTTGACCTTCATTTTGCTTGGGGCTTTGGCCCTGCCTAGCAGGAAGAGTGTCACATCTGCTTCATGGGTCCTCTTAAGCACTGTGTCCGGAGAAGGCTGGGTGGTGAGCTCCTCCCAAGTTAAGTCTCTCCGACCTGTGGTGTTCCACAGGTGAGACCTTGCCAGATTTCCACTAGTGAAAGCATTGTGGAATCGGTTCCCCCAGTTCTCTGCAGCCCATGCATTGATTTTGCCACAAGTGACCTGTCCGGCCTTCAAGTAATCACCGAACTCCTTAGGCAGTTCTGTTAAGACAAAAGAAAGACCAATTAATTTAAAACCAACTTTAAGAAGGAGGAAGTAGACAAAGATTTAAAGTAGGAGACTTACGGTCACTCATCCACCTGCTTCTGAGGAGGCTTGGGTTCTCTCCGGACTTGATCTTCTTTCTGTTTTCCCAAGCGCCACTGACGAACAAAAACTGGCTCCTCCATTTACTCTCAGACTCCAATAGATCATCAACAGCTTTGAAATTGTCCCCCATATTGAAGTGGTAGAAGATGAATTGGTGATGTTTGCAAAGATTGGCCACTGCAGCAAACTCTTCCATAGGAAGAGGGATCCCGGACAGCCTTGATGCAATGATGCAAGACATTAGAGTATACCAAGCGTTGGGGCTCAGCTGGCTCGGACAGAGTTTGATCAGATGAAAATATCTGACAATCTCTGGGTCCAATGGGAATCTGAGTCTTCAATTAAATAGCTCCGTGAAATGACTATTTCATTCAGCTTGCAATCCATAGGAGTTTCGGGATCTATGGGAATCCTTATCTTCACATTTTCTGGGATCCCCCATTTTGTGCGCATTCGACCCAGTTCAGCCGTATGGATGAAAGCATACTTGGTCTTCTGTACAAAAAAGAGATATTTAAGTTCGACCCTGTGAAAACAAGGCCCTACCTTCCATTCGAGATACTCCGGCAACTCCGGATGCCTCAAGCACAGTTTTTCTTTGCCCTTATCGTTTTTGGCAGCAACAGTGTTACTAGTCTGACCGGAGGGCTCAGACTCAAAAGGGACTTCTTCAGCAGAGTCCTCCATTCTTTCCTCCATGATCGTTGGAGGAATATCAGTGGCAGTGGCCCGGGGAGAATTCAAACTTGGCTCAGCCTGGCTTCCGGAATGCTGGTTTTCTGTGTTTTCTTGACTTCTAGTCTCAGGCTGGGGCTTTGAGGCAGAAGTCTCTCTTTGAAGTGCTGGGCTGCTAGCCTCCGGACCGGGTAGTCTTTCCCGGGGAGCTCTGATAGGCACTCCAGACCCAGAACTGCTATTTTTTCCCCCGATTTTAAGGGAGTATTCTTAGAGGCTTGCCCCTTAACCAGCCGACTCTTTCTTCGATCGACTGACTTCTCCGGGGAGTTCTCTATATCTGATCCCATCGCTATGAAGGGTGAGGGTTTTTTGAAGCTGGTGGCAGTTACTCCTGGTTCGACGATGGATTCTGATTCCTGAACCGAGGAACCAGAGATGATGGGGGAAAGGCTAGGTTGAAATAACTTTCTAGGATTAGTGCCTTTGGAGGAAGAAGATCCTCGATCTGCCTCTGCAGTAGAGGCGATTGGTCTATCAACAGGCGAAGTAGGTAACCCTGCTGCGATTCGTCTTTCCTTCTCGACTTTTTGTGCCTTCTCCAAATCAGAGAGGTTGAGCCACCCGCCTTTGATCAAAGTAGTCCTTGCTGTAAACATAAACTATCAAGTAAATCTTTGCTTTAGAGAGAGAAAGCTCTAAGAAAATATGCAGAGTAAATATGAAAGAGATAGTAAAATAGTAGAAAGTGAGTCTGAATTTATAGTAAATCTGAAAAAGCAGTTGATTCCTAGGAGAATTCGAAAAGTTTGGCAATGATTAAAAGACGGCGCTGATGCCACCATATGTAATTAAAGAGGTTGCTTTTCAAAGAAGGTGGGTTCGAAATTCAAGGTGAAAAAACGGCTAAAGCAACCAGTCAGAGTATGACACGTGCCCCACGAACTCTGGCAAAAACCGTTTTGAATTCGTGAAGCTTTATCTGTCCGGGTAAACCCATAGACCTGTCCGGATTGAAAACTACATCTAAATGTCGGACTGTTTTTCAGGTCTCTGACAAGAATACTTGCTCAAACACCTAAAAAGGGGCACCTGATGAGTCCGAATTCAGCATGCTCCCCGGACACGGACAGATCAGTCCAAGGCCTCCAAATCGGACATATCGGACAGATCACATGAACCGGACAAATCACTTTGAACACTATGACCATAGGAATATTCGAACTATGACAAAAGTACTAAAAAACCTAAACACTTCTTGACTAAGCTACTTGCTCTCCTACTCAGAGCTCATGAGTCTTTGAACATGACCCGGGTCCATTAAACATGACCCGAAAGCCCATAAGGGCCCAAACATCAGGGTATAAATACCCAACCACTTGCATTAACTATAGGTAATGAAAATTAAATGCTACCAAGCTGCTTAATTATCTCTCTACTCTCTACTTTAAACACTTAACACCCACATACTTCCTTAAAATACCAACTGAAATTACTAGCCTACCCTCAGGCGATTATTATCCACACCAACTTTATTTACCTGTTTCAAAAGTTTTTCTCATAATTATCACGATTTATCATTTATATACATCTATATACTTTACTGTGAGGATTGCAGCTAAGGTTGAACACAGGATGAACGCATCCTTGTATTTTTTTGTCGCCTTGTCTGAAAGGGTAGTGAATGTCAAAGATGGAATTTTCACACTTAGAAGACGAGCAACCCAGTGAGGCTTGTGTTGTAATGAAAAGGAAAAAATGAGAAAAGAAAGGATCTATAAGATTTTCATTATTGTTAAGAAAAAAATTTGTTCTCAGGTGAAGGCGTGTGTGTTTTGTTGATAAGTGGGAAAGAGTTTGTTATTTAAAGTTTACAAGTGATAGTGTGATAAAACTAATATTTTGTAAAGTCAAAAAGAATTTTAAAATGTCTATGTATATATCGGGTTAACAATTTACTGACCATACACTGTTTTTTCCTTGCATTGTCATATAAAGTATGCCTGTTTGAAGAAAATTTAAACTATTATATTAGAAGAATTAAGGAAACAGACACATTTTATTTTTTGGCAGGATTGAACTCAGACTTAGGAAAGAAAGAAAATAGATTTGCAAGCAAAAATACCGAGAAAACAAAACGTAAATAAATACGATTTTTCTCTTTGGTAGGCAGCATAGCATCTTTTGGTTTTCCACTTCCAAGAAAGACTTAAGTGAATTAACCATTCGCTTACTCTTGTAGACCGCTCTCCTCGTTCTCTCTGGAGTCGCCCCTACAACCCCTTGACTCCTGCGGGCTACGTTCAAACTATAAGTGTTATTCCAAGTACATCCGAAGATGCTCAATATTCCAAGGATGAGTTAGAACCCTGCCATCTTTGTCTTCCAACCAATAAGTTCCAGGTTTGATTCTTTCAACCACAATATACGGACCCTCCCAGGTAGGGGCCAGCTTTCCGAAGAGCTTTTCTTTAGTGTGCAAGAAGACCTTCCTTAATACTTTATCTCCTGGTTGGAAATCTCTTCTTTTAACTTTAGAAGCAAACCTGCTTCTCATCAAGCCTTGATAGTGCGCAACTCTAAGGCGAGCTTTAACCCGTCTTTCTTCTATCAAATCAAGTTGATTTCTGATGGCCATCTCATTAGCGTGTCCGGAGAAGTTGTGAACACGAAAGGAAGGGAGTGTCTTCTCTACGTTGGCTACTGCATCCATTCCATAGACCAAGGCGAAGGGTGACTCTTGTGTTGCAGCCCCAGGTGTTTTCCGATAGGCCCACTAGACTTCCTGTAAATAACTAGGCCACTTCCCAGCAGCCCCTTCTAGATTCTTCCTTAAACTGGACAGTATGGTCCTATTAGCCACTTCAACTTGCCCATTAGCTTGTGGGTGGAAAGGTGAAGAAAAACAATGCTGTATACCCCTTGAGGCACAGAAGCTTTCCATTTCTCTATTATCAAACGGTGGCCCATTATCTGTTGTTATTTTCTGTGGGACACCAAATCTGCAACATATGTTGGACAGAATGAATTTTATGACAGCCTTTGATGTTGTCCTTGCCAGGGGTGCTGCTTCTATCCACTTTGAGAAGTAGTCAATAGCCACAATTATCGTTTTACGCCCTCCGGACGCCATAGGGAGAGGCCCTATTAAGTCCAATCCCCATCGAGAAAAAGGGATGGGCTCAGAAATTGACTCCAAAGGCATGGCTGGTACATTAATTTCATTGCTGTACTTCTGGCATGGGTCACACCTCTTCACCAATTCCTTAGCATCTTTCATAATTGATGGCCAATAATATCCGGAGAGTAATACTCTTCTTGTTAGAGCTCTAAATCCACAATGGGCTGATCCCTCACCATCATGTAATTCGGAGAGGACCACTTGTGACTCATCATCCCCCAAACAACGAAGAAGAGGTTTACTATAAGATTTTTTGTACAACACTTCTCTCAACATAATGAAACCATGAGCCTTGTGTTTCAATGTTCTGGCTTGTGATTTATCTGAAGGCACAATACCATCGGACAGATATTGTACGAGAGGAGATCTCCAGTCTTGAGGCCAGTTCACTTGTATTTCAAAAACTTCCTCTTTTTCACCCTTACTAAGTTGAATATAAGGGCTTTCAAGCACATAGATCCATGGGTAGGACTCTGTATATGCTATTGTTGCCAACGAGTCTGCTAGCTCATTTTCTGCCCGGGGAATGTGTTCGTAGACAACAGCTTTAAATTTTAGTGCTTCATTCTTGAGGAGGAGTAAATATTTCACAAGTTGCTCCTTTCTAGCCTCAGATTGGCCTAAGGCATGGTGGATAAGCAATTGGGAGTCACTTAGCAGTCTGACCCTCTTAGCCCCACAGATGTAGGCTAACTTTAACCCAGCTATAGCTGCTTCGTATTCGGACTCGTTATTAGATGCCCTGAAAGCAAAAGAAATAGCCTGGTACATACTATCTCCATAAGGGGAAGTTAAACATATTCCTGCACCACATCCCATAGTGCTAGATCCACCATCTGTTCGGACGATCCAGACTTTCTTGTTTTTTGTATCAGTAGCTTGCTCCGAATCTCTATCAGAGTGGAATTCAACCAGGAAATCAGCCACTGCTTGGGCTTTTACCGCTGTCCAGGGAGCAAAGTCTATGTCGAAGTCCCCCAACTCTACTGACCACTTAGTCATTCTGCTCGAAATGTCTGCTTTTTGAAGGACATTCTTTAAATGGAAAGATGTCCGGACGATGATAGGATGAGCCTGAAAGTAAGGCCTCATCTTTCTTGCAGCTATCACTAGAGCTAACACCAGTTTTTCGAGTTTCAAGTAACGCCTCTCAGCATCAATCAAGCTTTTGCTGATGTAGTACACTGGGTGGGGATGCCCATCGATCTCTCTTACCAACACAGCACTGATGGCACAACCTGAAACGGCCAAATACATAAAGAGAGTCTCCCCATCAACTGGTTTGAACAAAGTTTTGGGAGAGGAGAGATGTTTCTTGATTTCATTGAATGCCTCATCACACTGTGGGGTCCACTCAAACCCCTTTGCACCCTTCAAAGTTTGAAAGAAAGGAGCACATCTGTCCGAAGACCTGGAGATGAATCTGTTTAAGGCAGCTAATCTCCCCGTTAATTGTTGTACTTCTTTAATATTTCGAGGAGGCTCCATCTGGAATAGAGCATTGAGCTGGTCCGGGTCGGGCTGTATCTCATGCTCACTTATGATATACCCTAAGAATTTCCCGGACTGCACTCCGAACACACACTTTTCAGGATTTAGTTTCAAATTCACTTTTGCCAAGTTGGCAAAAGTTTCTTGGAGATCGGACAAGTGCAACTTCTCATCCACACTTTTCACCATCATATCGTCAATGTAAACCTCCATATTTCTTCCAATTTGATCAGCAAAGGCTTTGTTCACCAATCTCTGATAAGTAGCCCCAGCATTTTTCAACCCAAATGGCATCACCTTGTAACAATGTAGACCCCTATCAGTGACAAACGTGGTATGCTCTTGGTCTTTTGGATCTACTTGAATCTGATTGTACCCGGAGAAGGCATCCATAAAAGAGAGCAGTTTGTTCCCAGAAGTAGAGTCTACTAACTGATCTATCCGGGGGACCGGATACAAATCTTTTGGGCAAGCTCTATTGAGATCTGTGAAGTCAATGCACATGCGCCATTTGCCATTTTTCTTTTTTACCAGGACAGGATTGGCAGTCCACAAAGGGTATTGAGATTCTTTAATGTGCCCCATCTTTGTGAGTCTGTCAACCTCTTGTACTATGACATCAGCCTTTTCTTTTGAGAAAGCTCTTCTTTTTTGAACCACTAGTGCCACATCTCTCCGGACAGATAGGTGATGGGATATCACTTCTGATGGAACTCCAGTAACATCAGCATTGCACCAAGCAAAAACGTGCTGATGGTCTTTCAAAAATTTCAACATCTCTTCTTTTATCATTGGTGGCATCTTGGACCCTATCTTGACACTCTTGCCTTCTTCCAAACAATGCGTTTCAACCTCTTCAATTGGAATCAACACTCCAGGGGTCTCTCTGGGGTCATCAATTTCACCCTCACCCCCAGAAAGGCCTCAAACTGCTATTGATCATTTATACGGACTGCCCCCAGCGTTCGAGGAGCCAAGGCAGTGGCATAGCATTCTCTTGCAATCTTTTGGCTGCTCCGGACAACTCCAACCTGTCCCTGAACAGCATACTTTAAGCACTGGTGGACTGTTGAAGCCACTGCATGCATCCTAGAGAGCCAAGATCTCCCCAGAATAGCATTATAGCAAGTGGGACAATCCACCACGATAAAGAGTATTCTAACCATTTTCTTGAAAGGGCCCCTGCCCAATAACACTTCTTCTTCAGATTCTCCGATCACATCGGCTGAGCTGCCTGTGAAGCCCACGATTGACCTGTCCGACTTTTGAATCACAGCTGGATTTTTCATTTTCTTGTAAGTGGTTAGAAAAAGGATATTGGCTGAGTTTCCAGTATCCACCAGAATTCGCCTTATTTCATTGCCCCCTATAGATGCTCCTATGACAACAGCATCCTCATGAGGGCCAGCGATGTCTCTCAAATCATCCTCATCAAAGACAATGAATGGGAATGAGTTTGGTGACTGATAAGATGTCATGCCTCCTTCTAGCTGGGAGGCCAAATTATGAACATGCCTCTTTCTCGAAGAAGCAGTAGGAGCTGTCATAGTGTCCCCTCCGAAAATTGTAAGTGACTCAAAGAATTTAATGAGCCCGGAGACCGACCTAGAACATTCCTCTATAGCACCCACCCTGTTTCGAGTTGTAACAGGATCCAAGTACTCAGAATCCACATCAAACCTTTCAACTATGACCATGGCCCCCTCTGGGTCAGCATTACTTGGACCAACCCGGTGAGTGTTGTCAGGCCTGTTGCCTCCTCTTCTTTTAACGTATGCTCCCAACTTCCCCCTTTCAATCAGGTTTTGAACTTCTTGCTTCAACGCTATGCAATCATCAGTGGTATGGCCAATATCATTGTGATATTGGCAAAAGGAGTTGTTACGATGCTCTCTGGGAGACTGCAAGGTTGCCGGTCTCCGGTAATGCACCTCATCTTTTATTTTATCGAAAATGGTGGCCACACTTTCTTTGAGCTCTGCGAACCACTCCGGTTGGACCCATGGCCCTCTTTTGTTTCTGGATTGTTGACTTTGAGCAGGAGCAGCTGGCTGAGAATGAGCTTTTGCCCTACCATGCCCCTGTCCGGTTTCTCTTACTTTGTTCCCGGACTGGTTTTGATTTGGAGTTGGTGCCACCGGGGTGGATCTCACCTGTCTGTGCACCCTGGTTTTCTTTGTTTCATCAACGTTTATTTGCTTGCCAACTTGATTTAGCAATCCTCCCCAGGTCATAGCCTTCTTTCTGGTCACCGAATCAGCTAGATTACATGGGTTCAAACCTTGCCTTAGGGATGCTATTGCCACCTGTTCGAAGCAATCAGCCAACCCATTCTTTGTGTTCACAAAACGACTTATGTACTCTTTCAAGGACTCATTTGGCTCCTGGGCACAATGGATTATTGTGTCTCCATTGCCCTTTAGCTCCTTACTCCCTACAAACTGCCTTCGAAAGGCCACCCAAAACGTATCAAAATCTTTAATACAACCCTGAGGCAGGCTGTTGTACCATTTCAGAGCACTCCCCGTGAATGATTGGGAGAATGCCCTACAAAGTAGTCTATCATCGTCATCAAAGTTCATCATGAAGTTCTTGAATTGCTCCAGATGATTGTCCGGATCAGTACTGTCATCATACTTCTCCATTTTAGTGCTGTCAAACCTCTTGGGGAGGTTTCCGGACAGGATTTTAGAAGACAGTGGAGACTGCCTCCAATTCCTTCCACGACTGAACACAGTATCCTCATTGGGAGTTGCAAAGATACCTGGCTCATCGTGGAAAGCAAAAGGATCCATCAGCATTTTGTCTGTATACCTCCGGTGGTGAGATGACCCATTTCCAATATGTCTTTTCATTCTTCCATGGTGGTCTCTTTTTCTTGAATATTTCTTCACTTGCTTTTGCTTTTTCCTGGTTCGACCCTCATCGCTGCTAGAGGACAAGGATTTTTCATTTCCCTCGCTGTCCGAAGAGCTACCTGAAGATTCTGAGCTTGAGTCAGAACTCTCCACAGGCTTGGACCGGTGAGACTTTTTAGAACTGGCATGTGTCTTTTTGGTGCTCACATGATTTTTTGAAGCCTCAGGCTCTCTAGGGTTGTCGGTATGATGAGCAACTGATGCTTTGGATTTTTCTTTCACACCTATCTTGGCCTTTTCAGCCCTCAGAGCTTCTATTTCAGCCCTCAGCCTGTCACGCTCTTCGATAGTGTACTCACCATTCTCTCCCACCACTTCGAGCAAAGCTGGTGGCACTTCTGGATTGTCCGGATTCATTCAGACAGAGTTTTTTAGCTGGTTTTGAATGCTTGATTCAGGCACCGTCGCCTCCCACTGTGGTCGCCAATTTGGTGTGGATAATAACTGCCCGAGGGTAGGCTAGTAATTTCAAGTGGAGTTTCAAGGTGGTGTATGGGTGTTTAACGGTGGTGTGTGGGTGTTTAACAGTTAGAGTAGAGAGTAGAGAGATGATTAAGCAGCTTGGTAGCAGTTAATTCTCATTACCCCTAGTTAATGCGGGTGGTTGGGTATTTATAGTGTAATGTTTGGGCCCTTATGGGCTTTCGGGTCAAGTTTAACGGACCCGGGTCATGTTCAAAGACCCATGAGCTCTTAAGTAGGAAAGCAAGTAGCTTAGTCAAGAAGTGTTTAGGTTTTTTAGTACTTTTGTCATAGTTCGAACTGCTTTAAGTTCATAGTGTTCACAGAAATCTGTCCGGTCCAAGTGACCTGTCCGATCCCTGTCCCTGTAACCTGTCCGGTACTCGGAGAGACTTGACCGATCTGCCCTTGTTCGGGGAGCATGCTAAATTCGGACTCATCAATTCTAACCAACTTTTTTATAAAATTTTCTATTTTGGTAGACCTTCTACATTTAGAAAGGTAGAACCCGAACTACCCCGCCGGTTTCAACCCTCCAAACCGGCGGGGATGAAGAATAGACATATGTAGAAGATGAAGATTCCCCACCGGGGCAGGCCGTGTCCAACCGCCGGGGGAAGCCATGTCCACCCGCCGGGTGAGACAGCCATACCCGACGGGGTTGTGCCAATGCATACCGGCGGGGCAACTCGTTTTTTTTTTCCATAATACAATATTGAAGTAGAGTACTGTCCCCGCCGGGGTCGGAGACGTCAATCGGCGGGGTTGGCATCCTCAACCGCCGGGGATGGCAACCTCAACCGCCGGGGTAAACACCTGTCTTTAAACTCCTATGGAGTTTTTTTAGACCTTGACCCCCGGCGGGTGGGGAATTGTCAACCGCCGGTTGACTACATCCTCGCCGGTGTGGGAATTTTCAACCGCCGGTTGACAATGTCCCCGGTGGTTCAGACCATGTACAACCGGCGGGGAATGAACCTTCATTTTGTGTGCCTTGTCTATCCGTTGAGTTGGGGTTTTGGCTTATTTTATCCATGCTCGTATTTGATGCTTCTTTTTTAACATGCATAGGGTGATGAGTCAAAGGATTATTTGACTAGTTCGTGCATGGCGAAGGGGGAGGAGGAGGAAATACCGGTGCCTTGCTCCATCGATTATAGCGAGTTGTTCAACACTAAATCACAGTACTACTCCCGGGCAGACCTTATTGAATGGGTTAAGGAAACCGCATCGGATAACGGGTTTGTGATTATTTTACGCCGATGCGATAGACACGATCGTAAAACTCCTAGAGTAGAGTTTGTGTGCGAAAGATCCGGTGTTTACACAAAACTGGTAGAACCCAAGGATCTAAAGAGGAAGTCTACCGGAACGAAAAAATGCGGATGCCCGTTCGCCCTTAAAGGAAAGAAGATGGGTGATGATTTGTGGGGAATAGAGGTTGTGTGCGGCGTTCACAATCACAATACTACATTCTACAAAGAAGGTCATTCCTACGTGGGACGCTTTAAAAAAAAGATGGATTTTGTGGTTAGTTCGAATAAAATGGGATCCCGTCCTCGTGATATTCTTGGTGGAGTGAAGAAATTGAACCCTAAGAATTCTTCTACAATCCGCACCGTGTACAACGCAATACTAAAACACCGGAAGCTCGAGAAAGGCGGTCGGTCGCAATTCCAATACTTGTTGGGTGAACTAAAGCGACTAAACTACTACGAATTCCATAGAAAGTCCGAAGACGGAAGCGATATCATAGGCGAGCTTTGTTTTGCGCACCCGGTTAGTTTGGATTTGTTACGAACATTTCCGAACGTCATTATAATGGATAACACGTACAAGGTGATCAAATACGGGATGCCGTTATACGAGGTCGTGGGTGCGACTTGTACGGGGAAAACATTCTACATTGGATTTTCTTTTATGTCGAGTAAAAAAATCGAGGCCTACAAGTGGGTGTTAGGATGCTTACATTCGTTGATGGTAACTCACTCCATCGAATTACCATCCATTGTCTTGACGGATAGAGACTTGGCGCTTGTGAATGCGGTGGAGGAAGTGTTCCCCAATGCGACGCACATGTTGTGTCGATGGCACATCAACATGAACGTCCTTGGAAAAACAAAAAAGATCATAAAGGAGAAGGTAGTGTCCAATGCCTTTTTGAAAGTGTGGAACGGAATGATGTTGGCGGAAACGGAGTTAGTGTACGAGAACTACCGGTCGGAATTGCACCGCGATTTCAAAGACTATCCGGAAGCGATTGAGTATACCGAAAGTTGGGTAGGGTCGTACAGTGACAAGTTTGTCACGTGGAGAACTAATAAGTAGATGCATTTTGGTAACCAAACCACAAACCGCGTGGGGAGCGCTCATTCGAGCCTCAAGCGTTTCATCGGTACGAGCAAAGGTAACTTTGAATCTTTTTGGTTGAAGTTGCATACTTTGATTAAATTGCAACACGGGGACATCAAGGCTTCCTTTGAAAAGAGCCGGTTGTTGGCCCTACATAAATTCACAAACATTGTGTACGGTCAACTAAAAAACAACATCTCCCACCATGCAATGGAAATTTTGGCCGACGAAGTTGAATGTGCCCGAAACATGACAATCGCACCGGATATGCCTTGCGGTTGTGCCATACGAACTACGCACGGCATGCCTTGCGCCCACGAAATCTATGAGTTTGTTGCGAAAGAAATAAAGGTGCCGCTTGAGTTGTTTCATGAACATTGGAAGAGGTTAGACATCCTAGTTCGTACCAACCTCTCGACGAATGAGCAACTTAAACCAAAGCTTGACAAACTAGTATCCGATGTCATGGCGTCCAATGACGAAGCACGGATAGAGCACATTTATAAACAATGGTTTGTCGTCGTCCATCCCGAAACAACTAACATTTTGGAGCCATTGGTTAAGCAAAAAGCGCGCGGTCGTCCACCTAACAAACGTAAGTTATCTATTGCCGCCGATGATACATCCACTAAACGCGACAAAAGTTGGCACAAACATGTGCTTAAGGAAGAAAATGATAGTACGCCATCCTTACTTGGAGACTTCAAACTTCCAACCAAAACCTCGAGCAAAGGGAAAAAAAAGAAGGAGCCTAAACGTGGTTCGGGGACCACCCCCGCTCGTACGAAAGGTAGCGCTATTCCAACGCAAGCAAGTGGTACAATGCTTAGTAGTGGAACGGTGGGTTGTAGGTCAAGCTCTACGATGCCGGTGAAGGCAAGTTTTGTAGACCCCAAAGGATACATGAACCAATTCCCGATATATTTTACGCCTTTCGTAGAGTCCATTACCGATGTTAAATCCGATGGGCATTACGGGTACCGCTCGATAGCATACGCCTTGAACGGGCAACAAGATGGGTGGAGGTTGATAAGGGATGCCCTTTACAACGAGCTTATGGATTACGCATCGGTCTACGTAAATATTTTTACTAGCATGGAGGATTTGATTGATGTTGCGGAGCGTGTGAAATGTTCTAGCGATGTGGGAACTAAGGACCATTGGATGTCCATGCCCGAGATGGGAGTGGCAATTGCATCTGCGTTTAACTGCATACTCCATTTTGTTGGGGTATTCCGAAATATGGATGTCGGCTTCACTTTTCTTCCGCTAAGAGGTGCACCTCCTCCGATGCCAAACCGGTTGGAAATCGGATTGGGTTGGGTCAACACCAACCATTTCGTGAACGTAAGTATTCATACAAGGGGTACGTTAATGGTAATTTTAATTTCAAGAAATTTATTTTATCGTGTTTTCGTTTTGTAGCTTGGGATTAAGGCGGAGGCCCCATGTGCTAGGATACATCCTTGTTGCTTAAAGTTGCGTTCACCAGAAGCTGAAGGTTGGGCATTGCCGATTGCATCTCGTTGCAAGAAATACGAAGAGGTTAAAAATAAATGTCCTGCCCACACAAGAACATAAACCCTAAAATAATGTGTCTCTGGAACGAGTTAGAAGATCAATATCTGATTAAAGCATCAATCGAACTTGGTAACACTCACATAGAAGAGGGTCGTAAAGCGTATTGGGAGGCATTGCTATGCCAAATGTACTTATTATACGGGAGGGATGGTGTCCAACCGCCAAAAATTTTAAGGCGTGTTGATGAGGTGAAGGCCATGTGGTCAGTCCTACTCACACACCGCCGCCATCCGGTTTCTGGCCTCACCGAATTAGAACGTCGTGTTGCGAGTAACTTGTTCAATTGTCAAGACACGGAATCGATAACGGAAGATCAACTGGATAGGGTTCGTTCTGACATTATAGACATCCGCATACAGGAAATGAGTGATTAACTTGATAGTGCCTGTTTGTATCGGTTTGTATTTCGGTTTAATTTTCTTTAGATGAATGTATGTTCAATTGTATGAGGTTGACGTTTAATGAATGAATATCCTTACAAGAATGTATGCTCAGCTCGAATACGGTGCTATATAAAATACAGTAACATTTAACAACAACTAGAAACCCAAACATAACAACTTAACATTACATAAACAACTTAACATTACATAAACAACTTAACACATATAATAAAAACATAGCAAGTTACAACAACATTACGCAACATAAATTATAAAAACACGTTCGAATACGACAGATTGCACTATTAGTAGTCGTAACGCAAGCTGTTTAAAACATCGTCGCCATCCTCCCTTGCCATAACCATGTCCTCCACATATGCTACCATATCCCTAGGGATATAGTCGCAGACGGTCATGTCCCAGACCTTTACCGCCTCCTCTTTAATTCTTCGCGGCATGAACAACAACTTCGTGAGGGGCTGCACAAAGAGGTACCGTGCCTTGATTTCGTCACGGCTGCGCACAACGACACCTCCAGTTTCTAAATAGCCGTAGTTGTAATACATATGACACAAAACCCTTTCAAAAAATGCATACTCCTATCTTCACCCAACTCGGCCCGGGAATCCTTGACTGCTACAAGCATATAGTAGTCTTCAATAGCGGTAAACTCCATTTGTTTCTAAGTGTTTGATGGATGTCATGTTGCTTGTTAACACTAGTATATTTATAATGGAAGTATATCGTTGGCGGGAGTTTCATTTGGCGGGAGAGTCATATGGCGCGAATTGTTTTTTGGCGGGGGCAATAATTGTATTAGGTCCCCGCCGGTCCATGACTTGTCAACAGCCGGTTCACCAAATAAAGTACTTCAAAAAGTTTTAAAAAAAAAAATTAGCACCACCCCGCCGGGGGGAATTTTCACCCCGGCGGGTGACAACGTCCCCGGCGGGGAGGAAATGTCCCCGCCGGTGCAGAATTTTCACGCCGGCGGGCCGGTGACCCATCCTCAAAAAACATTGAGGATGGGTTGTGGTCCCCTTCCCCGCCGGGTCAACAATATTCACCCGCCGGGTGAATACTTCCCCGGCGGTTGAATATTTTTCAACCGGCGGGGTGATCGAGTGGAAATTTCAGAATTTCCACTCGATGTCAACCGGCGGGGTTAGGGACTAGCCCCGCCGGTTGACAATTCAACCCCGCCGGCGGAGTAATTTTCATCCGCCGGGGAAGTATTCACCCGGCGGGTGAAAATTGTTGAACCGGCGGGGAAGGGTTAATTTTTTTTAAAAAAAAATGGACCAACTTATAACATGTTTTTTTTTTGAACTTAAATTGGTTGAAACTATAACATGTTTTGCTTGTTTAAGACTAGAATGTGAATGGGTATATTGATTGAATTAGATAACTTAAATTAAACGACAAGAACGAACTATAATTAAACAAACACAAAATTTTCTTAACTTCAAACTAAAATACAACAACAAAGTTTTTAAATAGCCGAACTAACCCAAATGTCAACAAGTTTAAACGTAAGGTAATGTTCACAACTAGAACAACAAGCATATCAAAAATCCAAGCATAATAATAAGAAGCCACGGTGCGGTAAGCTCCATAACCTTCCTCCCAAAAGCCACTATCTCGTCATTCGAGTCGTCTAACGGCCGAATACGATTAATCGTATTCACCACATCGACCGCCGACGTATCCGTAAGAACCCGAGGTGTGATATTAAACCACCCATACTTCTTCACGTACGCCTTGTACTGGGGGGGCGAGGTGTGAGTACTCCCTTCCAAAGGCCTCAAATACCTATCGATCACGTATAGGTGCTCCCTCCAGTGCGTCCAATGCCTAACCTGAACCGGATACCGAAGATGGTCTCCTCTACCAATACCGGTTCTAGCAACGAGGGGGTCAAGCGGCTTTTCTTGGATCCAACCGAACTGGCGCATCACTCGGTCGGGGTGATATGCCTCGCTCACCATCATTAAGCGAATAGGGTTTCAGTACAAACCTATTGCCTGCTCCGGCCATACCTCATGGACATCCTCGTAAGGTCGGAAAATAACCTACAAAAAAAATTATTTACACGTCAAACATTTTATATAAAGTATATGTATTTAAGTAACGTATAAAAAAAACTTACATCATTTTCTCCTTGAGCCGCAAGGATCTCACGGTAGTACGGCTTCCCCCGAGCTAATGATACCGGGATCTTTTTCGGCAACCACGCCAGCATCTTCGGATCCGTCGGGCTATAACCACTGTTCACTGGCGCCCGGAAGACGGGGAAGTGGTCATAGACCCAACACTCGAACAAGGCCGAGAAGCCGACCAAGGTCTTCAAGGAGTGCTTCGAGATGCCTCTCAAACTCTTGTACAGCCACACCAACGCACAAGTCCCCCATGCGTACTCACCAACCTTCTCTAAGTCCTCGAGGTGGTGGAGGAAATCGCACTGGATGTTCTTCTGGCTCGTGTTGGTGAAGATAGTACACCCGAGGAAGAACAGGATATATGCCCGAGCTGCTGCCTGCTTCATCTCCGGAGTGCAGGCGGCGTTGGAATCTAAGTACGCTTCCCCTGAGAATGTGGTCCTAAGCCATCGGAGGTCGAATCCGCTCCCGTCATGCGCCTTCATTTCCTGCTGCACATCAGCAGCCGAAACTCCCAACAGCTCCCCATACCGTGCATACGTCGCCTCTAGCGGATCAGGCCTAAAGAGGTCAATAATTCTCCCCTCAACCGGGAGGCCCGTAATCACATACACGTCGTCCAGTGTCAGCGTCATCTCCCCAAAGGAGAATTGGAACGTGTTCGTCTCCTGGTGTCACCTCTCACCGAAGACCTCCGCCAACTGGACGTGGTTGTTGAACCTCGATAAATGCCGCATCAAGGGCCAAAATGGTGTCTCCTCCAGGTAGGCCCTAACCCTCAGTTGTTTGTTAAGGTCCCACTGACCAAGCAAACCATACTTCGACTGCACCGTAATACCCGAGCGCGCCTGTAAAAAAAATCAAAAATAACTACAATGTTAAAAAATGAATTTAACTAAACAAAAAAATAATAAATTAATTAACTTACATCGTTTTTGAAGGCGTAGTACGCCTCGTGCTGCGCATACTCGGGGAAGAGAAGCACACTATTTTGGGATAGGAAAAGATTTTTCCATCCCTCCGCATCGGTTGGAGGCCCTTCGGCACGGACCTCTCTTCGAGGTGGTGGCAATGGGACCTCCGCTTCCTCCTCCTCCGTATCCTCCACCTCCTCGTCCACTAGGGCACGTCGTCGGATGGGGAGCACCTCTCGTGGAGGAGAAGATCGTCGTTGGGGGGCATCCTTGGTGGCATCGAATTTCCGATGCCGCAACGATCGCTCGGTCGGGTCATTGCGCTCCTCGCGCACCTCGCGCACCTCGCGGTGGGGGCGAACACGCTCTGTCTGATCCCCACGTTCCGGCCTAGCGGCGACCACCGGCCCTTGGCTACTACCTTCACCTTTTCTTGCTGCCTTGGCCGCCTTCTCCTTGGTTAGGCGAGGTGCTTCGTGTTGTCTGCAAAACATGTGAGAAAAAAGTTAGAAGAACATAAAAAATATACATAAAAATATACACGAAAAGTTAGACGAACAGGTCTTCCCCGCCGGTTAAGGTATTTTCACCCGGCGGGTGAAAACTAAATTAATTAATTTTGAGTTTTCACCCGCCGGGTGACAATTATTCACCCGGCGGGTGAAAACAAAAAACTAATTAATTTAGTTTTCACCCGCCGGGTGAATCGGGGTCAACCCGGCGGGGACCTACACCCCGGCGGGTGAACCTGGGAAAACGCAGTTGTTCTTGTTCCCCTCTGGGTGAGTGGCCTACACATCGGCGGGTGAACATGAACACCTGCAAAAAAAAGGTTCCCCCGTCGGGTATTAGGCCATTCACCCGGCGGGGGAACCCCGAAACAGCCATTGAAGACAAATATAAAGCTCGAAAAACTACCTAAATCAGCCACAAACAACCTAACCTAGCATACCCTAGCATAACTAGACAACTATAAACAACATATAACACCAAATCAGCCACAAACAAACCTAACCTAGCATCAAAATCAAAAAATCTAACCTAAACCAAATATAGAAAGAAAGTACATTCAAGAGTAAAAACTTACTCTTTTCCTTTGCCCATTGTAGTTCTTGACTTGTTGTTGATGTGTAGAGATCTTCGGATTTGAATTTGGGGCTGATTTTGCAAGATTGCAAAAGTTTGGAGTTTGGAGAGGTTTTAGGGTTTTGGGGCTGATTTTGGGTTGGGGCTGTTTTAGAAGTGGGAATGGTTAGTGTTTAGGGTTTTTACTTAGTAAAAAACTGAAGGGTTTTTTGGGTATTAGTTTGGGGCTACTTAAATTTTTGATGGGTATGGTTAAAATTGGGGCTGGTTAGCCAATTGGGCCCCAATTTAGCCATACCCTATAACTAATTGCGAAATCTGAATCTATTTTTTTCGTTATATTTTTATTTTTTCCATAATTCAGAATAAAAAACACTTATCACTTGTTTTTACTACATTGCCCTCATTTTACCTTCTAATTTATAATTTGATGTCATTGACCGTTACGAAACTCTTATATCAACAAACACATCATTAATCTAAATTAAATCCAACACATATGATTGAGCTTCTAAAATTAAATCCTAAAAACAAAACAAAAAAACTTGAGTTTCTTCAAGGTTATTTATGGAAGAGGAAGACACCAAAACAAAAGATTTAACACCGAAAAACATCACCCAATCATCCACCAATGTAATTTAATCTTGTTTTTTAGTTTTACATTCATGTAACTTGAAAATCCGTGTTAAAAAACTCATTTTGAAAGTCCCAATTTGTGCATGTTTTAGCGGAAACAACTAATTCTGAGACAATATCTCATAATCAGATGTTTTTGCACTTAACAACCAATCCTGAGACAGTATCTCGAAATCAGATGTTTCTGCACAGAACAACTAATTCCGAGATAGTGTCTTGGAATTAGTTGTTTTGTGCAAAAACATCTGATTCCGAATTACTGTTTCAGGATTAGTTATTTTCCGCTAAGACCTGCACAAATCGGGATTCAGACATATGGTTGGTTGATATGGTGGTAAAAATTAATGGAGTAGCTGGAATGAATGATGTTTTTGGTGTAAATGGTTGGGATGATGGTATAATTTAATGGAGTTGCTGGATTTAATGAGTTTTGCTGTAAAACAAAGAAAATGTTCATTTGGTATTTCTTTTACGGAGGAAATATCAAAGTGGGATCCTTTTTATTTATGGGAGAAATAAAATTTTGATTAGCTTCACCCAATCGTGAATCGAAATAAAAGGAGATTAATAATATTTATAAATCATAATAACCATTTATAAAATCAAAATCTCAAATTCAAAACATATTTTTTTTAAGATTTTAATGTTTACACAGTTGGTGTTCAAATTAGATAATACATTGGCATTAACACTCGTACACTATTCTAAATAGCTAATATATTACGATCAATGTAATACTCGTAAGTCCGTAAGCATTAACTTATTTAAAATCAGATAACAAATCTCTCATCAATACAATAATTGGTGTAATGATGTTAGTGTAAGCTTAACATAAATTAAAACCGGAAAACAAACGTCTCATTAATAATATAAGTATTATCATATTTAAACGCATACCATAAAAACACATCCATGGACACAAAGTGTAGATGTTAAAGCTGATGAGTCCGGAATTATTCACCACCACTCACTGTGAAAACCGGATAAGGGTAATCCGGATAAAAATTACTCACTAAAGTGTCTGGACATGACAAAAGTATTAAAACACTAAACACCTTTTGACTAAGCTAATTTCTAATCTTCTTAATAAACTAATGAGTCCTTGAACTCGATCCGATTTCATAATTTGACCCGCAAGCCCATGGGTCCATAATTAATGGTATAAATACCCAACCACTTTCATTAAAGAGGGATGCACATTTAATACAACCAGGAAGCTCAAATCTCTCACTACAAAACACCCAAACATTTAATACCCTTAAAATACCTTAAAACATCTAACAAAATTACCCTCAGTCTAAAATAATCCACACCTAAAGCGATGATGATCATACTAATTAAATTTATAACTAGTTTCTCTTCATCAAGTCCGAGTCTTCCACAAGAAAAATCTATAAAATTTGGTAAAAATATAAGAGTGAAAAAAGAAACATACAAAAAAGTAAATAATAATCTAAGATGTTGGAATCTAACGTACAAGGATGATACAAAAATAATCAATCATGATAATATATATACTAGTCTTTTATCACCAACAAAATAACTATATATCAAAAAAAATAAACCGATATTGGAAGTAAAGAATGACGACTTGAAACATTTTCATACCTGTTGGGAATATGTGTACCGCATATTCCGTCTAAGTAAAAATAACCAATCTCCAAACTAGTATCATATTGTCCGCTTTGGGATCGAAAGCCAACACGACTTTGCTTTTGGTCCACTTCCAAAAGGCTTCATACTAGTTAAGATATGCTCTTACTTATATACCAATGATCCTTCCTATATTTAACCAACGTGGGATGTGAAACTTTGGTCGTCACCCTAACAATCCTTCTCTCGAACAAAGTACCAATCTAGCCTCTTTTCAATTGACTTCCATCCACCTACTCTAGTCAAGTGAAGAGATGCATGACCTCTAGAATTAGGGCAGATCTATCTGCTCCCTATCAGATGACATTGTGCCGCTCCTTGTTCAAGCCACTTGTTTGATGGGCTATCAGGAACTCCATCTATAGATGACACTGCATCGCTTCTTGATCAAGCCCCTTACTTGATGAGCCATCAGGCGCTCCATTTATACAGCTGATCATTCACCTTGAGTGACATGTACAAGCAGGTGAGAATTTCACCCACATTGCGTTTTGTTTGGGCCTTGAGCTCTGATACCATTTGTTGGAAATATGGGTACCACATATTTCGTCTTCGTATTTAAGTAAGAACAACCCGATCTCCACACTAGTACGATATTTTCTGCTTTGGCACTCGCAGACCCGCACGACTTTGTTTTTTTTTCACTTTTAAAAGACCTCATACTAGTTAAGATATGTTTTTGCTTATATACCACTAATCATTCCCATGTTTAACCAATGTGATATGTGGGACTTTGGTTGCCACCCTAACAATACAAACAAAACATTTACATAAGTAGTACATAAGCACAAATGTTGCATGAAAAAACATGAGAAGAACAATGATTGTGAATACTAACCTTTTTGTATTAGATGAGACAAAAGACGCGAAATATAATTCTTGCAATTTCTCATTGATTTGATTCATGTCGTTTATTTATTCTTGATGTAGTTCTATCTTTGGTTTAATTCTCAGAAAGTTCAATGCAACATACATACATATTTATGTTTATAGTAGGGAAAACATATAGACACTTATAAATTTTATATTTATACATTGTAAAACTTGATTGCAAACATAAAAAAATCATATATAACTAATAATGAAGTTAAAATTTCCATACAGAAACCATAACATACAACAAGTTTGGAGACAATAAAATCTTGGATTCACACTGTAAAACATCGATGTTGAGTTAATCAAATTAGGACCGAGACATAAAATGATACGTTCAAAAGATATACTCGAATGGAACATAAACATTAACAGTCGACAACTTACATGAGGAATCAATACAAAATTAAATATCAATATCAATAACTCCACAATCTAATATTAATTAAAAAGTGATATAAAAAAGTAAAATTGAATAATTTTACGTTACAAAAAATAGGATTCAAAGTTCTTGCCTTCAGACCAAAAGAGAAGAACGTGAGGTGAAAAAAGAGAATGTGGATCTGTAGTGAGAAGTATTCAAAATTATTTAAAATTATTCTAAATACAACTTGAGATATTCGATGTTCCATGGATGGCGAAGAGCTCAGTTTTCTTTATCCTTCAATCGATACGTGCCCGGATTCACTTTCTCAATTACCCGGTATAAGCCTTCCCAATTGGGAGCCAGTTTTCCAAGGCTCTTATCCTTGGTATACAAAAACACGTTTCTTGGGACTTTATGGCTGACCTTAAACTCTTTTCGTCAGACTTTTGATGCATACCTGCTTCACATCAAGGTCTGATAATGCAGAGAATTTAAATACACTCGACTCTGATTTTCCTTAATTAGATCTAAAGCAAGGTGTCGACCTTCATCATTCCCATATTTTGAATAATGTTCGATCATGTAAGATGGGAACATAGATTCTGAAGGAGTCACATCATCCATACCATACACCAACGCATACGGTGATTCTCGAGTCGTAGCGTGATAAGTAGTTTGATATGCCCATAACACCTCTTGCAAATAATCTGGCCATTTCTTGGCCTTCCTCTCCAAATGTTTTCTGAGGTAATCAATGATAATTCTGTTAGTTACCTCGACCTGGTCGTTTGCTTGTGGCTAAAAATGAGCTGAAAAACATTGAATTCCTCGAAAAGAACAAAAGTTCCTCATTTCAACACTATCGAACAATGGACTATTTCTCATAGTTAACCTTTTTGGGATACCAAAACGACAGCAAATATTTGACCAAATGAACTTATTTACATGTTTTGCTTTTTTCCTAAAGAGGGGCTCGACTTTAACCCTTTAGGAAAAATAGTCCACTGCAACTACAATCATTTGTCTTTCCCTTGTAGCCATCAATAGTGGCCCTACTAAATCGATCCCCCAATGATCAAACGATAATACTTTGGTAACAGATTCAAGCTGAGTGACGGGCATATGAATCGAATTTATGAAGCACTCACATGTGTCACATCTCTTGACCAAGTATCCAACATTGAACGGTATCGTGGGCCAATAAAATCCGGCCAACAAAACCCTTCTAATCAGATATTTAAACTCCCAATGAGTTGACCCTTCCCTATTGTGGAGTTCAGACAATATCATATGTAATTCGTTGTTACCGAGACACTGTAACAAAGGACTGCTCAATGCATTTTTGTAAAGTATTCCACCAAAGATCGTGAATCTATGGGCTTTGAACCATACTTTCTTTGATGTCACCTTATCCGCGAGTAAAATACCATTAACCAAAAACACCCGAATATCATACCTCCAATCTTTGTTGGTAATTATCAATATCTTACAAGCTATCTTGGGGCGGGAAGTCAGCTCGAAACCTTTAATTATCGATGGGCTTTCATGTGTTATGATCCAAAAGTAGTCTCCAATGTATGTCGCGGTCGCTAAAGAATCAACTATTACATTTTCTGCTCTATGGACATGTTCGTATGCAACTTTCTTGAATGTCGCAGCCAAAACTCTTAACACCTCGAAATACTGAACCAGATGCTTCTTTCGCACCTCAGATTTTCCTATAGCATGATTAATTAACAATTGGGAATCACTTATTAACCGAACTCTCCTAGCCCCGCAAACCTGCGCAAGTCTTAATTCTGGTAACACTGCTTCATATTCGTCCTCATTTTTTGAGGCTACAAAACCAAACCGTATGGCCTGATGCATTACTATTCCCAAATGAGTGGTTACTTGGAAACCCGCTCCAACATGCTAACGCTCAACCCACTATATGTTTGGATGATCCACTCAGTTGGTTCTTTCTCTTGATCGACCTCCATGTCTGGTTGCAAAGAGTCAAATTCAACCAAAACGTCAGCCAACGCCTCACCTTTGATCGTCGTCCTTGGTTTGAAATTGATTTCGAAGTCGTCAAACTCTACCGACCATTTAGTCATTCGACCAAAAATGTTGGGGTGTTGCAACACGTTTTTCAACGGAAACGATGTTCGAAGCACTACATAATAGGAATGGAAATAAAGTCTCATTTTTCTAGTCGCGGTCACAAATTCTAGAGCTATTTTTTCTAAATTCAGATACTTTTTTCTAGCTTCCAAAAGAATCTTACTCACATAATACCCAGGTCGAGGGCAATGGTCTGTCTCACGAACGAGTGTTACACTAGTTGCGTGATTGGATATCGCGATATATAAAAATAAAATTTCACTGGTGATGACTTTGTTAGCATAATGGGAAATGAAAAATATTTTTTTAACCGAGGAAAGCCTCTAGTACATGCTCAAGTCAAATCAAACTCATTGACTCGTCTCAATACTTAAAAAAAATTAAACATATTTATCCAATGAGAGAGATATAAACTTGTTTAAATCCGTTAAACACGATGTTAAAATATGGACTTCCTTGATATTATAAGGTGGAGCCATTGTACTCAAGGCATTCAACTGTACCAGATCAGCCTAACAATAATCGGTTGTACCATTTCGAGGCCTTGCCTTTGAATGTTTGTAAAAATGCTCGGCAAAGTAGTTTGTCATCATTATAAAAATTTAACATAACGTTTTTTAACAACTCCAGATGATTATCCGAGTCTTTTTGAAAAGTGCCCTAAAAGGATATCATTAGAGAGGCGGGATGATCTTTAGTTATGTCTAACCAAAACAATACCATCCCCAAGTCCTTATATGGGGGTCGCATACAAGCCATCCTCTAATTGGTTAGCGAATTGTATGCTCACCATATACTCGAGGCTACAAGTGCTTGGCATAAATTGAACTTGCGGTGCTGTGTGTTCTCTTTTATTTACAATGATTTTTCTATCTTTATCCACATAACTGGGGGTTCTTTTATCCATATTATTCATGTTCTGCTTTAAAACTTTCGATCAGTGGGATTCACGACATCAGTCTTCTCGTTTCCTTAAAATCCTATTTTTATTTTTGTTGCGTCGGTATTCACGGTCTTGGGAGGAAGACGAATCTGAGTGATAAACTGAAGAATTGCTTGGTTCTGACTCGTACCAATGTCTTGTTTTTCTTTCTATGTTTGACGAACGTTCTTGATGTCATCGTTTCAATCCTGAGTCTGATTTCCTTCTTCATCTCAATCCTGAATATGATTTTTCTCTTTTCTTTATCACTATCGGGCAATCATTCCATTCGAATTTCCTACCTAAGTTTCTTGTCAGCCAGTTGTTTCTTTTTTAACGTTCAGATTGGTGATATCGTCCAACAACTGATGCTTGGTCATAATAAGAGTTGACCGCTTGCTTTGTCCCTAACCATTCTGATCGTCGTCATAATGTTGCATTTCAACTTTTTATTTTTTGAATCAGTGGTCCTCGGAGTAAGATACGACCCCAAGGCCCTCTAATACAGCAGCTCGTCCCTTTATGGAATCTGTGTTCATCTCTTTTTTCAAATTTTTTATTTAAAAGTAGTGATCTCGACGAATCTTTCTCCAGGTATCACTTAAGTTTCCCATAGACGATGCTAATGATGGTTCCAGATATATTTGGACCCTAAGTCACTATCAGATAACACTTGAACAGTATCTAGAGAGACAAACACGGGATGTAGAGAAAGAAAATTCCAAAAAGTAGGTATTGTATATTAATTTTTCACCACCCGTCACAAAGGGAATTTTGCCTTATATAGTAAATGTAGTGGGCCCAAACCCACATAGGTGATCCACTTTAGTATATTTCGCTCTTTAATTACTCTAATTCTACTCATACACCCATTATTTACAAGATAAGTCCTTATTTCTTACTTTATCATTTTTATTACAAACTATTATTCAAATAGATAAATATCCATGGGTTTGTCGACGACCTACTTAGGCACAGATAATTTACACCATTATTAGTTGAGACTTTAACTACAACCTTTACTGACCTTTCGTATTTAATTTATGTTGTTTTAGAAGTAATTGTTTCCAAACTTCCACCATTTGTTTTTTATTTAGAAATTATGGTTGTTGCTGTTTCCGCTTATACCTCTTTTTAAACCCTATATTCCCTAATATTTTACCAATTGTAAGTGACGTATTTGAGATTGATTTTGATTTTTCCAACATTTTTATTTGTCAAGCAATAAATAAATTATTATTACTAATAGTGGTTCTTAAAAAATGAAGAAGCTTTCTAACTGCATTTGGGAAAGGGAAGAGAAATGTTGGTCAAGTTTCTCCACGACTAGATCTAAATGGCTACAAAATAAAAGACTAGTGAAGCTATTGTCAAATCCTAAAGTCATTTGAAGGACATCTTGTAGCCAAAATGCAAGAGTAAATATTCTTTTGGATTATCAGAGACTAAGAAATCTAGAGTTGAGAAACTTGTTGATAATAGGCTAATGAAGTAGTTTCGGATGATATTCCAAGTATCAATGAGACTCCTACATCCAAAACCTT
Source organism: Limnanthes douglasii subsp. nivea (assembly GCA_036936605.1). Taxonomy (NCBI): domain Eukaryota; kingdom Viridiplantae; phylum Streptophyta; class Magnoliopsida; order Brassicales; family Limnanthaceae; genus Limnanthes; species Limnanthes douglasii. The sequence continues at coordinate 275,037,926 of JAUPFV010000003.1, read as the reverse complement.
TCATTTGGAGGAAATTTGTGATTTATTCAGTCATTTTGCAACTTTTACCCGTATGAGGATGCTTCTTACTCATCTTGGCCTTACGGAGTTGGGAACGAGACATATAGAGCTAGGTGTTAATGTATGTATATGATATTTTTGCTTACGTAATTTTTTTTTGCTTGAATTATCTTAAGTTTAATTCGGTTTTTTTGTAGTATTTATTTAATACTTTCACAATGATGCACCAAGCTTTTCAGAGCCTAACCTCTATTACACATGATCTCCAATTCTTATTGTAAGGTATAATATAACCATTTTTGAGTAGTCAAGAGCTAAAGGTTAAACTTAAAGTTGAAGCTTAGACTAGAGGGAAGTTGAGGATTGAGCTGGATGCCAAGGCCAAATCTTACCCACGCTTAAAAGTTGAGCTTTAGACTAATGGAGAATTAGAGAAGAAACTTCAAATTAAGCTTCATATATGTTCTCCTAAAGATCAGTTAGAACGATAAGTTTGGGTCACAGATTGAGAAAGACACAACGTTTTTGTTTAAAACGTTGAGGATGAGAGAGATAACCTTAAAAAATTTAAGGCTGATGTGTTGGTTGAGAAACTTATATTTGAGAATATACTAAAAGCTGAAATCATGCTGAATTTGAGAATCAAGTAGCAGCATATATGATGAAGGTTGTTGAGGAAACGGTGGAGGAGGATGAGGATTATATAATTCTTCCTTTTCATCTAGAAAATTCTGAAGTAAAATTGGACTATTTGTGTTATTATGTTTCTAAAGAAGAGAGGCTAGATGATGTCAGTTGAACGAGTTATCTTGGAAAAAATGCCCATTTACAATGTTGTGAAGGGTGAAGTTCTGGTTGCTAAGTTTCTTCAAGAAGAAGAAAGTAAAAGAATTGGTGGTGCATATGATTTATGTGTTATTAATGAAGAATATATTTCAATTGATGGCCTCAAACTAGTTGATCCTTCTATAATCGCATATATCATTGTTTTTTCCTCTCATCCAGAGGATGATGTTATTCCCGCTACAATGAACAAAAATTCGGTTTATTCTTTAAAGAATGATGTTGTTCTTCCACCTGAAGATGTAGTTCCAGCTTCGGGAAAGGAAGTTGTGGTTATCCAACCAATTTTACCTTCGTAATTATTTGTTTGTCTTTTTCCTTGGGTTTATTTTGAACTTAAGTCCCAACTTGTTAAGGAAAATTTAAAGTTACTTAGATTTTTATTAATTTTCTTTGGTTTGATATTCATTTATTATGATTTTATATATTTGTTTTATAGCATATTACTATTTTATTTATAAGAGTATTTTATATTTTATGTCTTAAGCATTTTTTGTTGCTGGAAGAAAGAAATTATGTTGCCTAGACTTTGTTATTGATGCTAAAGTGGTAATTTCCGAAAGCATAGACTTTCTAGGAAAGAATATGTGACCTCCCCCATCTTTGGATTAGGTATACAATCATCCAAACTTTGGTTTTCTGTTTTATTTGAAAGGTTCATGAATCCTTGATGCGTTATAGGAAAGATTTTATTTTGTATCATCAACATATAATGTTGTTTTATATTTTTTATTCGAGTGGTATTTGAACTCCTTGCCATACCAATGACTAATTTTTCTAATCATACTAGCTTTATTTGTTTGTTTGATAAATATAAATATTTTTTAGAGTTTCAGATATTACTTTTGGAAACATCCCTTATTTTACTTTTTTTTGCTTGATAAGGTCAAAGACTTTTTGGAGATTGTTAATGATAAGATTAGTAAAAGTCAAAAATATTTATTAATATCGGATGCCTCGTTAAAACCTTATCGCGCCACCAAGATAAGAAATATTAAAATAAAATCAAAAGTTTAATAAGACATTACATAAATGAGAAAATAAATAGACAAATCTTAAGATGAGTTGCAGAGCTTCATATATTTTATATTCCAAGGGTTTCCAATTTATTTTTATTCCTCATCAAGCAATCTGTAGTTCTCCGACTTTATCTTTGATTCAATTGTGTATGGCCCTTCTCAATTTGGGCCTAACTTACAAAGACTTGTATTTTGTGTGAATGAATACCCTATTGAGGAATTTATCTCAAACTTCTGAAACGTACTTTAGAATTGTATCTATTTCTCAGGATTCTGTAATGCTTTGATATTAAGCGGGCTCTTACTCTTTTTTCTTCAATTTTATCAACTTCTATGCTCCTTGCTTCAGAGTTACTTCTTCCTCTTATGTTGATATTTTGTATGAAATAATCAGTGTTTTTATTCACTATACCAAAACAAAGGGTTTTTTTCGACTATTGTAGATCTTGGTGTGGTTCTATATAACGACAAAACATATTATAGGAAATCAAGTCAGCATCATATTACTCATTCCCATATTTTATTGATACCATATGTTATTGTTCTATTAGTGACATATACTTTACCATTATTGTATGGATGGAAATGAGAAAAAAGTTTTGTTTTATACCTTTTTGTTGTGCAAAACAATGTTAACCTTAAATTTTGAAATTGAGTTCCATTATGCGTTGTGATAACTCTCGATTATCCATATCTATAATATATGTTTGATTTGATGAAGTTAATGACCTTATTTTCTGTTACTTATACAAGTGGTTGTGCATATTCTACTTTGAGAAGTAGTTTACTACTACCAATAGAAAATTTTACACCATTTAAATCTTTTCGTAAGGGCCTGACAATGTCGTGGACCATCTACAAAAAATAATTACCTCTGAAATTATCTCGAGCAACATGACCAGACTTGTATTGAGTTTAAGAAACGCAGGAATATGTTATAATTTTTCACGAATTTATTTGCATATTTTATAATCGTACGCCAATAATAGTATTAAAGCGGGATTATTCTATGTAGAGCCTTGTAGCCACACTGGTCACTTCATTTCTTCATCATAGAGTTCTTCTACTACAAAGGTTGCTTCGTCCTGAGACATCTAAGAAAAGCTTGGTGAGTCCTTCCTTGTTTATGGTATCATATATCCATACATAACTTGTTGATTGATTTTTACACTCTTAATTTCAGGTTTATCTTCTAGAAGTCTCACTTCTAAAATATATATTCTTAATTAGAGCTTCTAATCTTCTTCTTCTTTATTCCTCTCAATTATCATAACCCCTGAATCTGAGACTCTTGAGGGGAACATGTTGGGTAGTGTGATGGATGGATTTTCTTGAATATTTACTCATGTGTTGTATTTTCATAAGCAAAAGAAGCCAATGCGTCCGCATCTACATTTTCAATTTTATATACTTGTTTAAAACTAACATTTTTAAATATAGTTACATTTCATCGAAGCTCCTTTAGATATTGTATGAGGTTTAGTTTTTTGGCTTGTACTTAGCCTAAAGTATGGTAGAAGATAGAAGGCATCGGGGAAAATGATTAGTAGATGGAAACGTCAACAAAAGAGTTAGTTTAAGGCGTCGACAAAAGGACAAAGCGACATAGCAATGTGAAAAGATTATCAAGACATGTGTTAATGGATGATCGACGATACAAGTGACTCAATTAAATATTTAAAGAACTTGGAGATAATAAAAGATATGAAGAAGATGCTATATATTATTAGAATTTCTATGGAAGTTAAGAGGTAAAATAGTAATCTTTTATAGTAGATAGTTGACACGTTTCATAAGAAACACATGTCATCCATCCCTATAATTTACTAATAAAGTAGCTATAAATAGGAGATCTAATCATTAAAAAATTGATTTATTACTGAATAATACTAGTCTTAATCTTTTTTAGTCTTATCTCTTTGGCAATATCTTAAGCAATAAAATTCCTTCATCATTTTTGGTGTCGTCTGTGGGAGCGTTTTTTTTCAAATAATTTTTTATTTTTACAAATGGTGACAACTAGATCAGGAGTGGATAAAATATCATTTTAAGGAAACATACATTGATCTCAAGTAATAAATTATTGAAATTTTTATTTGGCAACTTGTGAGAACAACAATATGGAAGAAACTTCTACACATACAGTAGGAAGGCCAGTAGTAAGGTTTCCAATTAAAGAAGAACACATTATTCAAGAAAGATCAGAAAACGAAATGGTTAGCCCAACAACAACGACAATACCGCAATAAGGTATAACCACAGATGTTAGGAATGTTCAATACTTACAGTTAGGTCATCTATTTTATGCTTTGAAGTTGTAATTAAACAATTTAAAAATGGAGCAATGTAAGCTAAATTTATTGAAAAATAAACGAGATGACGAGAGTAAAAAATGATTTGAGTTAATGACTAAAACTCTGCACTTGGTTACTGAGAAACTTGAAAGAGTGGATAAGGATAAGTTGGTTAGTGAAAAGGAAGTTTTTAACGAAGAAGAATATGGGAATAAAATTGTTAAATCAAGTAATGAAACATCGTCAAAAAATAATAAAGATAAAACAAAAGGAAAAAATATCAGAAGAGAATCTAAAGAAGGGTATAAGATCAAAAATGGTTATGTACACCCTAGCCGAATCTCCACTGACACAAACGATTTTAGAAGGAAATTCACCCAAGAAATTTGATCCGTACATGATAGAAAAAATATGATGGGATAATTGATCCAAAGCATCACCTTGAAAATTTTTAGAATAGTATGCTAGTATTTAATCCAGATGATACCTTACGTTGTCGAGCTTTTTCAATGACTTTAAGAGGAATAACATTGGTGTGGCTTAACAATTTACCGGTAGGATTAATCGACAATTTTGAGGAATTATGGACATTTTTTTGGCATCATGACTCTATTCCAAAAGGCTGGAGAATCTTTAAGATATTATGTTCCGAGGTTTATAAAGGAGATGAGTGCGCTCGAACGTTATGGTTAAAATGTGGCTTTAATAACATTTAAAAGGGGTTTGGCTTGTGATACTGGTTTGTTACTGGATCAGATCAAGTTTCTTGTCAGATGTATGAGAAATATTTTGGCAAGAACAGATTCATATATCAAGGTAGAGGATACTAAGAAATGGGAACAGTACAAATTAAAGTGATTATTAAGGGAGGATTCTTTGGAGAAGAAGAAAAATTATGTAAATAAGATTTTGAAACCTACAAGGGATCTTATGAATAGACCATGCTTTTTTTATTATGATAATCCAGACCGATGGTTTACTCAATTAACACATCTAGCAGATATTTATGACAATATAATATATTAGTTAAACTACCGAACTCCTAAAGATATGTTAACTCTAGTTAACAAAAGTAGTCGTCGGTGTTACTATGCATATCATAATGATAATGGACATTCAACAAGAAATTGTTTTCCACTGAAAGATGAAATTCATAGCTTGATTGATAACAAGGAATTGGTCAAATTCAATGAAGAAAGTCTGAAGAGACAGATAAAATATACGGAACAAAAATTATATACTATCTTCGGAGAAGATAACACTTTTGGAGAATTACTAATTTTTCCAATATACGAAAAAGATTTGGAGGTTCATTAGTTGATAAGACATCTTTATATTTTCACCAAAACCCAACTTTAACTTTGGGTTATACCAATGATGATTTAAAGAGACTTGTAACACGACACGAAGATGCTTTATTAATGACCCTCGTAATAGAAGAAGTAATAGTAAGAAAGATAATGGTTGATATTGGAAGCTCAACTAATATATTTTACAAGGCGGTTTATGATCGAATGATAAGAGTTACTCCCTTTAAAAATACTAACAATAATCTAGTTAATTTTATCAGTCGATCAACTGATTGTGTTGGTGAAGTGAATTTGGTTGTATTTGTAGGGGAAAAAAGACAAAAATAAATTGTAACTACATTTTTTATGATCATCAATGCTCCAAGTTTTTATAATATTTTAGGGAAATCTTGGTTACACATGATGGATGCAGTGACATCGTCTTATCATCAGCATATCAAGTATGTGATAAACGGGACAAAAGTTATAATCAGAGGAATTCAATTGACAGCTAAAGGTCGTTACTCTTTGTCTTTGGTTGCAGAAAAAATATAGTATCATAATGGTGATAATGATTTTCAAGAGGCGTGCCAAAATAAAAATATTATAGAACATTAGTTTTGGTAAAAGAAAGTGATGCTGGAAATAATAAATGGAAGAAAACTATATCTGAAAAAAAGAGTTAAGAATAAAATGGTTAGTTAGTCGGGTAAATATGAAGTTTAATTCTAGATATGGAGAGAAACTAAGTAAATTATTTGATTTTATGACAATTGATTTGAAAAACAATAGGATAGAACATTCAAGCAAATATCTTTCATTTATTATAAGTAAAGGAGTTAGTGTTATGACGAAGGTTCCAATGATCTACTTTTCAATTGATTATCAAGATTATATTCTTTATTATTAGTATTGATATACTAAATAATGAAACCATGCCAGTTGGGATATATTTGGTTTGAATTCATGAAGGTTTTCATTTTTTTCTAAATTCTTATCTGATTGTTTATTATGGTTGAAGTAGTAAAAATAAGTGGTTGGCAAAGGAAATAATGAGAAATGTTGAAGAATTTGGCGCGTGATTAAAAGTGGAAAATAAATATACAAGTTTTGGCATAAATATGGTCATAAGAAGGATGGTATTAGGTTTTGTCCTTGATGGAATTATATGTCGTAGAAGATCATACCACGACTATTACTTAGATTTTTTAAGCTTGAGATTCTTTAAAATTTTAGAGATTGGTTTTTTGTTGATGTTTTTGAAGAAATTTATTGATAAATAGATGATTGATAACAATTGTAATATTTTTTAGAATATAAATGGTAAATTTTAAGAAAGAATCATTTGAATAGAAATTAATATGGATATTGGTTAATAGATGTTCATTTGATAGTTATTAGTTTCCATAACAAAATTATGTTTTCCCAGAAGTTTTTTAACGTATATATTTTGGCTGATGGTCAATAATATACCGGAAAGTTTCACAACAAATATTTTTTTTGCTTTAGAAATATAAATAACCAATAAGTGTTATGAGGTAAAAACAATTATAACATAATTGGAAGTAGTAAATGAATATGAAGGTGAGCTAAAACCATTTAGGAAATGTAACAGGTTATACATTCAATCAAAATGAATAGGGTTATAAACCAACAAGTTAAAAAGCGTAAAAGATCACGTTAAGGTTGTAAAGGCCTTAAGTTGCGATCATAATTATACTTCAAATCTAGTTGTTAAAAATATAAACGACTACGCATCTCAATAAAATCAAACATAGTTATGAGCCAATTCCGTCTAAAAAAATTAAGAGGTTATGTTACTTTTTAAATGTTTAAAAAGATATTCAAAACAAGGGTCACAATTTGTTGTAAAGTGAAGTAATGATACATATGTTTACTATGCATATTTCAAAAGATGATTCTATATATTATTCAGACGACATATATGAAAAAAAAATCAAATTATATCATTAAGGAAAAAAATATTAGTCAAATATTGGTTAAATTATAGCATCGTCAAAATAGATCTTAATAAATTTAATAACGTTGGTAAATATGATTATACGTAAAGTGTAAAAAATATAATATTTGAAATATATATATATATATATATAAAGTTATGGTGATTAATTGGTATATTTAATTATAAAATATTATATGATGTAAATGTTATATTTAATAATGGTAAAATAAAAAAAATAAAAAATGCATAAACATTAAAAAAACGAATAATTAAAAAGTAAGTATGAAATTAAAGGCAACTAAATACATATCGATCTTTTTTTCTTAACAAATACCCCAAAACTTCTCCATACGGACATCAAATGTACACTTCTCTGAATTGAGTTTAAGATTGACTACTCGTAGGTTTCATAAATTTTCTTCTAGGTCTGAAAGATGTCTTTTTTCCTTTCCTCTAGTGACCAGCATGAAATTAATATGTGTATGAACGTTACTTTCTATTTGGCTATAGAAGTCCTTGTTGACCAGCTATTGGTATATTACACTTGCATTTTTTAAACCGAAGGGCATTATCTTATGAAAATGGAAACCTCGCTCAATCATAAATGAAGTATACTCTTCATTATCGGGATGCATGAAGCTTTTATTTTATCCTGAATATGTATCTGTGAAAGATAACATCTTATTACTAGTAATTTCGTTGTGATGACTAAATCATATTTGTATGACCTCACTATCCTCATCAAGTTATTTTTATTGGAAAAAAACTGAATGAGAAGAGATTGGTAGATGTGTGCCAAGTTTTGATTTTACTTGTTAAATATCAAATTCAGCGATTTGACATTTTTGAGAAGTTTTTCATACTTTGGAGGGTGTCTCCTCCCGTAATAGATCACTCTATTTTGATTGTGATCCAAATATTCATGTTTGACTTTGTATATAGCCATATATTGGCTAGTCGAGAGAGCTACATCCTCAGGTGTTGTCATACGGGCTTGGTGAGTGTTGTCGGTAGTTAAATATGCTTATAGGAATTATGGGTGCGACACTTGACAAATTCATAAAGTTTTCCCTCATCGATAAATGAGGTATTGGGTTTCTTCTTTCCATACCCTACAGTCTCAGACATCATGGTTGTTATCGTTATAATACTTACAATTTTTTTTCTTATTTTAAGAATTTTTTGTTCTTACATTATTTTTAGTTTTTAAAACTGGTTGTCTCTCAGGCTCGGTCAAAAATTGTGACTATATCTTCAGCAAGCTTGGTGTACTCGGTATCTGAACCTTTATGATTTTAAGATTTATGACCTATTTTGGGTAGTCTATTCTCGACTCTAGGGTTCATATGTTAAAAAGAAGAACGTCATTTAAATGGTTCATTAATGGGTTTGCCTGATTGAACCTGAGCCACAGGGCTGTGATCGGATGTGAATTGTGCCAGATGATAAGATGGATAAGTGTTCGACCTTCACGATATTCTTTCTCGTATCATAACTTCGGATTTAATTTGTTGTTTTATTTGAACTAGGAGCTCCATGAATGTGAGAGTCTTTCATTTCATTATGTTCTTAGCCTGAAGTCATATAGGATTCTTTGACAGAATGTGACACATGCCACAAAGTTGTGGCATCCCAAAATGCAGTCTAGAGGATTCGAACTGTGAATCAATCGCGGAAATAAAGAGTAAAACCATGTCAAACACTACCATGGTATATCATGGAGAAAGAATAATATATGAGTCTATTGTTATTGTGAACTCGAGCATCATGTTTTAGAATTACTCGACATGATGCTCGAGATCTCATGTTATATTGTATTTATCTATTTTCAATGGATTGAATATTCTAGGAATATTACCCGATGTTATCTCTGGTACTAGAGGTGATGATGTTATGCGATATTTTGGTTTTGCTTCCTTTTCCCAAACTGTTTGTTTGTTCCAGTTCATAGCTGGCCCGATGAGAAGGGCTCTGTGACGGAGATGAGGGTTTGGCGGTACCATGTGATAATCTGATCAGGCATTCCCACTTTGATATTGAAATTGATTTAGGCAAACCATGGTCGTCGTTATGGATCTGTTTCGTGAGAAAGTTTAATAGTTCCTGGGATGAAGGCATTCATGATCATTAGTCTAGCCTTCTTCGAGTCATGCTAAAGAACATCTATCACATAGAGATTTCTCATGTATATTATGTCATTCACGTTTGGGACGTGAGAATTGGTCACAATGGGGTGAACATTCAACTTTTGGTTCGTAGCATCTTTCCAAAATAGATAAATCATCATCTTCCTATAAATGTTGTTTGTTGTGTATACGGTTAGTTTTGGATCGTGTTCTTTTCCAATTTGTGATTCTGGCAACAGATCATTCATGTATTTGGCATTTAACGACGATGGTTAAATTTTTTAGGGCAAAAAACTCATCATGTTGATGACTTTCTTATTGATCACATTGATGGGATCCACTTTTACGATGGTAACATATGGTGTTTCAATTGCGGATAAAGTTTGAATGACGGTATAAGCAGGATGTTGTGCTAAGACGGTGACATCTAAGGTTTCTATTCAGGTACGGCAACTAGGGTTGTATTACGATGTCGTTATGGATCTGTTTCGTGAGAAAGTTTAATAGTTCCTGGGATGAAGGCATTCATGATCATTAGTCTAGCCTTCTTCGAGTCATGCTCAAGAACATCTATCACATAGAGCTTTCTCATGTATATTATGTCATTCACGTTTGGGACGTGAGAATTGGTCACAATGGGGTGAACATTCAACTTTTGGTTCGTAGCATCTTTCCAAAATAGATAAATCATCATCTTCCTATAAATGATGTTTGTTGTGTATACGGTTAATTTTGGATCGTGTTCTTTTCCAATTTATGATTCTGGCAACAGATCATTCATGTATTTGGCATTTAACGACGATGGTTAAATTTTTTATGGCAAAAAACTCATCATGTTGATGACTTTCTTATTGATCACATTGATGGGATCCAATTTTACGATTGTAACATATGGTGCTTCAATTGCGGATAAAGTTTGAATGACGGTATAAGCAAGATGTTGTGCTAAGACGGTGACATCTAAGGTTTCTATTCAGGTACGGCAACTAGGGTTGTATTACGGTGTCGTTATGGATCTGTTTCGTGAGAAAGTTTAATAGTTCCTGGGATGAAGGCATTCATGATCATTAGTCTAGCCTTCTTCGAGTCATGCTCAAGTACATCTATCACATAGAGCTTTCTCATGTATATTATGTCATTCACGTTTGGGACGTGAGAATTGGTCACAATGGGGTGAACATTCAACTTTTGGTTCGTAGTATCTTTCCAAAATAGATAAATCATCATCTTCCTATAAATGATGTTTGTTGTGTATACGGCTAATTTTGGATCGTGTTCTTTTCCAATTTGTGATTCTGGCAACAGATCATTCATGTATTTGGCATTTAACGACGATGGTTAAATTTTTTATGGCAAAAAACTCATCATGTTGATGACTTTCTTATTGATCACATTGATGGGATCCACTTTTACGATGGTAACATATGGTGTTTCAATTGCGGATAAAGTTTGAATGACGGTATAAGCAAGATGTTGTGCTAAGACGGTGATATCTAAGGTTTCTATTCAGGTACGGCAACTAGGGTTGTATTACGATGTCGTTATGGATCTGTTTCGTGAGAAAGTTTAATAGTTCCTGGGATGAAGGCATTCATGATCATTAGTCTAGCCTTCTTCGAGTCATGCTCAAGAACATCTATCACATAGAGCTTTCTCATGTATATTATGTCATTCACGTTTGGGACGTGAGAATTGGTCACAATGGGGTGAACATTCAACTTTTCGTTCGTAGCATCTTTCCAAAATAGATAAATCATCATCTTCCTATAAATGATGTTTGTTGTGTATACGGTTAATTTTGGATCGTGTTCTTTTCCAATTTGTGATTCTGGCAACAGATCATTCATGTATTTGGCATTTAACGACGATGGTTAAATTTTTTATGGCAAAAAACTCATCATGTTGATGACTTTCTTATTGATCACATTGATGGGATCCACTTTTATGATGGTAAATATGGTGTTTCAATTGCGGATAAAGTTTGAATGACGGTATAAGCAGGATGTTGTGCTAAGACGGTGACATCTAAGGTTTCTATTCAGGTACGACAACTAGGGTTGTATTACGGTGTTGTTAATATGATTTTACGCGGTAGCGACAACTAGGGCTTAAATTGCAACAATAAACATATGATTTTACGTGGCAGTGGTATGTGGGGCTTGCATTGCGTTAGCGGTAGTAAACATTTATGTGGTGAGAGGGCTACGAGGGTTCAAAGGTTTCGACATTATAGAGAAGATGTTTTCCTTTTATGATCATGGTCATAAAGATTTTTGTATTCGATCTTCGAAAAAAATCTTCTGGAAATCTTTGAGTATTCACCAACAACACCAATGATGTGTTTGGATTCTGTTTGGACTAGTGGAATGACTTCTAAGCAAAGATTATTAAGGTTTTAAGCTAGTTCATGGAAGTAAAATTGATATTAATGGAAATGAATATATGGATAGGAATAAGACGATAATATGATAAATAATTCATAATACGTAAATTGTATTGTCATGTGTGTACAAAATCGAGTATCATAAGCTCCTAGTTTGGAGTTCCCATTTATAATTCGATTACAATAGTACAAGTTACATTAATTATATTAATTACACATCTAGTGATTTTTATATCACAAATTCACTAATATAGCCAAATTAATTTCTTATTGCTCAATCGCATTCCTAAACTCTGTAAACCAAAATTTGATCATAGTACATGTACTAGATATAAAAAAAAATACATTTTGCATGGTAAAAACTTAGCTCGTATAAGCTACAACTTCATGAAAATCCTAATGGTTATCTTTTTTATCCACAAAGTACCTAGTGTAGTCCCTTAAACTTTCATTCCCCTATGGTTTGTAATGGATGATCTAATAGTCTAATATAAATAGTTAGAGCTTCTGCAATGGTTTTACAAATTACTATTCTCTTTCTACAAACAGTAAAGCTCAACTTTGTCAATCGGTCCGGCCTAAATAAACTACTACAAAAAATAACGTGCGTTTAAAAAAATGTTAAACTATTAAATAAAATATTATTTAACCATATTCTCAAATGCGTGTATTACTTATCCATATAGATATACATGTGACAAATTGAGATCCATGCTACACAGTACCAATTTTAACTAAGTTTAAATATTTTATTCATAAACAAATAATTGGACGATACGATTAATTATTCTTCTATCATATATTAATAGGATGGACCAACAACATAATATGTTGGCAGCTAATTAGGCTTAAAAATCATCATTATTTTCTTATTTTGTATTTTTTTAAAACTGGTTCCTTTTATTTATGTCTGTCTTCTAGTAGTTTTTCGCGTATTAATACAAAATTTAGTTTTTGTATGCGATACTGATTAGAGCGACCACGTGACTATCCAACCAGTAAATTTTTTTCTTCATAATTGGTCTCTCAATTAGCTATTGGACTATTTTTAAATAATAAAATAAATATTGTTTGGACTGTCATCGTAACCAACTTTTAAACAATAATAGACGCAGAAAACTAAACATATGAAATTTTTTAAAACCTGAAGATTATGAAAAAATAAAAATAAAAATAAACAAAAACAATTAGTTTAAAACAAACCGATAGACATGAAAGAGTAGTAGAACTAAATAGAGGTGTCTAATGGTTCAGGAACAACGGTTCAAAGCTGACAACCTGCTTAAGAACTGGCGGTTTACCTGTGAAACTGGCTCATTAGGACTGCAACCTGGCAGGACCGCAACCCGCCAGGACCGCATAAGGAGCAACCCGGCAGGACTGCAACCTGGCAGGACTGCGAAACCACGGTTTATTTGTAAAAAACCGGCGGTTTATTGGTAAATATTATGCTGATTTTATTTATTTTATAACCAAAATGTTATATTTAAAAATTATTGAGATATTGCATATTATTATAGAATTATTATTACATTTTTGTTAATATTAATTTGTTTTGGTTATTAATATTTTAAGTATTGTAATTATTATATAGTCCAATATTTTAAATATTACTTATCTTATTATCACATTTTGAATATTATTATTATGTTTTTAGATCTAATACAAACGAAAACTATATCTTATCATGTTAAAATATTACAAATTCTATGGTTATAATTTTAATATTACATTTTGATTACTATTGTGATTTGGTTATAAATTTTACAAGTGTTTGTTATTATTTTTTAAACCAAAATTAGATCTTATGAAGTTATAAGTATTTCATAATACAGTTGTTGTTGTTATAATAAAAGGTAAAGTCATTTTTGGATAATTCAGCCGTTCACAGTTTATACTCGTGCGGGCCAGGAGTTGTACAAATGTTTTCAAATTACAATACAAAATAGCAAAAAACTATTACAAACATCATTCATCTCCAGCTTCGTCTTCTTCGTAAGTAAAATCTTCGTCGTCATTTTCGTTTTCTTCCGCAATTTCTTGTTCAAATATCTCTTCGTAATCATCCGGATAATCTTCGAAGATGTCGTCTACGTTCACTTCGTCTCTGAACTCTATGTCTTGCATCCTTTTATCCGCCGCTGTCCAATCCTTAACTGCCACAAGCACTCCAAGTGCTTTTCCCGTCAATCTTGTTCTCTTAGTCGTGTATTGCAACCTCGCTTGGCTGAAAGCACACTCACTTGCAACTGTAGACATAGGTATAGCATAAATCTCTTTAACAATCCTGCAAAGAATAGGAAACTCTTCAGTTTTGGTACCCCACCATCTTATGATATCTTCAATACCTTGGTGGGGATAATTTGTAAAATCAAACCTAGTGCTCCAATATCTATACAGCTCATTATCAGATTGAGGGGTTTCTGTAACATTGTTTCGTAACATTGCCAATTGAACATAGTTAGTAGATCTCCCTCTACCCCTATTGTTACCACTCCTTACATTTGTAGATGTATTTGATCTATATCTTGCAGCATACATATCATAGATATTATACAAACTATCATATATACCGCTAATATACCCTTCAGGGTCAATTGGTTCGGTCGGTGGTTTATCTGTAGGAAATCGTACAGACTTATAAAAGCATCTAACTAGCAATTCAAATTGTTCTTTTCGTGAAAAAGGATCTAAAAGGCAAGCAAATTAATAACTATCAGGGATTGGATGAAAATAATTTGTGAACTTATATTCCATTCCAGGCACCATGTCTACGCATGCATAATGTGATCTAAATTCATCCATATGCATGGCAAGATTAGCAATCGTGAAAAGGGCCAAATGAGCATTAGGTTGATTTTGTGAAGAAAATGTTAGGGTGTTTTCTTTAAAAAGTCTTAAAAATCTTAACATGTGTGCACAAAATTTCCAATGATCTGGTTCAATTGGTGTTTCACGATATGCATTATAAAGCGTCGTAATCTCTTCTTTAAAAACATGCGCACGTGCAAGCATTGTGTAAGTAGAACTCCATCTAGTTTCGACATCTAATAAAAGTTTCTTATATTTTTTCCCATTTGAAGTACCAAGTGTTTTAAAAGCTCTTTTTTTAGCAGCGGATGTCGAGCAAAATAGGATCCCATTTTTATAGGGGTAATATAATCACCCTGAACCATACGTATTCCTTCTTTCGCAATTAATTGAAGTACGTGGCATAAACATTTGGTGTGAAACAATTTTAGAAAAGGGGGATTGCAATCTTGTATAAGCAATTGTATAGCACTAATATTAGAAGATGCATTATCCAACGAAATAGACATAATCTTGTTTTTAATGCCATAAACATTCATGCATTCAATCATACTCTCCCTAATTATTTGTGCGTTATGTTTCCCAATTGATTCAAACCATATAATTCTCCTTTGGAGGACCCATTGGGCGTCCATCCAATGGAGGGTAACACATATCATATCTAAATCAGTAAAAGTAGCTATGTCACTAGTAATCGAAACATTCCATGGCAAAGTCTGCATAGTTTGAATAATCTCTTTTTTTCTTTGTAAATAATATTTAAAGGCTAGCGATCTCAAAGAGGTACGTGGAATGCGTGTTGCCTGTGGGTTTACCCCAGCTTGCATCCAATTTTCGTATCTCCAAGAATCCCCAAAACTAAATGGTTGTAAACTACCGACTGCATAAATCATTGTTTCTTCCCTATACGTATCGTGGTTAAACTCAAAAGGAAGACCTGTTTGAGGGTTCGTGCAAACATTAGTTGGGTTAGGTTTTGTAGGATCATATACTGAATGTTTCATTAAATGTTTTACCATAGTGCTAGTGCCCATATTTCTAGATCCACTTACGTGAAGATAAGTTTTTTTGCACACGTTACAAATACAAGACAAACCATCTTCTGATAGATGGTAGTGTTTCCAAATCCAAGATGTTTTCTTACGAGATCCCCCCCCCCCCCACTAGTACTTCCACCACCACTTTCGTGGGAGGAGAGTGTCTCAATGTGAGGGAATTCTGGAGAAAAATCATCCATGGTATTGAGATCCACATTAGATGGTTGGTTTATCCCAGTATTTCTACGTTTTGAAGTCATTTTAAAACTAATAACAGTTTTTTTTTAAATATGCAATAAAATACTAATAATAAAATCTAAATTTAGACTAATAACAAGATATAACAACTAAATTTATACTAATAACAAGATATAACAACTAAATTTATACTAATAACAAGATAGAACAACTAAATTTAGACTAATAACAACTAAGAAACAATTTGCGGAAAAACAAAAATCAAACAATTTCGAAAGTAGGAGTAGAATATGTAAAATAAGTAATTGTAGTTTTCTAGAACTTTTCGAACAAATAGATAGATTTAGAGAGAAGTAGAGAGTTGTTTGAGAGGTGTGAGTATTGGTGTTGGGGTCTCCTCTATTTATAGGGGAGACACAAAAAAAAAACCGAAAAAACAAAAAAAAAATTCGCCCGGACCATCCGGATGGGCGTCCGGATGGTCCGGTTGGAACCGGGGCATCCGGACGGTTCGCCCGGATGCCCCGGATGACCAACAGCTAGTTCAAACGAACTAGCCGTTGGCGCGGACCATCCGGATGCTAGGCCGGATGGTCCGCTTGATGACGTCATGCTGACGTCATCAAACGGCTAGTAGGAGAAAAAAAAACCCTATAAATACTACATACATCCTCCTATATTTTTCACTCCAACTCCACTACAAATCTCTCCCCTCTCTCCCTCTCCACTAAAAATCTATCCCCTCTCTCTACTACACTTCTCTAAATTTTTTGATATTTTTCAAACTCTATTTAAATTTCAGGTTTCGCAAATGTCTTCAAAAAGAAAAAAGAATGCTCGTAAAGGCGGATGTAGTGAACCAACCCCTTCCGAATTGAGAGAGGTGGAACATATGTTGTTTCAATCCATGGAGCGGGAGGTAACGGAGAGCGAGACTATCGAACATCGCCCCGAGGGGGAGATTCGCATCCGTAGTAATCAGCAAGGAGGTCGAGGTGTAACAAAAACTTGGTTTGGTATGTTTTTGGACTACGAGGAACTGATCCAAATAGAGGGTATGCAAAAAAAATTCAAACTTATTGAACCTACTAATGGCCTAGGTTGGATGACACTAGCTACATTCAAATGTGATTGGTATATAGAACTAGTGCGAAGGTTTTATGCCACAGCTAGATTAATCGAAAATGATCCAAGAGGTTTAGGAATGAATTGTTTCATTAATGGTAAAGAGTATAGTTTTTTTGAAACTGATTTCGGAGATCTTTTTTCCGTTCCAACCCATGATATGTATACCGGTAATAAATTACCTACCATTAGTTATCGCCCTACGATCTGGAGTGATGATTGGCCTTTGTCTTACGAAGAAGCAGTAGAGATTCTTACTTGTGCTGGTGCGGAAGCTCCGAAAATTAGCGGTAAATTTCGAGCCATGTGGGGTAATTTGGATGGTATTGGGAAATTAGCTTTGAAATTGGTAAATAGTATATTTCTTCCCCCTAGTAACAATGATTCGCAGCTTTCATATATTCAAACATTTGTTACTGCTTTTATCATTCGAAATCAGGGAATAATTAATTTACCTAGCTTGATGATTCGAAATATGGTTACGAGGTGTGGTACGGATAAACTACCTTATGGGATGATATTGAGTAAATTGCTTGTTTCGAAAGGAGCTGATGTGAGTATGTACACTCCGGTGAATGTGAGGCCGACTAGTGCTATAGGTAGAAACTCTTTGCGTTTGCAGGAAATATACTCTTGGGATGGAGAGTTGATTTCGAAATTGGAGGCATGGAACAACCATAGACAATACTTGAATCAGATATATACTGCGAACGGTCTTACAAAACCGCCAAATCCACCTACTCAGTATCGAGTTGAGGCTGCAGCGTCTTTCGATCTAAATGCTAGTGCTTCTTCTGGAGTACCGCCACAACAAATACGAACCGATCGCGAATTTGCTGAGTTTGCACATACTCAACAAAAGGAATGGCATGATGATTTTACGAAATGGCAAGGTGAATTTCAAAATTGGCAGGGGGGATAAATGACCACCTTAGCGAGATACAGCAGTGGCAAGTAGGGGTGAATGATCAACTTGGTCACCTCCAGCAGTGGCATGGTCAATACGAGCAGTGGCATGGTCAATACGAGCAGTGACATCATGGACAAGATCAATGGAATGAGCGATTTGCAAACTCTCAAGCCCAACAGTCGGAGTATATGCGACAGATGATGGAGAACATGCATTTGCAAGGTCAACCACCTAACAACAACAACAACAACGATGAAGCTCCTTAATTTTTCGCATTTGATTTTCATTATCGTTGTAATGTTTATCTTTTTTATTTGATTGAACAACTAACTATGTTACTTGTTTGGTTTTTTTTTTAATGAATTGTTTGTTTTGCTTCTATTTTTTATTAAATGTTATTTAAATCACTTACCTAGCTTTCAATTTTTATTTTGTTCTTTACAATTTACAAGTAATTTATGTTTATGCATATAAACTTCTAATATTGAATAGTTCGAAAATACAATAAACTATATAATTCATCTAACCATAAACACTTCAAGCTTGAAAGAATCTAAAGAATCACCTAATAATTTAAAATTTTAATACAATTATATGTCTAATAGGTATATATTATTTAATAGTAATATATTATTCAAACGTATCAATATCAAATTACAATTATTTTTTTAGAATGTAATTGATGATTATAAAATTTCCATTAAAATGATAACATATTTAAATTAAAATACATGAAATAGAATAATTAACTCAATTATTGAAATTAGATTCAATTAAACACTTACAAATTAATTTTAAATAACATTATAAAATATTCTGATAAACGGTTCTTAAATGGTTAAATGGTTTGACTGATGGTTTGAACTGGTAAACGGTGCTTAAATGGTTCGTCTGGTGGTTTGAACTGGCGGTTTAACTGTGAAACTGGCCCATTAGGACTGCAACCTGGCAGGACTGCAACCCGCCAAGACCGCATAAAGAACAACCCGGCAGGACTGCAACTCGCCAGGACCGCAACCCGGCAGGACTGCAACCCGACAGGACTACAACCCGCCAGGACCGCAACCCGGCAGGACTGCAACCCGTGGTTCTGATTTAAACGGTGCGGGTTGGTGCTGGTTCAACCCGTTTGACACCTCTGGTACTAAATATATAAGGAGGTGTATAAACAATATGGTTTATGATACCGATGGATATAGTGTAACAAATTAAAAGGAGTATTATGCAAAAAGTAAAGTGTAGAGGGACCAATGTGTAAGTAAGTAAGTGAGAAACAGTAATAGAAGTGAGGCAGTGGATATGTACCTGATCCATATCTAAAAATGAAAGGTTTAGTGGTGTAGAGAGAAATAGAAAGAGAAAGAGAAAGAGATGGGGTGGTTATTAGGGCAAAGTGTGTTAATGGCTCTAACAGTAACAGTGAACAAGTTAGCTTCCTCCAATGTTAAAGCAGTTAATCTTCATACCAGAACAAATCAACAACAAAAACATAAACCTGTTGTTGTATTAGAATCAACAACAAGAAGACTTCTTCTATCTACTACTTTGCTTGCTGCTTCTTCGGATGATTCTAAGACACCACTCCTTCAAAGTCCGGCTATGGCTATTGATATCAAGTTATTTTATTATGTTTTGATAGTGTTCTTGATTGTATACAAAACTGATTTTATTATTTTATGTTTATGCCAGGGTATTTACAGAAATCAGAGGATAACAAGGCTAAAAATGATAAAGAGGTATGAGTTTTGGAATTTAGTAGTCGAATATCGATTGCTTTATTTCTTAATCTTGTCTGTAATACTTGGGTTGGGTTGGCTTGGGTTGGTTTTAAAAAATTAATTGTGATTTAAGGGTTTTGGTAAGGAATTAGTTTATAACTAACTATTTGATCATATAGGTCAACTAATTTATTTTACTTGGTAAAATGTATATATTTTTATGTTAAAAAAATGTTTTTCTTTCAAAAAATATGTTATTTTATTGTGTGTTTGGATATTAAGTAGGTATAATTGTGGTAAAAAACGACTAACATTGTTTTAATTACGTGATTAGATGCAAATAGACTTCCTGGCATTTCGTTAAAACCTTCTCACTGAATTTTTTTATCGTTTACGATCAACTGTTTTGACTATTCATTTCCAATACGATTAGCAATTTTATGGTATTGGTTTTCAATTTTCGATAAAATAGTTTTAAAATTAATTATTTGACTAAATTTTTTGATAAAATTAATATCATAAACAAAACGTTAGACTAACCTATCAAAAATAAATAACTTTTGGCTATATATTTGTTATCAAAGTAGATAATAAGAAACTATACCCAATCCTTTTTAACCCGATAGTCTATCGGTCACTATTGGAGGTCTGACTTTGACTCACAATTGAAGGAGAAAAAGAAATTGAATTTGATATCAGCATCGGTTTGAATATCTCTACAAACTGATGCAAATCAATTTCGATTTCTGAAGAAATCAAACTAACGAAATATTTTAAAGGTGGTTTTGTTTTGAGTTTTGATTTTCCAACCAAATTTATTTTAATTTTGTTTTGGTTTTGCAAAATCTAATCAAAATTTGTTTTAGTTATATTAAAAGATAAAAGTTCTGAATTAAAATTCAGATAAACAAAATCAACTAAAACCTTATCAAACAAAAAAAACAATCTTTTTTTTTAAGAAAACGCTTCTGAGTTTATGAATGATCCGTTATAATGGTTTAATTAGTATTAAAAACCTGGAACTCAAATGATGATTCGAATTCAAAATTTAAGCCAAATCCGAGTATTTGAAAAATTGTTGAGCCTAAATCAAACAATCTCCCATACTAATAATCTTGTAATTTGAATTATAAACACATGATTATTAGTAGGTAATTGAGTAATTAAATATGAATTTGTTTCCGAAATTGACAGAGATTGGACAGTTATTACAAGCGCAACTACAAAGACTACTTCGATTTTGTGGAAGGATCTATAAAGGGCAAAACAGAGCAAGATTTGACTGAAGCAGAAAAAAGTATCATCGAATGGCTTAAGAAAAACAAACAATAATTTCTGACGTTATAGGATCGAACGATCGAACGGCCTGCAGAGTTTTTTATTATCAATTCTGACGTTATATCTTATATCTTCTTCTTCTATAAGTCGTTACTTTATATAATACAAGCACGAGAAGAGAAAAAAACACACATAGAGAATCTACAAATTGGATTAAAGAAAAAAGATCAGAATAAAGTATTTTTGGCAGAAGAACGATCAGCTACCTTCAATGTCTTTTCGATCAGCTTTTTCGCTTTTCTGCTACGGATCTCTACTTTGACGCTCGAGCTTTTATCCATTTTAACGTAAGGCTTCTTCTTCGATGTTTTCAATGATCTTACCTTCGATTTTATGGATTTAACTAAATTCTCCAGCTGATTCGCCATTCACTAATCCAAATTCAGTTTCAGCTTCTTCTTCTTCTTCTCGTTCTCTCAATTTGTGTGTTTGACTGTTTGTTGTTGTAACGCTTCTTCTCTCTGGTTTATTCAGTGTAGTTTTGGATGGTTTTTATTGATGGGTGGGTAGCAAAATAGGTTTTGTTCCAACCTTAATTACAAGTTTGCCATCGGTATTATGAAATCAAACGGATCTATATTCTTTTATATAAGAAAAATTAGAAAAAAATCGTACTCAGTTATAAAAGTTTGTCAGTTGTTTCAAAATCGCCCTCACAAATTATATTTTATATCAAAATGTTTCTTTTTCTAAGATTTGTACCAATGACCGACCAAAAATACGAACAATAGTGTATAATTTTATAGCTGTTTTGAAAACAATAATCAACTCTGATTAACCATAATTTTACACCCAAAAAACAAATAGTTAATCTACTTTTATGGACCTTTAAAATTATTTTCCCTTTTAAAATAACTAAATAATCTTAGTCCTAATTGTAGAATATTCAAATATAGTCCTAATCGTCGAATATTCAAATATAGTCCCTTTATGAATATTAAAAGCTTATAAAAGTCTAACATAAAAGAATCTATATATCTTAGATTCAAAATTTTACATAATATTTATTAAAACTTTAAATTCCTTTTTTTTCTTCTACTTTAGATTATGTATCTGATGTAATTTGTTTATATTATGCTGAATAAGATTATTATATTTATACTTAAAAAAAAGTTATTTCCTTTTATTTTTTTATCTTTATTTTTTAAAAATGGTCTTTTCGTATACAACCTAACATTAACATTATTTTCAATTCATTTTTATTTCCTACAAAAAATCTTATGTCTTCGAATTCAATCCAAACTATATTCTTAAACTTCTAAAATTATAATCGAAAAATTAAAAACCTAAATTAAACAATATTATGTAAATAAATAAAAAAAAATAGATCAGCACATAAAACGCATCATCCAAACCTATCAAAGCCTACTATTACACCTAAAACCCCAATTTAAAAAAAAATTGAAAAAAAGCATTAGATTCCAAACGAGATCCTAAAAATTAAGTGTTAAAAAATAAACTAATTCCAAAGATAATCTCGGAATTAGTTATTTTTTATAAAAAAAAACATCTAAACATCTAATTCCTAAGGTTGGTCTTGGAATTAGATCTTTTTTTACAAAATAACTATACCAAATTCCGAAACAACCTTGAAAATTAGGTGTTAATTTACTGAAGATATAACAAAATAAAAATACTCTCTTTTCTCATACAAAATTTTGACTAACGAAGATTCTAAATTATTGTTCATTTAAAAAAAATTATACATAAAAGTTGACTCCACAAAATGAATGACTCACATGTGCAACGAACACATTCCTCATGATAAAAAAATAGTTGGGTCTATATCATTTACGAAACTGATACTGGAACTTGGTAGTTGGAAAACGATTTATTTGCCAGAAACAAAATTCAAAACAAGACGATATCATATTGCTACTAAATCAGAACCTGAACATAATTACAGGATTTTTTATTAATTGTGAAATAACTTTTATGATTTATAGCATTCTTCGTCGACAAGGAAAATTGAAATAATATTTAAAATTAAAAATATAACTTTTTGTTCACATTATAAAATACCCTAAAACTTAAAAACTTGAAAACCACGACCGACCTCATCCAAAAAAGTTATTGTCACATACATTGACTAAGCATAAGTAGAACATAAAATATTGAGTATTTAATCTTCCACGCTATTCAAATTTCAAACCTATTAATTATTATAATAGACAAAACAGTGGATATAAGCGATCTTTAAGTAGGCCCAGAATAATCCTTTTCAAATTAGAGGGTTTTTCAAAAATATTCGTCAACCTTGACTTAAAGACCTGTTAATTCAAAAAGCGACGGACAAACTAATCAGTTGATTCATAAAATCATAACAAAATTTGAAAACTAGAGGTTTACTAATCTTGTTCTCATAATTTTTTTTATAGGTTTTAGATTTTGTTTTCCAATTCATAAGTTTGTCTATTTAAAAGCGTTGATTGATGAGATCCGGGTTGGTAAGATCCAGTTCTATGAATCGATAAAATGGCAAAAAGAGAAATAGTCGGTAAGATTCAGTTCACCAGAACTGATAATATAGAGAAAAAAATAGAAACAATATTAAATCTTCAGAAATATAATAATAACCATAGTTCCTTTATCACTGTACTATAACATTTTTATAAAAAGAGAGGCGGTTATTATTTACCTATTTCAAGCTTGACACCAAACAATCCCTTAGGTGACTCAATCAGTTGAGACAATTATAATATATCTAGCGAGAAAGAAAACTCATAAAAAACATATCCTGCAGAAATTTTGATGGGAAAGCCAAACAAGGGAGCACTATTTTATTGTGAATTTTCAATTTTTTCAAAGGAAACAAATTAAGAAATCCTTTACCGATTTTATTTAACAAAATATGCATGTTTCATGTTAGTCAATGCTTAGAGAAGGAAATAATAATATTAAAGCAATGCACCTGGACAAGAAGAACAAAAAAGAAAGCTATATCTTAACTAACAAAATGGTTAAAGCTTAGAATCACATGTTTTAGATTGACACGCACGTTTTTAAAATCTAGACACAGGTGGGTGCATGTTAGTTTAAACATGGAGAAACACCAGCCTGTAATGTTTGGACCAGGAAGCAGCTTGTATCTAAAGCATAACCGGGTTTGTCCCTTGGGCTGTACTTAGGACGAATTTGGAGTGGGATTTGAACTAGAGGCGTTAAAATCTTGTCCCCTATCTTTGATTTCAAAATCCGAGTCTGTCCGGATTTTGTTATATGGACCAGTGTTGAAAACTGATGGCTCTGCATCATAATTCAGGGTTGGGCGATCGGGATCTATTGCGTATTAGATAAGTACTTGCACAATTTATATAATCTTTTTTAAAATATAGGTTAAAACACCGTTCTGTATAAATCAAAACGGATTCAAAGTTCGAATTCAAACATATATATGTGTCAAACAATCAATGTTAAGGTTGGATCTGATGGACTATTTTACTTACTAAATTTTTTTAGCCTAGTCGAATTTTTATGTCCAGGTACAACCAGTTTGTTTCGTTGAGTAATGAGGATTGGTGATACTCTACTTCGTGTAGATTGAGTATATGATTTGCTCCTGAATGCATACACATGGTCGAATAAGGTTTACTTGAGTACAGTTCAAGGGAAAAAAAGAACTTCGGTCGGTGGCGATTTGGAAATTTGACTCTATTTAACTAGATTGTTTTAAATATTCTATCTAGGGACACGACAAGACCAACTGACCTGTATGAAAGCTAGGGAGTGGACAACTCTAGAGAATCAGACCATAACATTAACGTTGACAAAAGAGCCACTGCCGCTGTCTCAACCCGTAATCGATGTGGTCCAAGACCAACTGCTGTAGCACCTGCTTCAATCATCGCACTGACCTCCTTCTCACTAAAGTCTGGCCAATTTGCAACAGTATTAGTTTTCAAGGCTTCTCTTTTTCTCAACCAAAACTTACTAAGCTTGATATAACTTCAGCTGATTTAGAAAGTGCAGGGAGAGACAGAATGTATTTCTAAGTGCATAAAGGTTTAAGGATCAAATCATATGGAAGTACCTCCTTCTGGTCCAACAATTATGAGCCCACTACTTTCTTTAGTAGATGAAACCAATGTAGTAACAAGAGGAGTCGCTTCAGCCATCGCGACAAAAGACTGCCGTGACTGAGTTATCTACAGAAGCGAAACAAAACACGGGTGAGTTAAGTTGTTACACATTACTTCTCGAAAAGTCTGCATATAAAAGAGATCACACATATCAGAATCAGATTATTTAAGAAGGAACTCACCTGATGTAAAAGTCCTTTAATTTCCATGGGAGGATTCAATATCATTTCATGCAGTCTTTGACCTGCAATAGCGAGGTGGTTTGATTCAATAAATAGTTTTGACTTTATCTCAAAATTGTTATTTGCTTACTGTAAGCTAAGGTTTAAGCTTATAAGTTGACCACCAAACAACCACTCGGAATGAATCACTTACATTGTTTAGTCGCCGCTAAAACAACTCGTTGCAGTCTATCAACTCGGTTTTCTGAGATGGAAGAAGACCGCTCCGTCAACAAAGGGGTTACACTACTAGCCCCAAGTTCCTAGACGATCAAATGCAAATTATAAACCGCGTACACGAGTAAAATATTTACCACCACAAAAGAATCAGTACTTATGCAAACATACTGTACATTTCTCAACAAGCCAATCAGCTCGACCCCCTTTTAAAGTACCTAAAAGGTGAGAAAAAGAGAGAGAATAAACATGTTACAACGCAAATGAAACTCAACCTTCAATCTATACAAGCCCTAGATAAGCTTCTTAGTTAACATACCGAAAGCTGCAAATACATGCCATTGAGTACTTTGAGGGAGAATCAACTTAGGATTTTCTAATGCTATAAAATCAAGCCCGGTCCGGTCAATTGTTTGTATCGATCCTTGTATCAAACCTCCTTTCCCATTAAAGAGCTCAACCCTTGCATTTCAAATTATTCATAAGAGAGAGATCAATCTCTTGCTATAAGCATAGCATAAGCTGCCTATATCACTAAGTGATCCTATATCAAACAGTAGACTGAATTAGCAATATGTAACAACACTCTGATATGAAAGTAAGAGGTGTAGATAGTGTTACTTGTCGTTAGTTTTGAGCCGTAAAACTTTAGTCATATGCCAAAACTCATCACCTTGTACACGAACCAGACCACCCTACAATTCACCATGGGAGGACAAACTATAAGAACAATCATAGCCGCAATACTAGAATTCCTGGAAAATAAAAAAACTACAATGTCGAAGAAGTGTTCATCTGTTTATCGGTTATGGTCTAATTTTAATTAATTGTAAGCAAATGCATACTGCATAAGAGAAAGAGAGAGAGGTTGTGCCTTGTTAGGAGGAAGCGAATCGGAGAAAAATCGAGGAAGGCCACCGCGAGACTGGTTGGAGTAATCAGACGAAGAAGAGAAAGCTCTGATGCAAAATTTGGTAAAACATGGAGGACGATTGAGGAAGTTTGAATAGTGAAAGCGTATTGGTGCTAGAGCTTGCATTTGAATCTTAAAGCAACCAAAACTCAAGAAAATGGAAGGGAAATAAATTAGCTTATTAAGTTCCCAGGTAAAGGAAGAAGAAGGTCGAGAGTTTTAGGTGCAGTGAGAGTCAGAAGGAGACGATTCCACAATGGAGTTTTTTCAAGATTAGGCGGCTTGCAGGCCCAATTAACATATAACTATATAAGCCCGCATTTAGTTTCCGCAGAATACGTTGCCGAATATTTTCACTCATTTTAACTTTTTTTATTCATTCTTTTTAAACTACTAAAAATCATAGTTAATTTTTCGTCTTTTACTTTTTGTATCAAATATGTCTCACTTTTATTTTTGTTCTCCATCTATTTTTTTTATTTTTTTTGTTTAAAAAAACTATACGATTAATTCCCGTACATTTTGGAGAATCAAAAGTGACACAAAATTTATGATTTGGAGACCAAAAGTGTTACAAAACTTGAGATTTAGATGTCACGTATCAGTTTTTAAATGGTTTATATGTGCGGGGAACTAAATGCTTTAAATGCTTTAAATCGTGCAAATTTCTCAAACAAAAGGGATGGACAGAAGACAAAAGTGAAAGTGAAAGTGATGGACTAGTTTGATACAAAGGGTAAACATGGAGGCTAACCATGATTTAAAAAATTTAAACTAATAAAAAATTGGTTTGGGATGCTAAGTTTGTGTAAGTTTGTGTTTTTTTTAATTTGTTTTCAACTTAAGCTTATATGATTATTTAGAAGTTATGATCATTTCAATAATTATTAACATATCTTTGTTTTGAATATATTGTTTTTATTTATTTTTTAGTATTTTAGACGTTGATTGATATATTCAAATATTACATTTACTAATTACCGATAAAGAGATATTTTTTATAAAATAAAATTATTATATTTATAATTATTATATTAATTGTTCATCATTTTCAATGTGGACGAAAGGTCTATTTATCAAATAGTCATTCAAATGATGTTTTGTCACATGAGGCTTTATTATAACTAGGTTCATTAATGAACCAATGAATACATGTGTTACTAGCTTATAACTAAACGTTGGCTTAATATCCGGTCTAGACACGTATACGGTATAATGACTAAGCTAATAATTCACTTATCAGTAAACGTGGACCACTGGATGGATCAGTTGAGAGAGTCGTGATTGTTCTGGCACGTTAGGTAATTGTCAAGTCACTTGTTCGTGGGTTGGTCAGGTCGATCATATAGTTGATTATTCATGAACCCATCGGTCGAGATCTGTTGTAGATGTTACTTTGCTTTGTCTTCCTGAGGGTCACAACCAAAGTAGTTTCAAGAAATTCTGACTTTTTGGATTCGCTCGTGCGCTGGTGTCAGTCTCTTATGGGCACATGTCACAACTATGATATGTCATCAGAAATCATGACTGATTGACAACGTTGACGTGTAGTTATTTGGATTTCTCATGTGTTGTAATGGTTAAAAGTAGTGTATGGGTAGGTTTGAGTCTCCTTATATAAAGCGATATATATTTTTACTTCCATTTTAGCTTAATTTATTCATAGAAAAACATGGTCTTTTAGCAAATCAAGTATAGCATTTGTCGTGATTTTTTTTCCAGTGAAAATTAAGTTGCTCGCACCATTGAGAGTTGTACCCTATTTGTATATTGGGTTATCTAGATGTTCAAACCATCTGTCATCTTTCGTTATTTTGTTGGTAAGATTCCTGAACTCGTCTGAAGCTTAGATAATAAATTTTTGTTTTATTAGTTAGGATATTCACTTATGGAAAAATGTAAATACGTGAATGGAATTATAACCCTTCATAGTTGCAGGTAGGTTGCGGTCTTGTCAGATTCACTAGCAGAGGACCTCAATAAAATTAATTCTCATATCGAAGAGGGAGATGAAGATGTCATGGTGAAGTTGTTTGATCAAAATCAGAGCCCACCACTATTAGCATGCCCCGATTGCATCTACTTTTAACCATTGTTTGCTTGAGGCCCATAACTCTGAAGATCTTATTTCTGAATGTTTTCCTTTGTATATTGTCAGGATATTTGATATACTCATAGCATAATTTCAACAAGATGATTCTATTACGCCAATCTGTCGTCGTAGCTTTCATAAAAGAAAAAAAAATCAATGAGTTCAGTCTAGCTTGAAATATCATAGAGTTATTCTCACCATCTCGATGCCAATTAGCCAAGCTCTTAAGTATAACTTGATGAACGTCATTTATACTTACCCTGAGCCTAATTCTCTTTGTCGTTTTAAGACTATATATATTATCTCTCATATTGTTACCATTCGGCTACTTATTCGTGGTAAAATGTTTACCTCAGCCGGAATAGATGAGGTTGTGATCTACCGTGATATCTTAGATTAAGGATTGCATCTATATATGCACCCTCATCCAGTGAGAGTTTTTAAGTTGTTAGACCTCTGTCATAGCCAAACAGCACCGAACTTCTGGAAGAATGTCATGAAAATTATCATAGTATACGGTCTTAAACTCTTGTCCAAATTAAAGATTCGGTATTAGATAGTCAGATAAGTTTGTACTACTTGTTCCTCTTCTATCATCTAACGATCTCAAATAAATGTAAGATGGTTATTATTTTTCTTGAATTGAACAAGCTTTGAAATAATAATTATTTTTTGAGTGGGAAGTGGGAACATAATCATTATAGTGGTCAGTGTCGGACCAAAAAATAGTTGGAAAATGACAATAAGGACGTATTGTTCCTAATGATGTCAATAACCATTTGTCTATGTTTACTATGTTTTATTTACTTTTATTTTATGTTGTATTCTTGTTCAATTTGTATTTATTATCATATTTCTATTAAACTTTAACTTAGTTTATGACATAGAGTATGATGGCCTATCCTCAATTGATGTTTTCAAATATAACAAGGTTTCAAGGGTATCGAAATGTATGCAATCGAACATCGCGAGAAAAAGATTCACAAGCTTTTTATTCTGGAAAATATATTTCGATCGAGGATTTGGCCAATGAATACTTTGAAAGGTTCAAACTAAATCCCACTTACTCTAGACCAACAAAAGGCTCAAGTTTTGGCGTCGATGAATCTACTCTCGTCCACATTATATCTTTCTTTCAATACAAAGTAATAAAAGTGTTCAAATACTGTTGGGGGTAATTCGGGTTTTGAAGCGCCCTAAAATTAAGAGATCAAAGGCGAATAAAGTTATGAAATATGAGAATAACCGAGATGATCTAATAAGGATTAAAATTAACATTAGTCAGAATGATTCGATCGAGGTAACGACTCCTTCTATAAAAAAGATCGCACCATAGGTATCAGGCGATGGTGGGGAAAAAACTCTTATTGAATTTGCGGCGACTTCAAGATCCATCCAAAGGGCTGGGACGATTCAGGAGGAGAAATTTATCTCCAAGTTCAGGCGCATAAAAATTTGGGACCTCCGTCATTTGGTCGTTCGGTACATACATGTCACCAAGAGGCTTCTAATTATACCTACTAAGAGAGTCCAGTTTATGCATGTGTCTGGTATGCCGCATTAGGAGTTGAGGTAAATGGTTTAGTTTTTTATTTTTGGTTAAGTTAGAAAAAAATTCAACATTTTGGCTCTCATTTCGTAGATGATGAGTAACTTGTTTGAATTATCCGAACTATTTTTGAAAAGAACCCCGTGATCCTTTATGACTTTGCTACTCTCTTGAACACTTCATTGAAAAAACGTATAAACATGGACAATATTGATATTGATCTCACTAAAATTTGGACTAAGTTGGTTACTGCTACGAACAGACGCCAACCGAAGAGGCATGAGTGGCAAGAGTCTAATTAGAAATTTGGATTAATACAAGTAGAAATTTTCTTAGAAAGCTCTTATATTCACAATGAGCACCTAGAATATTATCTCTACGTCCTCTTTTCTCACACAATGCAACAACGGTTGGGTGACATTTTATCTTTAAAGTACGTCATCTAGAATCATAAATCTGCATACCCGAATCTGCAACGATTTTGCTTCTGCTTTGTCCGGTGGAAGGGTGCGATGCTTTAGATATATGATATATGTGTCCTCCAATATTCCATCATTGTAATTGCATGTAATCCAATGTCTTTGACTCATATTTCTACGGTCGGAGACTCTTGGAAGATGATAGTAGCACTTTCCTCATGGGTTGCTGCTATAGCCAAGGAATCTCCCAACGAGTTGTCGGGCCATGATATATGTTCATACTCTATTCTTCCAAACTTGCTTTCCCATTCCTTCGAAGATTTTAAGTACCCATGATTACTCTCCTGTTTGGCCTCAAATGAGCCTATGGCCTGACCCATTACTAGTTGGGAGTTCGACCAAAGTAGTAACCATCGAGCCCGACAAATGTGAGCCAATTTGAGTCTTGTTACTACTGCTTTGTACTCGGCTGCGTTGTTCGTGACCTTGAAAGCGATATGTATTTCTTGTATTATCTGTTCTCTAGTTAGCATTTGAATAATTACTCCAGCTGCCCCCAGTTGCATTTGACACACCATCTACTTCTATTGTCCACCATGCGGTGTTCCCGTTATTCGTTGTGAGGTCTTCATCCGACCCCGACATCCAATAAATTCGTTGATAAAATCGGCTACTGCTTGACTCTTTATTTCGACCATGGGCTCATACTATATGTCGTACGCTCCAAGCTCCACTGACTACCTTGTTAGCATGTTGGAAACATATGGCTATTAGATTACACTACGCAACGAGAATGAAGTACATAGAACGATGGTATGGCTCTAGATGTATGGGCGTATTTTTTGAGATACCATCACTAAACCGAATGCTAATTTTTTCTAGGTTAAGGTACCTGGTTTCTGCATGAACTAACCCTTTGTTGAAGTAATACACCGGTCTCCAGACTTATATCATCTCTCGAACCAGCACCTCGCTCACAACATAAATTGATACTGACAAATACAAGTAAATGCATTCTTATGGGTCTGGTATCTTTAGCACGAGATATTAAGTATTCTTTCAATGCTTGGAATGCCTTCTCACATTCACCCATCAAAGAAAACTTGTTGGCCCTCTTCTGGATTTTAAAAAAAGGTTGACTTTTGTCTGACGATCTCAAAATAAACCGGAAGAGAGTAGCCAACCGTCTCTTCAAGCATTGTACCTCTTTTATATTCCTATGAGGTTTCGTAGATAATATTTCATTTAACTAAGACGGGTCGACCTCGATAGCCCTTTTACTAATAATAAAACCCAAAAACTTTCCACTACGAGGTTTCATAGATAATATTTCATTTAACTAAGACGGGTCGACCTCGATAACCCTCTTACTAATAATAAAACCCAAAAAATTTCCACTACGAGCAGCAAAAGAAAATTTTAGAGGGTTAAGTTTCAATCCATAACTCCGCAATGTCTGGAAGACCATTTCTATGACTTTAAGTTGCTTCTCATCCAAGTCACTTTTCATGATTATATCATCAATCTAGGCCTCCACGTGCTTGCCCAATTGTTCTTCAATATTTTTTGTTAACTAGACTATGATACGTTGATCCAACATTCTTGAGTCCAAATAACATGAACTTGTAGCACTAGAGGATCCATTCGGTCTGGAAAGTAGTATGCTCCTCATCCGCCGGGTCAATAGATATTTGATTGTATCCTGAATATGCGTCCATGAACGATAGGTACTCTTTTCTAGAAGTGATATCCACAAGCTGGTCGATTATTGGTAGGGAGAAACGTCATTTTGATTAACTTGGTTGAGATCCGTGAAATCCACACACAAGTGCTATTGTCCATTCACTAGGTTAACGATCCATATCGGGTATGATATGACATAGCCTGACTAACTTTTCAACGTCTCTGAATATTGCTTCCAACGTTTCTGGGGAAAAGCCCATCGCTTTTGCTTTACTGACCGAACATTACTATCGATGACTAATAACTAGGAAATAACAGTTGGGTATACGCTTGGTACTTTCTCAGCTTCCCATGAAAATATGTCCTCGTTCTCGTGTAACAAAGCTATCATAATGCTTTTAAAGTTTTGTTCGAGTTTATTACCTATCTTGACAACCCTTTTCCCAATATTATGCTCTCTTCTTCATGTGGGGTATCAACCTCCTCTTCATTCTGGATGGGGTCTTCCACCTCTAAATCATTTCCATCGACCGATCCTTGGTGACCGTGTCACTAAAAAAAATCCTTTTGTAGCAAATCATTTATTAAGAAAAATCGATAAGCTTAATACAAAGGCGGAAAAAGAAATAATAATAGCTTGGTCCCGAGCATCTACCATTATACCCACAATGATCGGCCATACTATTGCTATCCATAATGGACGGGAACACTTACCTGTTTATATAACAGATCGTATGGTAGGACATTCTCACCTCATGGAATTTGAGGTACCACTGACGGAACTGCTCTACCCCGCGATGAAAAAAACCGGGACCAAACTAATGGACAAAGAAAAAGTGAAAGGGCCCCTATTCCATATCTGTATAAATAGAATAACCTATTTATACAGAATGGTAAAGGGGCTCTTTATAATCGATGATCATAGAAAAAAAGAGAAAAATGAAAAGATTTTTTAATCCTTACCAACTTGATCTTGTTGCCAGACGTATCCCAAAGTTTATTAATTGCTATTTGTTTTTATTGGAGAGGTCCAACGTTATCGCGTAACATTTCCTCGCCTGTCTTTGGTTGCCTCTTATTATTTCCACCAAATTTCCCATCGGGTATTTAACGCACTGCCTAAAGGAGCAAGCTGTGGCTTCGAGCTTATGAAGCCAAGGTCTCCCTAATATAGCGTGGTAGGATATACAGGCTTCTGCAATCATAAACAAGGTGTGAATCTTTTTTGGTGTTGTCGTACGTTTGCTTTATCTTCCATGAACCAAAGCAATTGTACTCCTGTTTAGAGTGGGGAGTGGGGACCAAACCAGACGACCTAAAAGAATTGAAATTTGTACGTAATTAAGAATGACACAATCAGGATTCAGGTCGGATAGACCCGATTGTGATCGGAAGTTCAATCTCTCCAATACATTTGGTTGATTTTTCCTCGTAGCTGACCATCTGTCTGTCGTTTTGTAAAGGAACACTCCCAGCCGTATATAAGCCATAAATTTGCGGTGTAGAGGATATATAACACGTTGATCAAATCTTTTTCAACATCGATGTCATCGAAGATCCATGTCGGTAAAATATTTTTCATCACTGATGTCAACCTTATGCATCGAAGATTCATCAAACAAATTTTGTCCTAATTAAATCAACACTACTTTTAAATTTTGTATTCAAATTTTAAATTTATTTTATCCGACAATGACTTATTTTATACAATTTTGTTATTCTCTATCATTATTAATAATTTAATAATAGAACAAAATTGAGGTTGAATATACGAATTTTAAGTTTAATATTAGACAAAAGAAACAAAATTATTGTTTTTAAATAGAATGAAGTTCAATTTTTTTTTTTAAAGTTTTAAGCTGTGGATTATTTGATAAAAAATAGAATATTGAGTACGAGAAAAAATCAGCTAGCTCCACTCTACATACATACTTGATTTTATACAGTATATTAAAAAAATTGGAAACGCGTAGAAAAATGTGAAGCTTATAAAGATTTCCAGATATGGTGCCAAAACTCAAAATATTGGCGCTAATCAGTATCATTCTCTCTCTATAAACATACAACCCAGCTTCAGGAAACATCTTGAGCGCAGAAACACAAAGACTAAAATAGAAATGGCGACATTGAAGCAGTTCTGGCTCCTTAAGACGGAACCAAGCGAGTGGTCATGGTCCGATCAAGAAGCCAACGGCGGCTTATCCAAATGGGACGGCGTCAAGAACAAACAAGCCATAAAATACCTAAAATCCATGAACCTAAACGACCTCTGCTTCTTCTACCACTCCGGTGCCAGCTCTCGGCGTGTGGTGGGGGTCGTGCGCGTGGATCGCGAGTGGTACGACGACGACGGTGACCACAACGGAGGGATAGCTGTGGATGTGAGAGCGGTGGGGGAGATGAGAAGAGCTGTGGACTTGAAAGAGATGAAGCGAGACGGTGGGTTGAAAGATTTCGTGTTGTTTAGACAGCCGAGATTGTCTGTAGTGCCCGTGCCGGAAAGTATGTGGCTTAAGGTTTGTGAATTGGGAGGGGGTTTTGATGGTGATGGTAAGGATTGTGAAGAGCACGGTGAGGATTTAGGTGTGTAATCGTTATCTGTGAATTAGGGTTTGAGATCGTTGGGTATCTACTTTTTTTGTATATCGATGGAGGCGGTAAAGGTACTTTCGAATCATAGGCTTAGTAGTAGTCGTACTTAGAATTTCTGTTAGGCATTTCATCGAACACTTTCAGTGCCTTGCATTTTGTTATTATATTTGTGTTTGATTTTATTTTTTATAATTGGTTTTTATTTGTTAAATTAAAATTTAGATCCTAACAAAATCATATCACCAGAGGTCTTATGCCATTGCATATAGTCTCTTGGACACTCTATCAAACATTTAATTTTAATTAGGTTATCGAGCTTAGTTTGATACAAACTAATACACCAGATTTCGGAGATAAAAAACACGAAAATGTAGCTCTATAAACGAGCTTATTGTCTTTGGCTTTCGATCACGTTTTCGAAATTTACAATCATTATGTTTCAAAATTAAAATCGAAATTTAGTTTTATAAATTCCGCAATTTTGCAGCACGATTTGAAACTCCATCTGGAAATCCCATGCTATAACTTTCGTTAACAGTTGTAAATGATGAAAGCTCAAGGCTGAAGCTTTACTTCAAAAGGCTTAAGCCTAAAGTCCGATTTCTTAACAATAGTTTGAAATAATTCTGTGATATAGTATCTTGCATAGTTTACATGAAAAATAATAATTGTCAGGGCTCATGCCGTAATGCAAATGAAGAGGAAGATATTAAATTTTAGTGATCTAATGATCTAGAGAAGAAACAAATCAAACTCGACTAAATGTGTGTAAGGTTTCTGGAACTATCAACTGTCGCCACTAATATTCCTATCTCAAGTGGTTCGATTATTAATTTTGGATAGGTTTTATGTTTTGTAAGGGAGTCTATGTATCCATTTTGGTAACTATAATTAGTGGTGAACAATCATTTACTACCACTTCACATTTATAATTTTATTTTCTCTCTCTAGATATTTATTATTTTATTTTTTCTTTCTAGATATTAGACTACGATTCCAAACGAGTTTGTTTTAGGCTCATTAGTGGCGACCACAATGATAGCTCAATTTGAATTGGTACTCGAAGAGAACCTTCAAAACCAAACTATTTTACCGCTTTTGAAGCAAGCCACAATAAGATGGCTACTCAGGGAACATGCAATAACTTGTCTCCCTCTTTGCTACAAAGGGCGAGATCACCCGATCTACTTGGGCTTTCCTTAACTCCAGACCAGCTAGAAGAACGAAAGCTGATATTAGCATGCCAAGCTCTAAGGTCGTGAGAGTAGAAAGATTTTTTGGTAAGCGCTCTCGGTAGCCCAAAGTGACTGAGCAGGGTGTTCAGGCGACCGGGGCGAGAGCCGAGGTCTGCAATGATGGTATTTTCCACTACAAATACAAGGGTTTTGAACAGTAATTCGTCTCTGGACAATTGATTTTAGTGACAAATAGTTTATGGACTTTCAAAACTCCGCTAGTAGTCCATAGACTATCCAGTTTGGATAAAGTTAGTCCCCAACATCTGTTGATTAATTTAAGTTATCACGTGACACCAGACTTAGCATAAACTTGTATCACCAATGGTCTATCGACTTTAACCTTAAATACATTTGAACTTCGACCTAAAGTCGAGGGACCATTGCTGATACAAGTTTATGTTGAGCATGATGTAACATGACAACTTTACAATAATCAACAAATGTGGGATAATAACTTTATCCAAACTGGATAGTCAACAAATTATCAGCTGTCTTTTGAAAGTTCATGGACTATCTGTTAATAAAATCGATAGTCCAAGGATGAAGTACTCTTCAAATCCTAAATACAGGGCTCCTCACGGTACTACAATGCATCGCAATTATTATCATCTTCATTTCCATTTTAAGGAGAGAAAATCTATGTCGCCTCCGATTATGACCCTTTTCCGGCCACCACCTGTTTTTGTAGCCAAATCTTCACTCTTTTCCGAGCTACTTCTTATTTTCTTGAAAACCCCCATACATGGATTCCCCGCAAAAAGGCTACCACCTTAGAAGCCGTTGAACACCATTTTAAGACTAAGTGGCATATTTCCCTCCCGGGGAACCCCCATATTGCTACTGCCTCAATAATCATTGGAGATCATTCTGACGACCAAGCGACAAATCTACATGGGTTCCCCCATCGAGCTAAACAATCAGCTTTGTCTTTTACTGTCCATCCTCCATACCACGATGTCTTTGAAAGAATAACTTATAAGTATATTGACCCCAACGAGCTTTCCAAATAAGGGTCAGTTGAAAAAATCCAAACAACATCAAGATTTACCTCCCAATGAAAGGAAAAGCCCATTTTTCCGTGAAGTCTGATGAACTGGTCTTTTTTACCCACGTATTCAATTTTGGCTGCCGGTTCCCTTTCCATCATTGAATGGGGGAGTTCTTTACTGCATTGGACCTTTGTCCTAACCAGATCAATCTAAATGCTTGAAATAATCTGATGTCCTTCATAATTTCTTCAGAGTTGTCGAGGATCACATTCCCAATGGAGCAACTGATTTTCAACTGCACAATTTACCATAACATGGACTACCCCGACTACTACATCATTGTCCAAAAAGACTTTAGAAGGGTGATCAATTTACCGAAAAATGACCAAGACTGAAGGAAACAATTTTTATTTGTGTGAGTTTCATGGGAAACCGAGATTCCCACAGGTTTGACCAACCCAAGCTCTATCAGAAACTCGCGGGGTAGTCAAAGTGAGTGACCCATATTTCCACCCCAATATAAATTTATGGTGTTTATTTTTTTTGTCCGACTAATAATTATTTTTGTGTTATGGTGTTCTTGTAGAATATATAAAGTTGTTTCATACCAACGCTGATCCGGGAAAGTAACAAATCTCAAAGCTAAGTAAGTGAGCCAAAGACACATGAGTTCATGAAATCTGCATGTGATTCACCATTGACAACCTATCAGACTCAAAGTTTTAAAAACTTTCTAGCAACCTCGATGTTTCCAATGAGGTCGTCTTTTTTAAGCTCAAAGCTAATTTAGATAAAATTCTCAAATTACCAGCTCCAGGAAAAACTCCAAGCAAAACGATCCTCTCAAACAAAGGGATATGAGCATTCATGAAAGAAAATGAAGCAATAGAGATATTCAGAGTATTCTCATGGGTCAAAGCGGGTAAGCTCATCTGCCTTACCAGAAGATATTTCCAGTGGCAGACTTCTGAGCGTAAATATAGAAAAACCTGATAAAGAATTGGTTCCGATGAACCTTCTAATAACTCACAACTGTAAGAGAAAGCTCGAGA
Organism: Limnanthes douglasii subsp. nivea; assembly: GCA_036936605.1. Lineage (NCBI taxonomy): Eukaryota > Viridiplantae > Streptophyta > Magnoliopsida > Brassicales > Limnanthaceae > Limnanthes > Limnanthes douglasii. Next base: position 274,999,868 of record JAUPFV010000003.1, on the reverse strand, counting down.
TTGAGGAAAAGTATCAAGTCCTGGCTGATGTCATTGTCAGATACGAAAATGCCTTGGCATGTATTATGGAAGTCAACAATCATATCATCCCTGATGTGATGGCGTGACATTTAGCTATATACAATGCGATAATCCTTTTATTTTAATATTTTTTGTTGTGTTCGCGCCTACCTCACTCTTGTATGTATTTTCTATATATGTAGGCCTTAAACAACACTTGGACTATGCTGCAAGATGTCCACGAAGTATATATGGGACCACACCCTTTAACTTATCTTCCGTGATGAGAAAACCTATCAAACAGATGTTCGATAGTGAGAAGTACAAGAAAGTGAGGCGACACATGGAGAAAACAACGCTCGAGTGCATATCGATACAACCCCGCAACCGAGTTTTCGACAACCAGACTATCGGTGATCTTTGGGCTAAAGTTGCCCCATTGGAAGAAGAAGACAAAAAAATTAATAAATATTACAACGAGGATGTGTATAACTTCTTTAAATGCGCGTCGACCAAATGTGATGAAATCTGGGAATAAATTATATTGGACTTTCAAGATTCTTTCTTGACCTCGAGTTGGGGACCTTTTAGGAAAATATTTCCAAGGGAAACGTCTTCCGAAAGTCTTACTCATGATTGATCTAATTTTTGTATCCGAACTATAAAGAAGAAAGATAAAAGAATCTAAAAGGGCAATCAAAACTGATATGAGTCCGGACACCAAGAACCCCGACAATCCGGACTCTAACGACCCCAACAGTCCGGATTCTAAGAGTCTCGACACATGACGATGCCTCCCTTGCTGATTCTGCTACCCAAGAGTCATCTGCTTCTCCTTCACTGTGTGGTGCACTTGCATTTTTCTTTAACTATAAGTATTTTTTTTAAACTATTGTTGGTCCCTTAGTTAAGGAATTTTTTTTATACTATATTGCCTTCAACACTTGTAATTCTCATGGAATTGTCTTGTCATGATTAAAATATAACTTTTATTGGGCCATACCAACTTTTACTTCTTATTCTAATATTTGTTATCATTTTTATTATTAGGAGATGCGGGGAGTTCAGTTTTACCTCAACCACTCGAGTAAGGAGCTCAAAAATAAACCAATCGGATGTGGGAATTTTCATAAGAGACGCGGAGAATTCAATTTTACCAAACCCCTTAAGCAATAAGCTCGAAAATAAACCCATTTGATGTGGAAATTTTCATAGGAGATGCAGGAGTTCAATTTTACCCAAACACCTCAAGCAAGGAGCTCAAAAATAGACCCATATGATGTAGGAAATTTCCTAAAAGATGTAAGAAGTTTAGGTTTACCCAAACCACTCGAGCAAAGAGCTAAAAAATATACTCATTTGCTGTAAGGTTTTTATAGGTGGCGTTCGGTACTTGGTGAAAAAAACCCTCTCACGTTTCCCCCCATTGCAGTTTGGATAGAGACTCTGCCAACTCAACGAGGTTGGCTCATAATGTCCAAACAATGTGGACTAGAATCATATCACATTGATGTTATTGATTGTGTTATAAGCTCACGTTAGCAAGAAAATGAAGTAGATAAATGTATAAACATAAAACTTCATGTAAATCAACAAGATGCATAATAACTTAACAAGATAAAGGTTAGTTCGCCATGGCCATATAAGGACTTTAAGTTTGAACAATAAATAAAGAAGCGAAAAGGTAAATAACTGTTTCTCACTAATAAGAGAAAACGTAGGATTTTTCTAATTATCGAGTTCAAAAGATACGTTAGATATTGGAAAAAGAGTATTTTTCCAAATTTTCTTTCTACTTTGACTATGCCTCGAGATGTTATTCTACCAAGATCCTTTTTTCCCTGTTGGGGTGATATGGATCACGTGACATTCAAGATCATACTCCATGAACTCACCACCAAACCTGATTTAATCCTCACGACGGATGGGAAACAAACCAAGTTACGCTAGTGAAAACTCTTTCTACACTTTACCATTATGCCCGTGCTCTAACACTCACTGTCAAATTCCCAACCTACTTTCCTTAACGGACCCCAACCTAGCCCTGATGTTCCCTCGCGAATTGCCCTTGTTTTTTACATAATGTAGTAGCTCGCTTATGTTTATCAGGCCTTATATTTCTTCTTTCAAGACCGTCCAATCCTTTGTACGATTTCCAAATTCATTTTAGTATATATAACTTACCGTTTATGTGATCGCGAGGCCTAGTAATACGAGGTGGAGGTTTGAATTGGACTTGGTTTCTCATTTTATGGTAAATTAACACCACTCTCTTTGTCACATCTGTGTAATCCTGACACTTTCTCTACTTTCCTTATCAAACCTCTCGCGCCTCATCTACCGTAGTTCGGCGTATCGCACTCTGTAGCTACCTCGATGTCGGATCTTAAGCTACTTGTGGCTACTAAAATAACGGCTAGCTAAATGTATAGTTTGTTTATCAGACGATGCAACTAAAATTATCTAACACCATTGCTTTCCTATACGATGATTGCATAGGCTGGGACGGGGGTATGATTGGGCTGACCGAGTATTTTGGCCAAAATTTGGGGGTAGTTCACTCCCTCATCGAGACGAAATTGCACTATCTAAAGTTTCTTATTCGGTACAATTTCAGTTAGGGGGGATCCTAAAATAAGCTCTTACCTGAAGGCTGCGGTGAGTAACTCCTCATAGTTTTCTTCAATGGATTTTGGGGTGCATAAAAAGTTGTGTGTAATCCTTCAAACTTTCCCCATTATGCTTAAAAAGAGTATTACATGATCTTTGTGGCCCCTTATGATATTTCCATCATCACATCAATGGTTGAAAAGTTCCTTTAACATCTCGAAGCTAGCAGTAGAACTCGTGGATAACTTGTAAAACCAAGCCAATTTCGCCCCCTGAAGGTCATAACGAATGCGCGACACCATAAAACATCGTAATTGGGAAAGTTCTCTATGGTCCTATAAAACACTCGAGATGATGCTCTAGGTATTTGTATATGTCAAAGATTTATCAAGTGCTTACGCCAGAACTCCATGCTAAACCATATGTCATGATCCCATGAACTTGGAAGACATGTTAACCTCTCATAGCCACAGGCGCGAGAAGCTTCCTCCCAGATTTCTTTGGACGGTGAATATGGATTCACACAGTGGCTTGAACTCGAGTGGAACTTGCTAGTTTCCGCCTTGGCATTTCCCTCAGACACCTGGTGGGACTTCAACCTAAACTTGACCGTTCCCTATAGAGTTTGGAGCTATCCAGTCATGGACCCCACACTTACTATATCCTCTTTTTTGGGCAAAAACCTTGGAGGAGAGTCCCCAATACCTCACAAAGAACCTTACTCATCTCGAATTTGGATTGTCTTAACTTCTTTAAAAGAACTTGGTCTTTGCTTGCTCCTCTTAAATGTTGCATTTTATGTATTTAATCTAAACATGTTTTATTTATTTATTTATTTAAGTTATAGTAACCGTTAGTATTAAACTGAGTCTTAGAGTTTTACGTGGGTGTAGGAGTTACGTAACGGGCATTAAGTGAAGAGAGAAGTGGGATTAGTGGTTCTTATTTTGTAACTCCCACCTCGTTTATTGCCTATTTATTTCCTTTGTACGCTGCATTTGATTAATGAAGAAGTACCACAGTTTCACTTTCTCAAAAGGGATAATAGATTTGTAGGGAAACATACACTTTCTCTTTGTACCCACGGTCTATCACATTGAACATAAAAAGGGTTAATACTTGGTATCAGAGCTTCAGGAGGTGTTCATAACTTCAGATGGAGACGACAAGCAAAATCTCCTTTGGTCTCAGCTACCCGATGTTGAGCAAAACCAACTACACTGCATGGGCTCTCAAAATGACGGTATTCATGCAAGCCCACGGAGTGTGGGAGGCAATCGAACCCAAGGACCCTAATGCTCCTGTGGAAGACAAGGTCGACAAAAAGGCACTCGCTGTTATTTACCAGGGAGTTCCAGAAGATGTCCTGATGTCACTTGCAGAAAAGAAGACGGCCAAGGATGCGTGGAAGGCTGTCAAAACCATGTACCTGGGAGCAGACAAGGTAAAAGCAGCTAGAGCCCAGACCCTCAAGAGCGAATTCAAAGCTCTAAGCATGAAAGACGATGAGCCATTAGACGAATTCTATCTGAAGCTGAACAGCCTGGTTACCAATATTCGAGTGTTGGGAGAGAAAGTGGAAGAAACATATGTGGTTAAGAAACTTCTCAGAGAGGTTCCCACAAATTATCTGCTATTGAGCAATTCGGAGATCTGGAAGAGATGTCGGTAGAAGAAGTCGTTGGTTCTTTGAAAGCCCACGAGGAAAGATTGCGAGGGACAATGGAGAAACACCAGGGACAATTGCTGCTGACAGAAGATGAGTGGAGGAAGAAAGAAAGCGGCGAGGGGCAGCTTTTGTTGACTCGAGAAGAATGGTTAAGGAAAACCAATAGAGAAGGGACTCGAGGAGGAGGAAGTACTCGTGGAGTACGAGACAGAAGTAGAGTGAGGTGCTTTAACTGTCAAGCACTGGGACACTTTGCTGCGGACTGTCGTAAACCAAGGAAGGAGAAAGACATGACGAGAGAAGCAAATCTCTCGAAAATCCAAGAAGATGAGCCAGCCTTGTTGGTTGTTGAGGTCGGACAAATGGATATCGAATCTATGCTTCTGAAGGAGGATGGAGTGGTTCCAAAGCTACGAACAAACGCAGGTGAACAAAAGGAGTCACATGTGTGGTACTTGGATAACGGCGCCAGCACTCACATGACTGGGCAACGTGGAAAATTCAAAAGCTTGGATGAGCGTGTCTCCGGGAAAGTGAAGTTTGGCGATGGATCGACCGTGTGTATCAAGGGAAAGGGAACAGTGGCGTTCCAGTGCAATAATGGTGAAGAAAGGATGCTTGAAGAGGTATACTATATCCCAAATCTCTGTAATAATATTATAAGCTTGGGACAACTTTCTGAGGCAGAGAATAAAGTCGTACTTGATGGGGATTATTTGTGGATTCGCGAGGCGAGTGGAAGACTATTGATGAAGGTGAAAAGGACAGAGAATCGACTATATAAGATCAGTCTTGAAGAAAGTAGAGCAACATGTTTGTTTAACAAGGTCGAAGAAGATCCTGATGATGTCGAGGTGAAAGGGATTGGATCCTATAAAAAAGAGGATGGCTTAAATGATACCTCCATTGAGGAATATGGAAAAGATGAGAGACTCGATTTAGATGATAATGATCCAGAATATGAACCCGAAGAATATGGTGGAGAGGATTACGATGAGAAGGACACGGAGAAAGATGATTTGCATCAAAGGGAAGATGAAGATTATGAGGAAGTAGATGAAGAAGGAGATGACCAAGCACAGGACGAGACAGTTGATATACCAGAGGAACTGGACAACGAAGGAGATGATGAGCATGGAGGCGAGGAACAGAGGCATGAAGCTATAGTTGAAGCAGAAGAAGATGACCACCATGAAGTTGTTGAAGAGAGGCGCAAGCGCAAGAAGTTTGAAATATTTGTTGGAGGTTTGGACAAGGATGCAACCGAGGAAGACCTTAGGGAAGTCTTTAGCAAGGTGGGCCAGGTCACTGAAGTTAGGTTGATGATAAACCCTCAGACAAAGAAGAACAAGGGATTTGCATTTTTGCGTTTTGCTACTATTGAACAATCTAAAAGAGCTGTTGCAGAGCTCAAAAACCCCGTGATTAACGGGAAAAAATGTGGTGTAACTCCAAGTCAAGACAGTGACACTCTTCTCTTTGGTAATATATGCAAGACATGGACAAAAGAAGCGTTGAAAGAGAAACTGAAACACTATGGAGTTGATTGTGTTGACGAGATTACATTAGTGGAAGATAGCAACAACGCAGGACTTAATAGAGGGTTTGCCTTTTTGGAATTTCAATCTCGCTCGGATGCCATGGATGCTTTCAAACGTCTACAGAAAAGAGATGTGTTATTTGGAGTGGATAGGCCAGTAAAAATCTCTTTCGCAGATTCCTTCATTGATCCGGCTGACGAAATTATGTCTCAGGTGAAAACTGTGTTTATTGATGGACCGACACCCATTGAAAAACATAAACAGGAGAAAGGAAGACTAGAAACTAAGCGGAAAAAGATTAACAATCTCATGAGCGAGAATAGTAAGAAGCGAATGGAATTGCTTGAGAAAGAAAATCAGGCTGAGATGCAAGTCAGAGCTAAATACAAAGAGATGGAAGAGATTAGAGCTCATGAAGAACTTCGTCAACAAAAAATCTTGGATGCTAAAGAGGATCTTGCCAAAGTTGAACAAGAACTTCAGAACCTGCCCGTATATGAGCCTCCTAAAGCTGATCTTGAAAAGCTAAGTTCTAAAATCTTAGAGCTAGAAGATCAGTCGAATAAGACAAAGAGTCGAAAGTCAGAGAAGGACAGGGAATTAGCTCAAAAGAAACAGAGCCTAAGGCAATGCACAGATAGGTTGACGGATATGGAGAATGCAAATAATAAATTGTTAAGTGCTCTTAGAAATTCTGGAGCTGAAAAGATATTTGAGGCTTATAGGTGGCTGCAAAGTCATCGTCATGAAATGAATAAGGAAGTCTATGGTCCTGTTTTGCTCGAGGATCCTGGTGATCGTGATTTTCTGGTCAAGAATCTGAAGCCATTTGACGTTCCGGTTTTAAATTACTCGGCAGATTATCCCCACCAGGAAGAACCTTTTCAAATTTCTAGAGAGATACACGAGCTTGGTATTAATTCACGACTTGATCAAACATTTGATGCTCCGGAAGCTGTAAAGGAAGTCCTAACCTCTCAGTTTGGTCTTGATAGATCCTATATCGGGTCAAAGGAAACTGATCAGAGAGCCGACGAGGTTGTAAAGTTGGGAATTTATGATTTTTGGACTCCCGATAATCATTACAGATGGTCTACCTCTAGATACGGGTCTCATGTTTCAGGAAGTGTAGAGCCTGTTCATGCATCAAAACTTCTATTATGTGGTTCGGATGCTGGTGAGATTGAGAAACTGAGAACCAGAAAGAAGGAGTTGGAAGAATCTGTTTCGGAAATAGAAGAAAAGTTGAAGGCACTTGAGACTGAGCGAAGGCTTTTGGAGAACAACGCATCTGAAGAACAAAAAAAAAGGGAGTCTGATTATCCCGATTTACCTAGAGTTGCTTCTCATTCAGCACCAAGGAGAGCTTACATAGATGACGGTTATGGTCAAAGATATGAAAGGAGTGCAGGTTATCGTGAATTACGAAGCCGTGATTATGACTCTGTTTCTGGGTCCAAACGGCCATATTCTAAGATGGATGATGTTCCTCCCCCCACATTATACTGATCCTGGTGTCCGATATTCAAGGTCCCGTTTGGACTATGAGCTTGGGGGAAGTACTTCTCACTACGGAGATGCATATGGTGATAGATTCGAAAGATCTAGTCTAGGATATGGAAGCAGCAGAACTTCTGCATCAAGTCAGGATTCACATGGACTTTGTGGCAGTCGTCAAGGAATGGGTTACGAAGTCGAGGTTTGAAAAACATGTTGAGATTAGGGGGGGACATGTTGCATTTTATGTATTTAATCTAAACATGTTTTATTTATTTATTTAAGTTATAGTAACCGTTAGTATTAAACTGAGTCTTAGAGTTTTACGTGGGTGTATGAGTTACGTAACGGGCATTAAGTGAAGAGAGAAGTGGGATTAGTGGATCTTATTTTGTAACTCCCACCTCGTTTATTGCCTATTTATTTCCTTTGTACGCTGCATTTGATTAATGAAGAAGTACCACAGTTTCACTTTCTCAAAAGGGATAATAGATTTGTAGGGCAACATACACTTTCTCTTTGTACCCACGGTCTATCACATTGAACATAAAAAGGGTTAATATTAAAGTCTTGGCTCATTCGACGGCTCCGTGGGTCATTAAAGAATGAATGTTTTTCACCCTTGCTTGCGGACTTTAAGACACTTCAGGATCGTCCTCAAAGTTCTTCATCTAAAGAATTTCAACTGGATATGATTCATCAAGTGAAAATGACTCATATGCATCTTCTTCGGTGGTTACATCGCCAAGCGCCTTATTCATGAGTCTTTATGTATAGTGGAAAGTACCATCATTGCGCTAACAATTACCCAACGTTGATCACCACGAGAACTTTTGAAAGTTGAAATGATAAAAATCATTTATATGTGACCGCTAGTTTTATAAGAAGCTAATCCACAGGTCAGGGAAAAGATGATATGTGGAAGGGCCTGAGAGGCCTTGCAAGTCTAATAGGACTTTTCGAAGAACTGGGGAGTTACGAGTACAATCATAGCTCACATAGTGACTCAAAAATTAAAAAATGATGAGCATTTCAGGGAGGTGAACTATCATGAGCACACTGTACACATGTTGTAGGGTATGAACAGACTATTGTCCATAGGTCATAGCAAAGATGATACATGGCACGAATACACATGTTTGGTTTTATAAACTTAAATAGAGAACCCTAATTTTTTTAGATTCCTTCAAAAGAAGAGCCTCAAGGCATCTACTCCGAAATAAAATGTCAATGAGGTCCATTGCTTTGAAATAAATTGACTCGGTTGAAACAGAGAATTAACACGTTTAGGTTGGAACAATTAACTTTGAAGTTTTCTAAGTCTGTTGAGGTGAGTTTGTTTGAAGTCATCACTTCGGGTAAGCTCAAACATCTTCTACCACCCTGAAGTAAAGTATTCCAATTGAACAGTATAAAAGCTGCCAGACTAGCATATGCAAACCTTACAAGAGGACTTCATGTACTCCTACCTCGATTGGTTTGACAGAACACGAGGGCTATTGATAAATGAAATATATATAGACTAAATGATTAGTATTGGAGTGGCTCCAGGCCTTGTATCGGGTAAATAGACTTGAAGTCTTATAAGGGACTCTATGTATTAATATATCAAAAGAGCTTAAAATCCCATTTTGGTCACTATAAATATGAGAGGTCTCCCCAAAGGGGGTAGCTAAGTTGGTGGAGTAAGGCATGCTTGTGACTAAAGGTCATGAGTTCGAGTCCCTCTACAAACGCTTTCTTGGCTGAGCCTGTCACCTTATGTGGTTTACCTTCTGGCGTTGGTTTACACGTTATTGCATCATACTGATGGTTTATCCTGTGCGCACTCGCTGAGTAGCGGCTGCGGGTTCCCTCCGAAAAAATATATATGAGAGGTCATCCTCCCATGAAAGGGTGAACAATAATTTATTACCACTTGACATTTATTACTTTATATTCTCTCTCTAGTAGCTTTCTCTCTTTAGACATAAACTATCCATTTTAGGTGAGTATATTTTGGGCTCATAAAAAAAATTAAGTGACATATAAGATAATCAAAATATCGTGAGACCGATGGTAAAATTATTGGCATACTTAGTTTTAAATATCTAAAATTTTATAGGAATTATACACAAACTAGATGGAAGGTCTCTTTTTTATTTATTCAAAGTAAATTATATTTATTGACCAACATTGTTATTTACTCGAGTGACATGTGAGTGGAGTCATATATAAATGTTTTGAACTTTGATCCACATTTCTAATACTTTGGTTGCTCATCGTGAGAAACCTAAGTAGAAAAATCAGAACATTCGAGACAAACCTATGATTAATAACAACAACAAAAGACTAAAGCAAAACAATAAAGATATAATGCAGTTCTAACAAGAAATGTGGGGGTGATATTAAATAGGGAAAATCACTTAGTCTTATTTCATAAGACTAAGAATATATGAACCCTCAAGATGAGACGAGATGAGGAAAAGTACTATAACATCGTAAGATACTATACACGAGAACTTCGAGTGACTAATGAGGTAAAAAAACTCATCAATAATTGCAAGTTATTTTTTTACGAAAAGAGATAGCATATCCAAACTAAAGCAAGTTACGCTCAAGCCTCCATAACTAGTGAGAGTTGAGCCACAACAAGTTGTCATCTTTGCCGAGATCCAATATCGTCAAAACTTCGCGCATTTTTCTAAAACCTCGTACCCTATTATAATTTTGATGATGATGGTCTTTTGGGATTCGCAACACTGCATAAAGATATGATTATCATTGTTATCGATATTACGAATATAGATATGCTGAGAATTATTATGAACACTAGCAGTTTGATCAATATTTTATTCAAAATAACATATGAGAAGATGCACAATGTACCAATTATGACTTCATCAAATAAAATTTTAAGTGAATTTACTGAGATATATACTCTAGTCATGGGCGATTGAAAATTGAAGGTGGTCTTGAGAAAACAGGAGAATGTGAAATATGTGCACTTCTTGTTTATGGGGGTGGATGCTCCATCGTCATATAACACCATATTTTACAAACCTTGACTTGAACAGATGCACATGTTAGTCTTAATCATCCACCAATGTTTTCGCTATAACATCAACGACCGGTTAGGTGTAATCGAAGCAACAAGGGAGTCACGAGATAATGATACTCTGACTCTCTGATACTCAAGATGTAGTACCTACCAGGAGATCCAGTCATCGTTGATGATATGAATAATCCACTAGAGGACCTCACTTGGTTGAACAGAGAGAAAACTAAGAACGTAATTGTAGAAACAAGTAAAGTCCTCCACATAAGTAGAGTTCTCTCAGGTAGTTACCAACCCAATTTATTATATTTTTTGAGTTGCTCAATATGTCACTAGCGTATGCGTGAAAGTTATGTGCCACAAACTATCTATAGAAAATAGGGTCCGGTCAATATATAAAGATAAAAAAATGTTCTCCAATGAGAAAGTTGAAGTAATAGTAGCCGAAGTGGACTGACTCATCCAAGCAAGCCATATACGGGAATCTTTCTACTTAGTCTGGAAAACTAACACCTTCATGGTAAATAAGAAGAACAATAAGTGAAGGATGTTCGTGGGTTTCACAGACCTCAACAACATATGTCTAAGGACCTTTTTCCTCTTTTATGCACTGATCAACTAGTGTATGCGACTTCGAGAAATTGTATTTGTATTTCATGATAGCATGCTAAGGATATAACAAAATCCCGATGCATGTGAAAGACTAGAGCATACAACATTTATCACGGAGTGAAAACTTAAATATTATAAAGCTATGTCCTTCGTGTTCAAAAACTATGTGGACACACACCATAGAATAGTCAACAAGACCTGCATAAGGCAACTCGAAAGAAATCTACAAGCCTACATTGATGACATATTGGTCACTAGAAACCATGATTCAAATCATCTAACAGACCTTTCCGAGATGTTCGCTAACCTCAAAGGGTGAATATGAAGCTAAATATCAAGAACTATAACTTTGGTCTTCAGTCTAAAAAGTTTCTTGGGTACCTTATGCGTGACAAATGGATAGAGGTAAACCCAACGCAGTTATCCAACTTGGTTGTTATGAGACCTCCGCACGAAATTAAGAAGGTCTAGTTCTTGGAAGATATGCTTGTTGTTAATAAGTGGTAGATCTTTTTTTCCTTAGACAAGTACCACCACTAAAAACTGGACATTTGCTTCAACTGGACTCTTCATTGCGATATAGTGTTCGTAAAGACTAATGAATTCTCGGCCTCATCCGAGTTTTTGGTAAATCCTAAAATTAGTCGTGTTTTTATTTTTTTATTTAACCGTGTATGATTACGCGGTCATTATTGTGCTAATTTGAGAAGATAAGAATATCCTCAAAACTATATAATATGTTAGTAAGTCCTTACTAGATATTGAGACACACTATTTAGAATTAGGAAAACTAGCATTAGCTTTGGTAATATCAACTACAAAAATGAGACCTTACTTTTAGGCTCACACTATCTTAGTCCAAATCTTATTTCCTTTTAAAAACGTATACCAGAGCTCAGACATATCTAGCAGACTGACTAGATGGTCATTAGAATCTGAGGACTTTGACATAAGGTACAGATAGTGCACCACCATCACAGACACTAACATACTTTCTAAGTGAGTTCTAATAAGATAGGTCGTTACCTTCTGCAGACAACCTAAAACCAACATGGTAAGTTTGGACGGATGAAGGGTCCCACATATTGAGTTCTAATATAGAGGTACAACTGACTTCCCATGTGAGGAAGTCTATGAACCAAGCCATCAAATTAATCTTTTATGCCTCTAAAAACGAATCCAACTATATACATATTATTGTTGGACTGAGGCTCACTTATATATAGGGGCTCAAAGGGTGAGTATCCTAACAAATTCTCAGCTCGTGGTCAACTAGGCTTTGGATCAAGTATAATTTAAGTATAAGAACTTCATTTAGTACTTAAGCAAGAACCATGGCTACCTATTCGTGTTCGAATAATTTACAGTCAAACAAGTAAAAAGGTAAAGAATACAAAGGTATATGCATTCACCTATTTGATATGTGTAGTTCAGAAACATAGGTGGTTCAAATACTCTTCACAACAAGACTCTGATAGACGACCCAACGACCGAATTAATTATCATTAAAGAAAGTAATGACTAAAGATCGTGTATCCAAGCATATTAAGCTGAAAATTTACTTTTATAGGTACAAAGCTAGAGGTATCAAGGTTTGAGCAACCAGATATGCATGGAAAATGTGCTATACAATTAGGGTCTCATTAGACCCCTCATTCATTATTTCAGACCAGAAGAGTCAACCTTTATCATGGAAGAGATTTATAAACGATAAATAACTGTTTTTTGTGGTTGAAAGATATTGCATGTGTCAGTCCTCTTAACATGATGCTTTTGGCCAAACGTCATGGAAGTGCTTCACTAACTCCGTCTAGATCCCATCGACATCTTTTGATACAATTTCAAAAATAATATCATTTGACATGTGGGGGTTAATATTGTAAGGCCCTTGGCAAAGGTCTCAGAAGGTATGTAATATATGGTGGTGGAAGTGGATTACTTATGTAAATGGATAAAAGTAGAGCCCTTGGGGAAAAATAGGGTAAAATAAGTCATCAACTTCCTAAAAATACATATCTACGAAATATATAGAGTATATCGAGTCATCATCACGAACAACGTCTACAATTCTAAAACACTTATCCATAACTATTTTTTATAGATTCGAGGTATTACACAAAAGTTTTCCTCACCATTTCGCCCACATAAAAATGACAATTAAAGGTTACACATGAAACCATCTTGGAAAACATCAAAAGAGTTTTAGAAAGTATATCCAGGAGGTGGCCAGACTTTCTTCAAGATGCAATGTGAGCGTATCAAACCACTAAATGAACAACCATTTCTAAGACACCTTTTATTATGGTCTACGTGATGGAAAACATAATATCAACATAAACGACTCTACTTTCATTATGGATATCTAACTACAATGAAGGAACAAATGACAAATCCCGAAGATATGATCTTAACCCAATCAGAAAGAAGTTGATGAAAGCTCACCTACAAACATATCACTACAACATTCTCATAAAAATTAGATATGACTCCAAGGTTCGCTTTTGAAACTTCAAAATAGGTGATCAAGTGCTCATAAGTGTGTTCCTCCATACCAAAAACAAGGAAATCAACATGCTCGGTCCAAACTAGAAGAGATATTATATAATAGTAGAAAATGTCAAAATTGAGACCTACAAATTAGAAAATGTTAAAAATCAGTTTAAACCATTGGAGATTAATCTCAAATCAAGCTCAAACCATCTCTTAAAGAACTCAAATTATCACCGGTATTTCATGATCAATCAGAGACCAGAGTAGCAGACCCATTTTATCGATACTCTTCCACCAGGAATATCACAAAGCATTTATTGGGAACAAGAACAACAATGGGGACTAGCTAAACATGCAAAATCAGACAAAGATCAAGCAAATATAAGGAATGAAGATACCTGAGTGTAGAAGTACATTGCATCTATTTTGCCAAATTGGAGCTAGGAGAGCAATATTCTTCAGGGAAATCAAAAGAGAATCTTAATCATTTTGAATTGCCATTAAGGCATTTTCAAGAGCAGACTGGATCCAATTAAAGTTTTTGATCCAAACCAAGCAAAAATAAAAGAATGAATCTGTATCTTATGAAGATCTTGAAGGTGAAAATCAGGAAATCGAGGGCAACCTGCATCAGAATTAAGGGCATCAACTGGGAAAGGAAAGGCAAATACTCCACTAGAAAAAATATTCATTCTGAATAAGATCCAATGATTTCTATATTACCATCATCTTCTAAGTAGACCATTCCATACTAATAGAATATTCAGGGAAGCAATTGATAAGTGCCTTGTTCAACTGTCGAGCAAGATAGGTGATGCAGGCCCAAGACTTGAGGTAATGTTTATGATGATAGAGAACATGTCAACTGTTATCGTTATAGCGAGAACGAATATTGTTGATATCTATCGTACTACTCAAGTTATAGATCATTTAATAAATTGGTCATGACGGAACAAGGTGTTCCCTAATGCTTTGTTGCATCAATTACTACCAGCCATGGTCCACCCAGACCATAAAACACGGGTAAGAGCTCACCGTATATATTCTATTGTTCTTGTGCCATCATCTATTTTCCATACTGTTTCATTAGATAATGGCAAGCTAAAGAAGGATATAATACATACACTCTCAAGATCCGTTTATGTCTTCTTCTTTTTCAGCTGCCCTTTTCGCGAAGCCTCAACAATAGATGAAAACTTCATCTGGGATTCAAGCCTAGAGCCCGAGGCTACTTTGCTAAGGCTAAGTAGCCACTAGATAACGTTTTTATTTTCTTTAATATGGGCACAATATATCTCACCTGCAAATACACATGAGAACAATAAAGCTATGGCTCATACATACAATCTTGAATTGATGTTCTCTCGAGCGAAGAATTTCAATCATGAGGCATTGATTCGAAGTTTTCAAATGACACTTCTAGAATGGACTCTCTGATCAGTAGACCAAAACCAATTTCTGGTCATATGGGCAACAATCATGAACTTATGGATAGTAATCTTGAAAAAGTCAGCAAAATGACTTCAAATATTCTAAGCATAACTACAAGAAATGAATGGATGATTATAATTTTCTAGAGTAACAAAATTGACACTTAGAAGAAATATTAAACTTTCTCTTTTGCATGATAGAATCAATAGGAATATAATTGTGAAGAATTTTCCACAAAATAAAAGAACACTTCATGGGTGTGATTATGTTCCAAATTTTGTTGAATGTATTAGATTTGTTGTAGTGCTGCCTTAAGAAGTTCTAAGTGTCCTTTATGTTAAAATTATAATCTTTAGAAGGCTTCCACACTATAGTATCCTCTTTATCATTATTGATTCTAGTAGTGTTGATTAGGTTAATTCTTGCTGTAAAAAGGAAACCATAGAACTTGTTATGATCCCAGGAATTATTTAACAAAAAAGAATTAACCTTAGTAGTTTGAAAATAGTTATTGTCCTCTTTATCATTCAAAATGATTAAATAGGAATGATTGTGCCTATTATCAAGCCAAAAATTCATTTCTCATTTGTCTAGATTCCATCTGATATTAGGCTCAACCAAGGCTTTAATATTAGCAAGTCTCTTCCACGTTTGAGAGCCAACTTTTATGTAGCTAGCGTTAAGAGGATGTGAATGTCTATAGCAGATGTTGTTCATTAGGATGGCCCAATAGGAACCGTTTTCCCTGTAAATAAGCCATAGCTTACAGGAGAATGTGTCTTGGATTTCAGAAATTTTCCCGATTTCCAACCCACCTTCAGCAAAAGGCTAACACAAATATGACCATTTAGACCAATGAATAATATAATCATTAGTCTTAGATACCCACAAAAAATTATTAAAATACTTTTCAATTATTTTGATAATATATTTAGGAATATAAAAACTCCGCATCCAATATCAAGGGATAGACATAAGCACATCATTAATAAGGATTAACCTGTCATCATAGGAGAGGTTTTTATTCTCCCAGTTTTAATCTGGTTGCTTATTTTGTTAAAAAAGGTAATATAGTTACAAGATTTGTTGTTTGTACTCAAAGTAATGCCAGTGTAGTCAGTAGGTAGGTGACCGGTACCATAATCGGTTTGCTCGATGAGAGAATAAAACATGGTTTGATGCATTCTGTTGGAAACAATGATCTTTCTTTTATCCTTGTTGATTGCTTGACCTGAAACTTCCTGGTAGGTTTGAGTAAATCTGTTAATTTTATCAATTGTAGAATGTAAGCGATTAGTAAAGATTAAAATATCGTCAGCAAATGCAAGAACCAAAATAATAAAATCAGTCCTGACGACATAAGTCATAGTTTTATTAGTATTGTATAAGTTGTACAACCCTCTTATGAGAACTTCTTCACCTATAATGAAGATATTAGAAGAGAGAGAATATCCTTATCTCATCCCCCTTTTAGTCTTGAAATAGCCAATAACATTTCCATTAATAAGCATAGACATATTAACAGTCTAATAAGGCTACTTATAAGATTAACAAAATTGATATATAATCCAAAATATAAATGAACTTTAATAATGAATTGGTGAACCATTTTATCAAAGGCTTTGGATATATATAACTGAATCATAATATTTCCAGCCTTAGTCTTTATACTAAGATCATGCACAATTTCCTTATCAATAAGAAGGTTTTCAGAAAAAGGCTTATTAATGACATAACCACCTTGAGCTTTGTAGATAATTTTAGGCATAATGTTAATAAGCCTATTATTAATATTTTTAGGGATTAAACACAAAGTTGTGGTCATGATTCCCTTAGGAATGTTATGGTCAAGGATAAAACTAGACATAGCTCAATAAAGATATTTTTATGATATTCCAGCAGGTTTTAAAGAAACACACATTGAAGTCGTCTACTCCAGAAGCATTGGAAGAGTTCATGTTGTTGATGATACCCAAGATTTTCATATCAGATGGAGGCTTAAAAAGTAAGTTGTTATCCTCATTAGTAATAGTTTCGGAATGTTGTTGAAAATGTTATCCAGCATTCTATTAGTTTCCTCAACAATGTTATTAAAATATTGACTTGTTAGGATGTCCTTAAAATAAGATTCAGCAGAAGAGCCAATAAAATTAGAATCAAGCAACCAATCCTCACGAACTTTAATGTTTTTTATGGTGTTCCTTCTTCTCATTTTAGCAACATATACATCAAAGACTTTAGTATTTCTGTCATTGTCTTTGAGCCAATCAAGTAGCATTTCTGTTTCCAAAAATCCTCCTTCATTCTTAGAGCTTAAAGATATATGACATTAGCTTTGACAAGCTCTGATTTAGTAGCAGCATTATTGGAAGTAGCAATTTGAATTTCCAGCTTCTTAACAACTTCTTCACAGACATGTACTTTGTCAAAAACATTACCAAAATGATTGGTATCCCACAGTTTTATACCCTCTATTAATATTCTAAGTTTGTGCCATAATATATAGAGAGGAGACCACGCAGAATTATAAAGAGCACGGTCCAACTATTTCCATTTTGAATTGTTGGACCATGTAAATTTAGATCCTTGATAGCATGCATATTTAAGATGACAATCACTGATACATTCATCGAAATCATCAGAACTGTTAAGACAGAATGTTGAACAAACAACTTGTTCGCCGGTTGTAGAAATCACGTTAAAATCTCCTATGATAAGTCATTCTGTTGAGGAATAAAGTTTTTTTAAAGTGTTCCACAAAGAATCCCTATTGTGTCTCTGACATTTAGCGTAAACAATAGTTAGTAAAAATATGTTGTCTAAACCTCCATATCATATTTTCTAAATGTAAAAATTGAGTATGATTAAGCATGAGATCGATAGAGGACTTTTCATTCCATAAAAATTCAGGTTTTCGTTAGAAGTATTAGATATAAAGTTGTTAAATCCATTTTTTTAGCAATATTAGTTAAATAATCAGAGCTAACTAAAGGCTCATGAATAGTAATGAGATTGATCTTATCTTTTTTAAAGATTGACTTAAGTCTTCTTAAATAAGACTTTTTTTATTCTTTGAATGTTCCAATTAAGTAGCTTTATCATCATTAGGAAAATGGGTAGAAAGATTTTTGTTCCCTGAAAACTTCAGCGATTTGATGACTAGATTGTAAGACTTCTTTTTCCTTCTAGCTTCTTTTAACTTCTTGTTTAAGACTTCGTGAAAATATGGGTTAGTTTCTTTAGGACTGAGGGTAAGGGAGATGTTCATAATACCAATGTTTCTCTGATTCAGAGTAACAATCCTAGAAATTAAATTTTTGTAGTCTTGAGAGTTAGCTAAATTGTATCAATATTCCAAGGTTTGGATAACTTCAATAATATCCTCAGCTGCTGGAGATTGAGAATCTTGATTATGATAAGACTGATGACTAGTTGAAGTATCTTTAGTAATGTTGTTTTCTTGATTAGTATTAACATGTTGATACTCTTTTAGATTTTTATTTATCAATTTTTCCTCGATACCCTGATCCAGAAAGATGACAACATACTTAATTATTTTCTGAACAACCTATTGATGACTTGTAGCTTTGTCTTTGGCAATGTATTTTATTTGATTGTTATCTTTAGTTGCTTTAGGCTCAATAGTAGGAAGATCTTTTTTATGTAAAGTGTTGACATCAACTTTCTTACACATCTCCTTGTCATGACCTAAATGGTAACAGTTCATGCAGTATTTTGGTATATTTTTATAACTGACGGATAACCAGCAGCCCTGGTTGTCTCCAAAATCCACCCAAACGTAGTGTTGAATCTTCTTAATAACATCTATTTCTATCCATGCATTTAAATAAGATCTGTTTTTTTCCGGAATGATAATCTTTAATGGATTACCAATAGACTCAACAATATCTTGCATAATACGTTTGTTGTAGAGGTATTCAGGAATTTGTTCAATCTAAACCCAGAAAGGAGTTGAAGGGAATTCAAATCTTGTATTGAAACCTAGCTTCCATTTTAGAAGTCTCATTAATAAGGCACCTATAATCCATACTTTAAGTTTGTGGATATCATTTTTATCTTCAAATCCATTAAGGATATTTCTAGAATCTTTTATCGATATGTTGTACTCTCCATTTAAATTTGATGGTATTCAAGAAATCAATAAAAAAAACTATTTTTAAGAAGCCCCTTAGAAAATTTACCAATCAAAGTATGCTTAGAACCACACTTTAATTGATTTTTGACCTTCCACTCGTATTGTATTGAAATGTGATCATTTTTCTCGATAATGTTGATAGGCTTGAAGTTTTTTTGCGAAACAGATTTCTTTAGCATATCATCGTAGGATTTACTAGTATTGATCAATGATGGCGTTTTAGTGTCAACTTTTCTTGTGCACAGGTGGATATTGGCAGAGAGAAGATCTGAAAAATCTTCTGTAGATAAACCATTGTTGTTGGAGTTGTCCATCCAACACTCTAGGTACACTGACACAAGGGTGGGCCTAGAGGAGAAGATCAGAAAACCAACAGAGAAGAATCATAGATATTGTTTAATCTTGAGAGAGAGTCCTTCATTTTTATATTCTTATAATAAAAACAATATTGGAAACAATATTTTTATAAAAACAATATTGGAAACAATATTTTTATAAAAACAATATTGAAAACAATATTTTTATAAAAACATTGAGAGTCCTTACTTTTATAATAAAAACAATATTGAAAAAAACAATAATTATGAAAAAAACACCCGTTTCTAAAATCTATTATTTTTATAAAATTTTCAATTATTTAATCATTTATTTTTCTAAAATTTCATTTTTTGTAAAGATATTAATGGGTTTCAATTAATTTGATATAGACTAACTATAACATAGGCTACATTATACATAGCTATAAAACACTCTTTTTTTTTTCTTTTTTCGGATGCAAACCAACGCCAGAAGGTAAACCACACAAAGTGACAGGCTCAGCCGAGAAAGCGTATGTAGAGGGACTCGAACTCATGACCTTTTGATCATAAGAATGCCATACTCAACCAACTCGGCTACCCCATTGGGAGCAAAAAAAAATAACATAAAAAAAAAAATAGCTATAAAACTCTAAAATTACTTATTAAAATAAAACACATCACTGATCTATCCAAAACTCATACATTAATATTATCCGCCAAAATTGAAAAATAATTAAATTTTGATCATAATACAAGCTCAATAAACTAAAACAATAAACAATAGATATGAGTTAGACCTGTCTAGTAAACAAAATTCATAAACACAACATATATGTACATAAAAATATTTGTTTAATATATAAACATTCCACGTAAGATTTTATCCATATTTTCTTTGGATATATCTTATTAATAATAAAATTGGCTGGTCATACTTTATTACTTTTTGGTATTCATATTTATTTTTATAATGTCATGATGTTTTATATTTATTTAAAGAATATGTTATGATTTTTTAGTGCTAATTTTTTTATTTAATAACCATTTTTGAAATTATATTAATATTTTACTTATATTACACAATATCATAAAATAAGAATAAAATGACTGTTAACTAAATTATTTAAGAGGAATGGAGACGTAAATAAATATAAAAAGTCAAAATACTGAAATAACTTTAAATGTGAGGACTAATAATGCTTTTTAGCCATTAATTTTCCATATCAAGAGTCCATACATTATACATGCAGCATATTTGACTAGTTTCATCGGCTGCTTCTATATAAGACAATAGAGAGTGATCCATCATCCATTCACACTTCAAAAATCAAAATGACTAGTTTCATCAGCTGCTTCCTTGTAATCTTTGCTACCTTACCAGCTTTTGCATTTCCTGCTTTGTTATTTCAGGGTTTCAATTGGGAATCATGTAATCAACCAGGAGGCTGGTACAACTCCTTGAAGAACCATGTTCAGGATCTTGCTGACGCCGGCATCACTCATGTATGGCTTCCTCCACCGTCTCAGTCCGTTGGACCCCAAGGTATCTAACATTCTATTGCCTTTGAACACTAATTACTGATTTGGCTATCATTCCTTTTAGACATGTAATTTTTCGACTAAAAATGTGTCCATAGCCGGTTTACTATGTTACTTTTGAATATTAATTTTTAATAAAGTTAGTCTTTTGACAGACCATTTTCAATAAAAGTAATCGATTAATCAACACGCGCCAGTGGCTAGTATTGTGTTGCCAGTGGCCGGCCAATGTGGCGCACCTCCTCCAGTTAGACAAGCAATTCATGGCCTGATTTTCCTTTAACAAAAAATGAAGAATGAGTCCTATGTGTGGACTCTCAAAGACTAGCAGTCGTTTTTTTGGGGATGGACTATAGGTCTAGAAAGTGGATAGTCGAGGCGTACTGCTCAAAAATTATTATATACATGTGCCGCATATTTGGTGGTGACATAGATTAATAGGACTTGCTGATCCTTTTGTTTTCAGGGTATTTACCAGGAAGGCTATATGATCTAAATGCATCAAAATACGGATCCCAAGCGGACTTGAAATCTTTGGTTGATGCTTTCAAGCAGAAAGGAATAAAATGCCTGGCTGATATTGTGATTAACCACAGAACAGCTGAGAGGAAAGACGGAAGAGGGATCTACAGCATTTTCGAAGGCGGTACCCCTGACGACCGTCTTGACTGGGGTCCATCATTCATCTGCAGCACCGACACTATATACTCCGACGGTAAGGGCAATCCAGACACCGGTGAAGACTATCAAGCAGCACCCGATATCGATCATCTCAACCCAAGAGTCCAGAAAGAGTTATCTGATTGGATGAACTGGCTCAAATCTGAAATCGGATTCTCCGGCTGGAGATTCGACTTCGTAAAAGGATATTCTCCTGCTATTATGAAAATTTACATGCAAAATACCTCACCCGATTTCGCAGTAGGTGAGAAATGGGACTCCCTCTCGTCTGGATCAGAGAACGCCCATCGCGGTGCCTTAAAAGACTGGGCTGCAGCTTCAGGTGGCCAAATCAACGCCTTTGATTTTACTACAAAAGGAATCCTCCAATCTGCTGTGCAGGGTGATCTTTCCAAGTTGAAGGACTCAAACGGAAAACCGTCTGGTTTGATCGGTATAGCCCCGGGAAATGCGGTTACTTTCGTTGATAATCATGATACCGGGTCTACTCAGAAGCTTTGGCCATTCCCTTCTGACAAAATTATGCAGGGCTATGCTTATATCCTCACCCATCCGGGAACTCCTTGCATTGTAAGTAACCTGCGGTGAATGTCTTGGCCATAGCTTTGTTATTGGTAACTATTAATGTATGTTTTGTTGATTCTACAGTTCTATGATCACTTCTTCGATGGAGGTTACAAGGCTGAGATCTCAAAACTGGCGGCCATTAGAAATAAGAATGGGATAGCTAACACGAGCGGTGTAAACATCTTGGCGTCCGAATCAAACCTCTACGTAGCATCTATTGATGACAAAGTTATTGTCAAGATCGGCTCAAAGATGGATGTTGGTAAACTTATACCATCCAATTTCCAGGTTGCAGCAAGCGGGCAAGACTACGCGGTATGGGAGAAGAAATGAAACCAGTCTTGTTCAAAATACTAATCAAATAGAAGCTGAGTGATCAGTTTTCCTTATTTTCTTGTTAATTCAATAAGTCAAAAGATTGACATAAGAACAATGAAAGTACATATAAGTGCAAAGGTTAATTGATGACAATAGCTTGAACTTTCACTCCATCTGCAAAAGAACAACAACTTGGACTTGTTATAACAGATTTTGATGAATATAAACCATTACATAGTAGCATATATAAACATATTATTTTCGAACTTTCAAACTTCGGTTTTTTCTAGTATTTTGTTGATTGCTTTTTTGAATTTAAAGGTGAAAACAAGTCAATGTTTTGAAAAACCTATTAAATATATGTTTTAGAAAAAAGTCGATATCCTATTGTGTAGATTATTTTATGAAAGTTCTTTAAAACATAATAAATTGTTTGCCTTCCTATATGAATGAGTAGAGATTAGAATCCAGATGGACAAAAAGATGGTACTTTTTAAAAGAAATAGCTTTTATAGATATAGAAAATATTAAAAAAGATGGTTTCATCTTTTACTCGAGTAGCATATCGGTAGATTTTAATACTAAAAAAAAGTTGTACATGATAAAAAATACATCTTTTTACGAAAGCATAATATGGATATACAAAATGTTTATGTCGTGAATGAGTCGAATAGTGTATTGACAGTGTACGGTGTCAGGTAGTACAGTTTTGTGTTTGTGATAATGATATTGTGTCTTGAGAGTGTACTGTGTCCGGCAGTACAAATAAGTGTTGTGACAATATCGTTGTCAATTTTGTGGTATGAGCCCATTAGACCCATTGTCTAGTAAGTCTATTAATTCCCTATAAATAGGCTACTAGGACTACACAAAACACAATCTGAAATCTGTAACCTTTTCTATCATAGTGAAACTCTTTTCTCTGGCGGCGCCCGTGGACGTAGACAATTGTCGAACCATGTTAAATTCTGTGTTCATTTAAGTTTTTCCTTCACATATGTTATGTGCTTGAGCCATTTTGTGATAATTGCATAGTAATTTAATAACAAAATTGGTATCAGAGCCATGTGCTGAAATTAGGGCAATTAAGGTTTCACAATGACGTCTACAACAACAAAATACATGATTGAAAATTTTGATGGGGGATCCAGCTTTGCGTTGTGGAAGATTAAACTGAAATCTTCATTGGTACTGCAAGGGCTGTGGAAGGCTGTGGAGAATAAGTTACCAGAAGAGATGAAAGAAGAGGAGAAACAAGATCTTCAAGAAAGGGCTTTGTGCTGGATTTTAATGAGTGTGAAAGACAATGTGCTTCGCGAGATTAGTGGTGAGAAGACTGCTGCCTGCGCATGGAAAAAGCTAGGAGATCTTTACTTAAAGAAATCAGTAGTAAACCGATTATACTTGAAGAAATGTTTGTATGATTTCAGATTGAAAGAAGGTATGTCCATAACAGAGCACCTAGATAATTTTAAATCAATTATAATGGACTTGGAGAACATAAATATCAATATTGAGGATAAAGATCAAGCTTTGTTTGTATTGAGATCGTTACCAGCTCCCTATGAAAACTTCGTAGATACCATTATGTATGGTAAGGATAAGTTATCGCTAGCAGATGTCAAAGGGGCACTGAAATCAAAAGAGATGAGACAGTTGCAGCCAGACAATCAAGCTGAAGGGGAAGGTCTTATGACTAGGGAAAGATCTAAAAGCAAAGCGAGTTTTTTAAGAAGGAAGAACTGGAGGTCCAAGTCAAGGGTAAAGTACTCAAACTGTTATGAATGCGGTGAGCAGGGTCATTATGGGAGAGATTGTCCAAAACTGAATGGTAAGAAGGGAAGTCAAAAGGAAAATGCAGCAAACATTGTTGAAGGTGTGAACGATTCCGACGATAGTGAAAACAGTGGCAGAGGAGATGTATTGTGCGTGAGTTTAGACTTTGGGCAAAACTCTTGGGTACTGGATACTGGCGCTACATATCACATGTGTCAGTTCAAGCAGTGGTTTGATACTTACAAGCCAATGCAGGTAACTGTCTATTTAGGGAACAATCATTCGTTGATTGTTGGTGGTATTGGTAACGTCAGAATCAGAATGTTTGACGGGGTTGTTAGAATCTTAACTTGCTGGTATGTTCCTGGGTTAAAGAGAAACCTGATTTCTCTTGGGACTCTAGACTCTCGGGGTTACAAGTACCATGCAGAAGAAGGTGTAATCAAAGTGACAAAAGGCTCAATGGTATGCATGAAAGGCACTTTTGCAGAAGAGTCTTTACATTCTTCAGGGGAGTGTTGTTATGGGCGATGCTGCAGTAGCATCATCAAGGAGTAATAGCCAAAGTGGGCAGGATCAAAATAAGTTGTGGCATTGGTTTCTTGGTCACATGAGTGACAGATGATTAGCTGTTTTTGGAAAGAGAGATTTGTTGAAAGGGTATAAAGCAGAATCATTGGGATTTTGTGAGCACTGTGTGTTTAGTAAACAAACTAGAGTCAAATTCAGCAAATCGTATGTAAGAAAGACTAAAGGGACAGTGGACTACATTCACTCGGATCTTTGGGGTCCAAACAGAATTCCATCCAAGAGCGGAGCCAGATACTACATGACTTTGATTGATGATTATTCAAGGATGGTGTTGGTTTACTTTCTTAAAACGAAAGATGAGGCATATTCAACCTTTGTCAAATGGAAGACGATGATTGAGAAGCAAACAGGAAGAAAAATCAAACGTCTTAGGACATATAATGGGTTAGAATATTGCAGTCATGAGTTCAACGAGTTCTGCGAAGCTGAGGGAATAATGCGACATCGCACTTGTTCTAGAACGCCACAATAGAATGGAGTCGCAGAAAGAATGAATAGAACACTTTGTGGGAAGGCACGAAGTATGCTCTCGCATTCCGGTGTGGGAAAGGATTTTTGGGCTGAAGCTATCAATACAGCGCGTTACTTGGTGAATCGGTCTCCATCAATGGCTATTGATTGTAAAATTCCTTTTGAGATTTGGTCTGGATCATCGGCTGATTATGAACATTTGAGGTTGTTCGGTCGTCCAGCGTATGCTCATGTGAGATATGGTAAGCTTGAGCCGAGGACAAAGAGATGCATATTTCTAGGATATGCTACTGGAGTGAAGGGATATAGGCTATGGTGTACCTCTCCAAAGTCTCCAGGTTTTCTCATCAGTAGGGACGTTACTTTTAATGAGTTTGCTTCGATAGACAATCAGAAGGAAGTAAGAGAAATGGTTGAATTAGGATCGGTTGTGAGTAAATAGATAGAGCTTGAAGTAGAATCAGTTCCTAGCAGATCCAATAATTCAAGTGGTTCTCAGGTGGATCTAGAATCAGAAGGTGAAGCGTCAGCATCGGATGATAGTGACGATGATGCACCTGAACCAGAAGAACAACCTTATAGCATAGCATTGGGCAGAGAAAGAAGAGATATTAGACTTCCAAAAAGTTATGCGAATCTAGTTGCATATGCTCTGTCAGTTGCAGAAGAAGTTGAGATGCAGGAACCTAGTAGCTACAGAGAAGCTATAGCGAGTTCAGAGGCAGATCGATGGATTGGTGCTATGGGGGAAGAGATTGAATCTCTTCAAAAGAATACTGTGAACGTTGGCTTAACTTTTAACAAGACTGATATTGGTGAATCACTGAATGATGTTGGAGGATTATTGGTTGGTTTAGTTGATTCTGATTTTGCAGGTGATATGGATAAAAGAAGATCTCTGACAGGATATGTATTTACTCTAGTTGGGAGTGCGATCAGTTGGAAAGCACATTTGCAAGCTACTGTAGTTTTGTCTACAACAGAGGCAAAGTACATGGCGGTAACAAAATCAGTTAAAGAGAAAATATGGTTGCAAGGTTTAGTGGCAGATTTGGGCTTCGATAGGACTACTACAAAAGTGTTTTGTGACAGTCAAAGCGCCATACACCTTACAGGAAACCAGATGTACCATGAGCGTACAAAGCACATAGATGTCAGGTATCATTTTATTCGTGATATGATATAAAAAGGAATTGTTGATGTGAAGAAAGTGTCTACACACGATAATCCAGCAGATATAATGACCAAGGCAGTATCAGTTCGAAAGTTTAGGGAGTGCCTAAACTGGATCGGTGTTCGCAGTATAGAGTGAATGCCTTAAGGGAATTTGGTGAGTTAGAAGAAGAGAAGATTCTTTGTTGATAGTGAAGAAAGGATATTCGCCTCAAGGGGAAGATTTGTTGTGAATGAGTCGAATAGTGCCTTGACAGTGTACTGTGTCCGGCAGTACAGTTTTGTGTTTGTGATAGTGATATTGTGCCTTGACAGTGTACTATGTCCGGCAGTACAGTTTTGTGTCTGTGATAGTGATATTGTGCATTGACAGTGTACTGTGTCCAGCAGTACAAATAAGTGTTGTGACAGTATCGTTGTCAATTTCGTGGTATGAGCCCATTAGGCCATTTGTCTAGTAAGTCTATTAATTCCCTATAAATAGGCTACTAGGACTACACAAAACACAATCTGAAATTTGTAACCTTTTTTATCATAGTGAAACTCTTTATCTGGCGGCACCCGTGGACGTAGACAATTGTCAAACCACGTTAAATCCTATGTTCATTTAAGTTTTTCCTTCACATATGTTATGTGCTTGAGTCATTTTGTGATAATTGCATAGTAATTTAATAACAGTTTTATATTTTTAAAAGATTTTTTTTTTGCATAAAATAAATTATCTTCTGATTTGAATTTTATCTTAATGTAAAATAATAATTTGAACCGTAAATTTTGATAGTCGTAATTTTGAATCAAAGTTTCATATGGTCTAACCGACGATCTCATATACATAATTGTTTTGACAATTTGTTTGTCCACGTTATATTTAACAACTTTGGTCATATATTTTATCCCTTTAAAAACATAACTTGAGAAAAATTCATTCTCTCGTGAGAAGCAACACCACCCCTTATATTCTTATGACTATAACTTTTATAATATTTTTTTCGTTACCTTTAGAACACGTATCACACATATACCGAATTGTATTTGATGAGTCCGAATTCGAAGAGCTCCCCGGAAGGGTAGTCCAAAGTAAAACTCCCCGAAAATCGGACAGACTCCAAGACTATGATCCGAACAGGACTGATTGATCCGGACAGGTGATTTTGAACACTGCAAGCATAAGGCCGTTCGAACTATGACTAAAGTACTAAAAAACCTAAACACTATCTGACTAAGCTGTCTATTCACTTACTTAAAACTTGTGGGTCTTTAAACATGACCCGGGTCCACTAAACCCGACCCGAAAGCCCATAAGGGCCCAAATTTCACACTATAAATACCCAACCACCAGCATTAACTATGGGTAAGAAAAATTAACTGCTGCCAGGCTGCTTAATTCTCTCTCCACCCTTGAAACACTTTGTAACACCCTGAAATATCTTAAAACACCTTTAAACACCACCACACCACCGTGAAACACCCTTACGCTGCCTTAAAACTCTACTTAAAATGACCAGCCTACCCCCAGGCTACTTTTATCCACACCAAATTGGCGACCACAGTGGGAGGCGACGGTGCCTGAATCAAGCATTCAAAACCAAGTAAAAGAATTCTGTCCGAATGAATCCGGATAATCCAGAGCTTCCACCAGCTTTGCTCGAAGTGGTGGAAGAGAACGATGAATATACTGTCCAAGAGCGTGACAGGTTGAGGGTTGAAATAGAAGCTCTGAGGGCTGAGAAGGCCAAGATGGGCATGAAGGAAAAGTCCAAAGCATCAGTTGCTCATCGCTCTGATAACCCTCGAGAGCATGAGGCTTCAAAGACTCATGTGAGCACTAAAAAGACACATGCTAGTTCTAAAAAGTCTCACCGGTCCAAGCCTGTGGAGAGTTCTGACTCAAGTTCAGAATCTTCGGACAGCTCTTCGGACAGTGAGGGGAATGAAAAGTCCTTGTCCTCCAGCAGTGACGAAGGGCGAACCAGGAAAAAACAAAAGCAAGTTAAAAAGTATTCCAGAAAAAGAGACCACCATGGAAGAATGAAAAGACACATTGGGAAAGGATCATCTCACAGCCGGAGACATATAGACCGGATGCTGGTGGATCCATTTGCCTTCCATGATGAACCAGGTATCTTTGCAACGCCTAATGAGGATACCGTGTTCAGTCGTGGAAGGAATTGGAGGCAGTCTCCACTGTCTTCTAAAATCCTATCCGGAAACCTCCCCAAGAGGTTCGATAGCACAAAGATGGAGAAGTACGACGGCAGTACTGATCCGGACAATCATCTGGAGCAATTCAAGAACTTCATGATGAACTTTGATGATGATGATAAACTACTCTGCAGGGCATTCTCCCAATCCTTTACGGGGAGTGCTCTGAAGTGGTACAACAGCCTTCCTCAGGGTTGTATCAGAGACTTTGATACCTTTTGGGTGGCCTTTCGAAGGCAATTTGTGGGAAGTAAGGAGCTCAAGGGCAATGGAGATACCATAATCCATTGTGCCCAAGAGCCAAATGAATCATTGAAAGAATACATAAGTCGTTTTGTGAATACAAAGAACGGGCTGGCTGATTGTTTTGAATAAGTGGCAATAGCATCCCTGAGACAGGGTTTGAACCCGGGCAACCTGGCCGATTCTGTGACAAGGAAGAAAGCCATGACCTGGGGTGGATTGCTAAATCAAGTCGGCAAGCAAATAAATGTTAATGAAACAAAAAAGACCAGGGTGCATAGGCAGGTGAGATCCACCCCGGTAACACCAACTCCCAATCCAAACCAGTCCGGCAACAAAGCTAGAGAAACCGGACAGGGGCATGGAAGAGGAAAAGCTCAGTCTCAACCAGCTGCTCCTGCACAAAGTCAGCAATCTAGAAACAAAAGGGGGCCGTGGGTCCAACCGGAGTGGTTTGCAGAGCTCAAAGAAAGTGTGGCAACCATTTTCGAGAAAACTAAAGATGAAGTACACTACCGGAGACCGACAACCTTGCAGTCTCCCAGAGAACATCGAAACAGTTCTTTTTGTCAATATCACAATGATATTGGCCATACTACTGATGATTGTATAGCCTTGAAACAAGAGGTTCAGAACCTGATTGAAAGAGGGAAATTGGGTGCATACGTTAAAAGAAGAGGAGGCAACAGGCCTGACAACACTCACCGGGCTGGTCCGGTTAATACTTCCCCAGAAGGGGCTATGGTAATTGTTGAAAGGTTCGATGTGGAATCTGAATACTTGGATTCTGATCCAACAAGGAACAGAGTGGGTGCAATAGAGGAGCGTTCCAGGTCGGTCTCCGGGCTTATTAAATTCTTTGAGTCCTTGACAATTTTCGGAGGGGACACCGTAACGGCTCCTACCACTTCATCAAGAAAAAGGCATGTCCATAATTTGGCAACCCAACTAGAAGGGGGCATGACCTCTTATCAATCGTCAAATCTATTCCCATTCATTGTCTTTGATGGGGATGATTTGAGAGACATTGCTGGCCCTCATGAAGATGCTGTTGTCATAGGAGCATCGATAGGGGGCAATGAGATAAGGCGAATCCTGGTAGATACTGGGAGCTCTGCCAATATCCTTTTCCTAGATACTTACAAGAAAATGAAAAATCCAGCTGTGATTCAAAAGTCGGACCGATCGATTGTAGGCTTCACGGGCAGTTCAGCTGATGTAATTGGTGAGTTCGAAGAAGAAGTTTTGTTGGGCAGAGGCCCATTCAAAAAGACAGTCCGAATACTTTTCATCGTGGTGGATTGTCCCACGTGCTATAATGCTATTCTAGGGAGATCTTGGCTTTCTAGGATGCATGCAGTGGCTTCAACAGTTCATCAGTGTCTAAAATATGCTGTTCAGGGGCAGGTTGGGGTTGTCCGGAGCAGCCAAAAAGTTGGAAGAGAATGCTATGCCACTGCCTTGGCTCCACGAACGCTGGGGGCAGTCCGTATGAATGACCAATAGCAGTTTGAGGGCCTTTCTGGGGGTGAGGGTGAAATTGATGACCCCAGGGAGACCCCCGGAGTGTTGATCCCGGTTGAGGAGGTTGAGACACACTGCTTAGAAGAAGGGAAATCTGTCAAGATAGGGTCCAAAATGCCACAAGTATTGAAAGAAGAAATGTTAAAATTCTTAAAAGACCATCAGCATGTTTTTGCCTGGTGCAATGCTGATGTTACTGGAGTGCCGTCAGAAGTGATTTCCCATCACTTATCTGTCCGGAGAGACGTAGCACCAGTGGTGCAAAAAAGGAGAGCTTTCTCAAAAGAAAAGGCTGATGTCATTGTACAAGAGGTTGACAGACTCACAAAGATGGGGCACATTAAAGAAGCTCAGTATCCTTTGTGGACTGCCAATCCAGTCTTGGTAAAAAAGAAAAACGGTAAATGGCGAATGTGCATAGACTTCACGGATCTCAATCGAGCTTGCCCAAAAGACTTGTATCCGGTTCCCCGGATAGATCAGCTGGTAGATTCTACTTCTGGGAACAAGCTACTCTCCTTCATGGATGCATTCTCCGGATATAATCAGATCCAGGTGGATCCAAGAGATCAAGAGCATACCACTTTTGTTACCGATAGAGGATTACACTGCTACAAGGTGATGCCTTTTGGTTTGAAGAATGCTGGGGCTACTTATCAAAGGTTAGTCAATAAAACCTTTGCTGATCAAATTGGAAGAAATATGGAGGTTTATATTGACGATATGATGGTGAAAAGTGTGGATGAGCAGCTACACTTGTCCGACCTCCATGAGACTTTTGCCAACCTGGCCAAGGTGAATTTAAAGCTAAATCCTGAAAAATGTGTGTTCGGAGTGCAGTCCGGGAAGTTCTTAAGGTACATTATAAGTGAGCATGGAATCCAGCCCGACCCGAACCAACTCAATGCTTTGTTTCAAATGGAGCCTCCTCGAAATGTTAAAGAAGTGCAGCGGTTAACGGGGAGGTTAGCAGCTTTGAACAGGTTTATTTCTAGGTCTTCGGACAGATGTGCTCCTTTCTTTCAAACTTTGAAAGGTGCAAAGGGGTTTGAATGGACACCACAGTGTGATGAGGCGTTCAATGAAATTAAGAAGCATCTGTCCTCTCCGAAGACTTTATTCAAACCAATCGATGGGGAGACTCTATTTGTGTATCTGGCTGTTTCAAATTGTGCCATCAGTGCTGTGTTAGTTAGGGAGGTTGATGGGTATCCTCACCCAGTATACTACATCAGCAAAAGCCTGATTGATGCTGAACGGCGCTACTTGAAACTTGAAAAATTAGCATTGGCCTTGGTGATAGCTGCAAGAAAGATGAGGCCTTATTTTCAGGCTCATCCTATCATAGTCCGGACATCTTTCCCTTTAAAAATGTCCTTCAGAAAGCGGATATTTCGAGCAGAATGACAAAGTGGTCAGTAGAGTTGGGGGACTTCGACATAGACTTTGCTCCTCGAACAGCAGTAAAGGCTCAAGCTGTGGCAGATTTTCTCGTCGAATTCCATTCTGATAGGGACTCAGAACAACCTGCTGATTCAAAAGACAAAAAAGTGTGGATTGTCCGAACAGATGGAGGATCCAGTGCCATAGGATCTGGGGCAGGAATATGTCTTACCTCTCCTTATGGGGACAACATGTTTCAAGCTATTTGTTTTGCTTTTAGGGCGTCCAATAACGAGTCCGAATACGAAGCAGCTATAGCTGGATTAAAATTGGCTTACATTTGTGGAGCAAAAAGGGTCAAGCTGTTAAGCGACTCCCAATTGCTTGTTCACCATGCCTTGGGCCTATCAGAAGCTAGAAAAGAACAGTTAATCAAGTATTTACTTCTCTTGAAAAATGAGGCAATGAAGTTTAAAGCTGTTGTCTATGAGCACATTCCCCGAGCAGAGAATGAACTGGCAGACTCATTGGCAACAATAGCATATACGGAGTCCTATCCATGGATCCATGTGCTTGAAAGTCCTTCTATTCAACTTGATGAAGGGGAGAAAGAGGAAGTTTTTGAAATACAAGTAAATAAACCTCAAGATTGGAGGTCTCCACTTATACAATATCTGTCCGAAGGCGTCGTACCCTTGGTTAAATCACAAACCAGAACGTTAAAACACAAGGCTCATGGTTTCATCATGATTAGAGAGGTCTTGTACAAGAAATCCTACAGCAAACCTCTCCTACGCTGTTTAGGAGATCATGAGTCACAAATGGTTCTCTCCGAATTACATGATGGTGAGGGATCAGCCCATTGTGGATTTAGAGCGTTAACAAGAAGAGTGCTTCTCTCCGGATATTATTGGCCTTCAATAATGAAAGATGTCAAGGAACTGGTAAGAAGGTGTGACCCATGCCAAAGGTACAGCAATGAAATTCATGTACCAGCCATCCCTTTGGAATCAATTTCTGAACCTATCCCTTTTGCTCGATGGGGATTGGACTTAGTTGGGCCTCTCCCTATGGCGTCCGGAGGGCGTAAAACCATAATTGTAGCCATCGACTACTTTTCGAAGTGGATAGAAGCAGCCCCCTTAGCAGGAACAACATCAAAGGCTGTTATAAAATTCATTCTATCCAACATATGTTGCAGATTTGGTGTCCCTCAGAGAATAACAACAGATAATGGGACACAGTTTGACAACCGAGAAATGGAGAGCTTCTGTGCCTCAAGGGGTATTCAGCACTGCTTTTCTTCACCATTCCACCCACAAGCCAATGGGAAAGTTGAGGTGGCTAATAGAACAATACTGTCCGGCTTAAAGAAAAATCTGGAAGGGGCTGCTGGGAAGTGGCCTAGTTATTTACAAGAAGTCTTGTGGGCATACCGGACAACGCCTGGGGCTGCCACACAAGAATCACCTTTTGCCTTGGTCTATGGGATGGATGCAGTAGCTCCCATAGAGAAGACACTCCCCTCTTTTCGTGTTCATAACTTCTCCGGACAGGCTAATGAAGTAGCAATCAGAAATCAGCTTGATTTGATTGAAGAAAGGCGAGTAAAAGCTCATCTTAGAATAGCACACTATCAGGGCTTGATGAGAAGCAGGTTTGCTTCCAAGGTTAAAAGAAGGGACTTTCAACCAGGAGATAAAGTATTGAGGAAAGTTTTCTTGCACACCAAGGAAAAGCTCTTCGGAAAGCTAGCCCCAACCTGGGAGGGTCCGTATACTGTGGTTGAAAGAATCAAGCCTGGCACATACTGGCTGGAAGACAAAGATGGCAGGGTTTTAACTCACCCTTGGAACATTGAACACCTTCGAATGTATTTGGAATGAAACTTATGTAAATATTTACTTGTTTAAACATCCATGTAAATATTTGGGGGCATACCACTACCCCTCTCTGGCGCCACGGAGAGCTTTAAATGAAACTTGGAGCTTTTTTGAATAAATTTTCTAAGTTTTTGCAAAATTCTGTTGATTACCATGCTACCCGGACTGAAAGTTCTAAGGGCTATTTAAATCCTAGCCAGAGAAATTAAACACTCTCACAATACGAAATACTTAAACAAACTATGGAATAAGAGAAAGGTTGTGCAAAATAAAACATTCATTCAATAAACTTAAAGTTGCCTTGGCCTTCCAAGGACTTTTTAAACAAGTTTAAACACAATACAAAAATCTGTCCGGTCAAAACGGACAGCATCACAAAAAAGGTGCCTTGGCCTTCCAAGGACTTTGGTTCGAACAAAAAGTAAGCAGAATAAATTACCATCTAAGGGGGAGCCTTTGAAGATGGCTCACCCTCATCTATTCCCTTGGTCTTGATATCACTTTGTTCCTCAATGACCTTCTTGCCTTTGGGGTTAGCCTCTTCTTCACCCGGACTCTCTCCGGTTTCCTCCTCGTCACCAGATGAGGATATATCAGTATACCCTTCATCAACCATGGTCCAATATGGAAGATCATCATCATCCACATAACGTCATAAGTCCCCAAGTCTCCTCTTCGGGAACTTCTCGTGAAATAGGAGGACCATGTCGGACTTCACCTTCTCAATCAATAATTCCTCACTCCGTAGCATCTCCTTGGCATAAGCATTGATTTTGGCCTTGATCATGGCCTCTTGATCCTTCACCAGGGCAGCTTTCTCACCAACAGCCTGAGTCACTGCATTCTCCAAAGTAAGTTTGTCAGTAGTCAGATTGGTGACAATCTTTTCTTTTGCTGCAGTCTCATCTTTTGAGGTTTTCAAGTCTTTCTCCAACTCGGACAGCTTAGCCCGGAGATCTTCTAGGGTTTTCTCCAAAGAGGCAACTTTTGTGTTGCTTTCATCTTTACTCCTCTTCAGCTGTTCGTTCGACTCCTTAAGCAAGTCAATCTGGGTAGTGGCACCCCGGAGGTCACCGGACAGTTTCTCCTTCTCAGACTTAAGCTCCTTAATGGTTTCTGCCTGACTCCGGACTTGCCTTTCTAGGGTGAGCACAGGTTGCACGTTGCTAAGGAGGGAGTGAGCTATAATGTCCCTTTCGCTGGAAACCAAGAAAGTCTGGCCATTAAAGTTCACTGTGTTGGAACTACTTGGAGGAACGTATGGCCCAGCAAACTCATCTCTTGACAAACTAAGAAAGTAATCACCTAGAGGACCCAGGCCGGTGACATCCACTTCGTCCATATTGATCTCTCCCTTTTCAATCTCATCAGTATGGAGCTCCCCTGGAATTCCTTCGTTAAGATTCTCTGGGATCGCTTCAGCCAACGTTGGGTCAATTGGGAAAGTGGGCTCCGGATCCCGGACAGCGAACTCTTCTTCTTGAGAAGTCTTCTTCTTTTTTACTTCTCTGTCAGCACTATCGCTTGCTTGCTTGCGAGTTCGTTTGGAGGCCCTTAGAGGTTTTGAGGGAGTCTCTCCGTGTTTCTTACTTTCCACTTCTACCACCTGTAGAAGGTTTGCATCGACTTGATCTGGGACTGGCGCCTCTGTGTCAGTTGGAGTCTTTTTCTCTGTATCCGCTGCTGTTTTCCTCCCTTTTTTCTTTTGGCCCTTCATTTTACTCGGGGCTTTGGCCCGGAGAGGGAGGAAAAGGGTCCCATCTAGCTCATGAGACCTTCTCAGCACAACGTCATCATCAGGAGGGGTGGAAAACTCCTCCCAGGTTAAATCCCTTCGACCTGTGGTGTTCCACAGGTGAGATCTGGCTAAGTTTCCCGGAGTGAAAGCCTTGTGAAACCGGTTCTCCCAGTTCTCTGCGGCCCATGTGTTTATTTTGCCACAGGTAACCTGTCCGGCTTTCGCATAGTCTCCGAACTCTTTTGGCAGTTCTAGCAAAACAAAAGAATAATTAAGTTAGTGAAAGCTTAAAGAAGGGAAGATTCGAATAGAAACTTAAAGAAAGAACTTACGATCACTTCTCCATCTACTTCGAAGAAGGCTAGGATTCTCCCCAATCTTAATCTTCTTCCCATTCTCCCATGAGCCACTTATAAACAAGAACTGGCTCCTCCATTTATTCTCCGATTCCAGGAGATCGTCAACGGCTTTCAGATTGTTCGCCATATTAAAGTGATAAAAGGGGAACTGGTGATGTTTGCATAGACTTGCCACAGCAGCAAACTCTTCCATGGGAAGAGGGATTCCGGACAGCCTGGACGCCATTATGCATGACATCAAGGTGTACCATCCGTTGGGACTCAGCTGCGATGGACATAGCTTGACCAAATGGAAATAGCGCACTATCTCCGGATCCAATGGGAACCTGAGTCCCCAATTAAACAGCTCTGTAAAAAAGACAATCTCGTTTCTCTTGCAATCCATCGGGGTCTCCGGGTCGATGGGAATTCGAATCTTTACATTTTCAGGGATCCCCCACTTAGTGCGAAGCCGTCCCAAATCCCTAGTGTGAATAAACATATACTTGGTTTTTAACAAAGACAAAAGGTACTTAAATTCTACCTTGTGAAAGCAGGGACCAACTTTCCCTTCAAGGCTCTCCGGCAGATCCGGACGGCTCAGGTATAAGTCCTCTTTGCCTTTCTTGGCAACAACTATGGCAGTGTCAGCTTGTCCGGAAGACTCGGACTCAAACCTAGCCTCCTCTATGGAGTCTTCCATCCTCTCCTCCATTACTGTTGGGGGAGCTTCTGCAGAAACGGCCCGGGGAGGGATGAAGCTTGGTACAGCTGATCCTCCGGACTGACGGCTCGTTGAATGTTTTTGGGTTTTCACCTCAGCTTGAGTCTCTGAGGTCGAAGTTTCCTTTGGAGGCAGTGGACTACTAGCTTCCGGACCGACCGGCCCCTCCCGGAGGGTCCTAACAGTTGTCCCGGACCCTGACTCACTAGTATTCTTTGAGGAGAGTCCTTTGACCAACCTGCTTGGTCTTTTCATGATCAGCTTGTCTGGGGAATGATCGGAGTCGGACCCCATGGCAATAAAAGTAGATTTCTTCTTGACACTCGTAACAGTAACTCCTGGTTCGACGACAGGAATTGACTCTTGAACTGAAGAGTCTGAAACGATGGGGGAGAGTGTCGTTCGAAAGAGTTTTCTAGGTTTTGTACCTTTCGAAGAAGATGAACCTCTATCAGATTCTTCGATTGAAGTGGCTGGTCTCTCAACTGGCGATGCTGGAAGCCCTGCTGCAATCCTTTTCTCTTTTTCAACTCTTTGAGCTCTCTCTAGTTCTGAAAGATTGAGCCAGCCACCCTTGATTAAAGCTGTTCTTGCTGTGAACATAAAACGATTAAGGAAATCTTAAGGTTTTAGAGAGATGAAGTTTTGAGTAAAATGGCAAAGTGAAAATGAGACTGTGAAAGATGAATAGTATTTATAGTAAATGTAAAAAAGGGGGTTTGATTCCTAGGAGAATCCGAAAAGTTGGGCAATGATTAAAAGACGGCGCTGACGTCATCAAAACCATTTAAAGAAGTTACCTATTCAATAAAGTGGTGTAATTTTCGAGGTAGAAAAACGGCTGGAGTGGCCAACCAGAGGGTGACACGTGTCCCACTACTCCTGACAAAGAACCGTTTGGAATTCGTAACGGTTGGGCTGTCCGGGCCTGTCTCAACTCTCTTCGAATCGGAAAACCACTTCCGAAATCGGACTGTTTTTCAGTTCTTTAACAAGGACACTTGTTCAAATACCTAAAAAAGGGGCTCCTGATGAGTCCGAATTCGAAGAGCTCCCCGGAAGGGTAGTCCAAAGTAAAACTCCCCGAAAATCGGACAGACTCCAAGACTATGATCCGAACAGGACTGATTGATCCGGACAGGTGATTTTGAACACTGCAAGCATAAGGCCGTTCGAACTATGACTAAAGTACTAAAAAACCTAAACACTATCTGACTAAGCTGTCTATTCACTTACTTAAAACTTGTGGGTCTTTAAACATGACCCGGGTCCACTAAACCCGACCCGAAAGCCCATAAGGGCCCAAATTTCACACTATAAATACCCAACCACCAGCATTAACTATGGGTAAGAAAAATTAACTGCTGCCAGGCTGCTTAATTCTCTCTCCACCCTTGAAACACTTTGTAACACCCTGAAATATCTTAAAACACCTTTAAACACCACCACACCACCGTGAAACACCCTTACGCTGCCTTAAAACTCTACTTAAAATTACCAGCCTACCCCCAGGCTACTTTTATCCACACCAGTATTAAAAGTTTTTTAAACTTATCCCTCCACGATAACGTCCAACATATATCATAATCACATTGACTTAATTTTATATGATGGATCATTTCACAAATAACTTGTCTTATCCATTAGTAAAATATCATATAAGAGTTTTGGTCTTACCATTCTAGATATTGAATTTATCAATTCTTGAACCATGGTTTAAAAACTGATATGTCATATTCTCACTAGAGCGCACATAGGTGACCGATATGATTCCACTTTGAATCAATTGTCAAAAGTACTCATGTCGTAGAGTTATATGTCTAGACTTACCATTATATATGTCATCATAGGCTCCTCCAATAGTAGCTTGAATATCACAATATATATATATATATATATATATATATATGGATAATCATATTTTCCTTTCAAGTGAATGGTAGATCCAACAATAAGTCCATCAATTGTTCCGTCTTTTTTCCCGTTGCGACCAACACTATGAACTCATTTTGATTTTTTGTTTATTACTCTTACTTTATATATTATTTGGATGATGGTTCTTCTGTTAAAATAAGGTTAGAATTTGATCATATGTTTTTCAATAATAGTTGTATTAGGATATACATGTTTGTTTCTTTTATCCTCAAGAAACAAAACGTCTTGCAATGGTCAACACTCACCTCATAATCAATTTTTTGATCGGCTAGACGGGTGACCCAACTTTCGTCTGTGTATCCCTGATATATGGAACCAAAAATATGTTATAATATTTTTTTAAAATATTTGTATTCTTTTTTAAGAGAGTGAAAGTAGACCTATTGGGTATTTATTATCCAATATTTACTTTCTAAGTGTTTTTAGTATGTTTAATATATTAATTAGATTTATATGGTATATATTATTCAATATTTACGTGAATCTTTTTATTCTTATTTATTAGAGTCAAAGAGAATTTTTGGATATTTATTATTTAAGGTTACTCTTTGAATCTTTCGAGTCTTTAAATTCATTTAATTCTATTTTAAAAAAGTTAAAGAGAATTATTTTATTTTTATTATTGGTCTTCTTTTCTTTGTATGTCTATATATAAATCCTAGAGTTTTTTTAATAATCAGATTTCTTGAAGTAATAAAGAAAAAACAAGTTTTTACTCAAAATTATTTGTCTGGGACAAATCCATCTCTAACTATTCTTGTGACAAGCAAGTGTAGTGTGTGCTTATTAAATGTTTTTCCTCTCTTTTGTGGCGCAACTTAATCCATCCTTTTTATATCCTCATCATCCATTTGATTTCGTCTGTGAGTGTTCTCCGAACGGTAATGAGTCAAACCAATGTTCCCCCCACCATTACACAAATCATGTACTCTGTTAGAGTTGTGAGTGTCCTCCGAACAACAACTTTTGTAGCCACACTACTTCCGTGGCTACATCATCTGGTATCAGAGCCGAAAGATCTGTTATCAAAGGTGAAAATATATGTTTTAAAAATATCCAAAACAAATCTTTTATAAAAAAAAATTATCTCACTAAAATTCTTCCAAAATCAGCCACATACATTAACCATTTCAAATCAGTGACTTGTTCCCCCATGGCCATTTACATGCCTATTTATCGCACTTCAAGGAACGAATTCAATGTCAAATTCTCCCAACTTGATTTCTCATTTGGCTAGATGTCCTGAGGCCTCATGTGTGCTTAGGATCGATCTGATGGGTAGGATCATGAGAACCTGGATCGAGTGGGATTAAAAATACCGTTAAAGCTTCTGAACGACTGTTACTAACGACAACAAGGTTTTATGAGACCCATAGTATATTATTTCAGCCCCTAAGAGAGCTTTGTTAACATAGTAGATGGGGAGTTGCACTTTTTTCTTTCCACTACCAATGTAGTGCTTACGACACACGAGAATACCCTCATATATGTAATAAAAAAATTCCTTTTGTAGCCACGATTAACAGTTCGAGTGAGACGAGGTAGGTTTTTAATTTTTGGAAGGTTACGTCTCACTCATTGTTCCACTCAAATTTTCTGCCCCCTTAAGTTTTTTGAAGAAATAGAGGCATCTATTCGCAACTTATTGTATTAATTTTTCAGAGCAACTAACCCTCCATTTAACATTTGGAATTTTTTTTATTGTGTAAGGTAGGTTCATCTTATTTAACACATTGATATAATTTGGGTCGGTAATTCGGTATCAAGTCCCATTTTATGGACGATGAATCCAAAGAATTTTATAGAGTTTATCCCAAAAAATAACTTTATGAGGTTGAGTTTCATGTTGTGATGTCTTAAGGTGAAGGATGACTCTCGAGGATCTTCATGTAGATGTATTTATACTTATTTTTACCAGCATGTTATCAATGTATACCTTTATATTCCTCCGTAATTGCTTTTTGAACATTTTATTTACCATTTTTTGGTAGGTTGAGTATGCAGAATCCAAAAAGAATTACCACATGACAATACATCCATTGGTTGGGAGTGAACAAAGTAACAAAAGATTTTAGAATACATATCACATAAAAAATTTCCCATGCAAATGAGTCATCGTGCTCCGGTAGTAGGCAAATCAGGTTCGCTTTCATATCTTTACTAAAATTGTTCTAATATTTACCACGCGATCGACCTTTTCTTCCAGACATACTTCATCCAACTTCTTTGTTGTACCTAACTCATATTGGTTCTCCTAAGGTTCGTTCAC
The DNA here is from genome assembly GCA_036936605.1 of Limnanthes douglasii subsp. nivea. Taxonomy (NCBI): domain Eukaryota; kingdom Viridiplantae; phylum Streptophyta; class Magnoliopsida; order Brassicales; family Limnanthaceae; genus Limnanthes; species Limnanthes douglasii. The sequence continues at coordinate 274,959,171 of JAUPFV010000003.1, read as the reverse complement.
ATCGATGGGGAATCTAGTGATAGATAGCTGACACATTCCTGCTCGGGCCAGCGTCTGCAGTTATAGTATTTGGACCGAGTTTTGTGGGTCTTCTATTGATTTTTTTGTAAATTACCCCTGGGTATCCTTTTATGACCCCCATTTTGTCTCCCACTACGTATATCATGTATTGATGGTAAAATAGTATTTTATTGAAGTCGAGTACCCATAGCCTGCCTAATATGAGGTTGTATGGGGATGATGAATCGAGCATTATGACTTACCCTACTTATTTTTTCACCCATCTTCTAATGCCCGCCAAAATTCCCAACATTATCTTTCCTACGGGCATAATAGCCTTCCTATCGAGCCCTATAATGGGATTTCATATGGGGCGGAGGTCGATATCGAAAGGGAATTGACCCTTAGTAAAGAGAAAAAGTAGGTTTTTTTGCGGCTCTCATCCATGGAGGTTCGCCCCATATCATGCCCCTCTACCTCGACTATTATTAGCAGTACGTCTCATCAGGGTTTGGTTACCCCTTATAAATCTTCTTCCGTGAAATATATGTTTGGCTTTTCTGCCTTTTTTTGCAGGCATGCATCATATCTTTTCTAAATAATTCTTACAGATGCTCTGCATCCCTCATCTTATATTTTTCGCACGCTATTATCCCCGAACTCATTTCTTAATGTATAATGAGAGACCATAAGGTAGCATGACGGTACAACCCCTTCACAAAATATTATCCCCGATATTAGATTCATCTTCCTAGTATTGTGATAGCTGGTTGAGATATATAATTGTGCTCTTTTCCCCAAACAAAACCAAAACAATGAGTTACAAACTCATCTAACAAGTAGAACTTTAAATGCAAAATGGAAATAAGATCAAATAGACAAATACGATAATAACTAGATAAAATTTCTAAAGAAAACTTGTATTTATTTCGTAAGGAGGATTACATGTGATATAATTCTTTATTTATTTTTATTCTACCTCTTTATCTAACATTCACCCACTTTTCAAAATGATCCATTTGTTCTTTATATAATAGCATTGGTTTAGGTGTGTATTTGGTAGATATCTTCACATTGATTTAGTTTTTTCTAACATTTTTATTATTTTATCAGAACTGGGTATGTCTTTTTGGCTGCATCATCGTACGGTATGAGGTGCCTTCTCCATATAATATCAGATATAGTTTTCATACTTTCGGATGTGACCTATGTACCGTCGATGGTGTAGGAGGAGGGGAAACTTGGCTATGATGCAAGCAGGTGTTGGGCCAAGATTTACCAACTTTGGGTAGCGTGCACCACAGCATGTCGTCAGAATCATCTTGGCCACTATGTCCAAGCTTGGTGGTCATGCTATAGTGTACGACTAGGCATTGTTACAAGCTTGGCCATTAGTCGAACCATGACGTGTGATCTGATCTTGTCACAAGCTTGGTCATCGGCTAAGTTTGATGGTCGATCCATGGTGCATGATATGGCTTTATTACAAACTAGTTTACTGGCCAAGTTTTTTATGATCGAGTCTTGGTGTATGACCTAAAATTTTCAAAAGATTGGTTGTTGGTCAAGCTTGTTGTTCAAGTCATGATGTGTGGCCAAGCCTTGTCACAAGCTATGTTTTTTCCAAGCTTGATAGTCGAGCAATAGTGCGTGACCTCACCTTTTCACAAGCTTGGTCAATGGCTAAGCTTGATGGTCAAGCCATGGTGTATGACGTGGCCTTGTCACAAGCTTGGCTATTGGCCAAGCTTGTTGGTTGAACCATAGTGAACGACTTAGCTTTGTCACAAGGTTGATCATTGGCCAAGCTTGGGTTGCTTTAGGCCATTTGGTCGGTCCACGACCAAGTTGGGTAACGTTGGGCCATTCTTGTTTAAATAAAGCGAACGAGGCTCGAGTTTTAGATTTGTAATTGATTTTATTTGTACTTTGCTTAGATGATATTTCTTGCAGAATCAGTTCTATTTTAGAGTATTACAAGTGTGTTTTTTAGGTCTCGAAGCATTTTCATACGATATGCGCAAATAAGACAGATATTTTTGCACATGTTTAATATTTTCATACAAAATATACAAAATGTAATGAACTTTGCGTATATTCTGCTCGGATTGGCCCGATATATTTACACAGATCTGTACAACATTTCTATCTTATTTCATACCAATTTATGGGAAATGTTTAGATAGTTTGGATTGTTGTTTGATTTAAATTTATGTTGTTGTGCGATAGTTTTGTATTATTTTAGATATGTCGATTCGCAAAATAATAGATAAGGTAAATTGTATGATTGTTATTATAAATTTAGGTGGAGAATTATTCATTACAAACCTATCTAGCCTAATATTTATTTATTTTAGTAGGATAACTCACGTATATTGAAAATACTTTATATATATATATATATATATATATATATATATATATATATATAAAGATAATACCAATGATATTGTTGAATCAGACTCACAACTTTGGAAAACATTCATTTTATTACAAGACGCGTGATATTTTAGAGTCTATTGTTTGTATATGATAAATATATTTTACAATATTTCCGTGTTATACTCATAATAAGTGATTGGCTATTAAAAGAATAAAAAAATTCCAAACATAAACAATAAGGTTATTCGTCTTTAATAGTTAGGGAAATATTTACATATCTCAAGTATGAGGACAATGAAACTCTCTTGGAAGCAAGATTCACCTCTGCAACCTGTACTTGTCTCTTGTATATTTTTGTTGTTATTTATTTATAAACAAAATAACCAACTTCTTTTTGGGACTATTTTTACTTTTTGTAGCATTCAAGAGAGTTGTTGAAATAAAACTAGTGATACATAGTCCCTAAACTTTCAAAAGTCCGCTGGTAGTCCCCGGACTATCTAGTTTGGATAAAGTTAGTCCTCCTACGTGTTTTGACTATCAATTTTTTGTGACAGATAGTCCATCAACTATTCATTTTTGATAAAGTTAGTCCTTTGACTTTCTATTTTTGATAAAGTTAGTCTCATTAATAAACATGTGCATGAGACTAAAAATTGATAGCCTATGGACGGGTTACTATTCAAAGTCTTGTATTATATATACAGTGAGCTAAAAATTGGCTTGGAATCACACATGTTGTACGAAGTAGCCTTGCATATTCGTGCAACATATGCAAATCAAGGCCTAGTTTTTTGCCTTGATTTCAAAATCATATGCATATTTTCATATACATTGTGCAAAAATTGCATAGGCACTCACACAATATGTGTGAAATTATGTCTCTGGTTTTTAAATCATGGCAAAAAAAATTGCCTCAATTCACACATGATGTGCGAGTTTGCAAGATATGGTTTGCAAAACATGTGAAAACTTAAGGAACCTTTTGGTCTTGATTTAAAAATCAACGGTATAGTATAATGTCAACATTGTGTGAAAGTTGCCTAGCTGATCTAGTTGAAAATCAGACACCAAACTTTAAATTGTATGACACAAAGATAATATTTCATAAACTTTTTTTAATAGCAAATCATTACATAACGAGAAAAATAATAAATAAAGAAGGCATATTAGAACAAACAAAATTGCACTCAATAATTATGAATAATAAAATCATATGTTTATGATAAATGATAATTTCATATGTATTCCATCTTGTTTGTCTTGTCTTTATTTGTCTGATACGCTTCCATCATCATAATTTCGTCTCTCTTGAATGTGATCTGATAATTTATATTATCAATTTTTTCTTCGATTATTTTGCTGGTGATATTAACTAAATAAATTTAAAAACTGTTTATGAAAGGTTGAAAAGTTAATGTGTTTTAATTTCTTCAAATAAATCCATATAATTTTGACAACATGAACCAGGAAGGATGACAACATGAACAAGCGAAGCCAATAGAGAAGTCCAAGAGGCTTTCCGCTTAAAACCTAGAAAGATTTCATGGCGCAAAGGTAAAACATGAAGCCATGCATTCTTTCTAATCAGCAAAGACTTGTTGGAGAGGAAAGAACTCGAGAAAGCTAAAGGTGAGATCTTTAACAGATGAGAAGATCTTCTTGTTATGGAAATTGATATTATTCTAAGGAATTGAATTTCCAGAACCAAATAAGCCGATTAAGGAGCTCTAAAAATCAGCTAAGCAATTCAACAAGCTTGACATGACAAGAAGCACCACCACCATTAAGAGATGTAGCGAGATAGAAGCAAATTCAGATGATTGCACATTTAATATTAGCTATAGAGACTGAATCGACTAGACATGAAACCTGTTTAGAAAGATAGAAACTAAAATGAATATTTAAAATTAGCAAAAAATGATTTTAGCAGAGTAATTTATTTAATTTTAAGGTAACATATTCCAAGCCTTTAGCTTTGAAGTTAATATGGTCTAACTTCATCTTACATTTCATAGTCCACCTAGCGAGCCAGTCAGTCGCTTGGTTTCGTTCTCTGAAAATATGATGGATAATCATAGAGGGAGAGATGGGAGATATAATGCTAGAAAGAATATATTCTAAAGATAAAATAAAATTGTAAGAAGATAATAGAGAAACTAGAATCTCTGAATCAGTTTTAATATCAATTTTTTATAAACTTTTGATTTTGCAGAACTGAATGCCATTATGAAGGGTTCTGGATTCAGCTTTAATAGGAGAAAGTTTGCCATAAATATTCCTATAACCATAAATAATAGAGCTAGAGATATCACAGATAATAACACCTCCACTAGATTCACTAGACGTTGCAGAACTGACTGCCATTATGAAGGGTTCTGGATTCAGCTTTAATAGGAGAAAGTTTGCCATAAATATTATTATAACCATGAATAATAGAGCTAAAGATATCACAGATAATAACACCCCCACTAGATTCACTAGACGCAAGACAGCAATCATCTGTATTTAGTTTATACCAGCTATAGTGAGGAGTCCAGGAGAGATTAGAATCTCTTTTAGTCTTCTTATGATGATTGAAAAAATTCAGGGCAGAAGCAGCATATTCAATGTATTTCCAGTGCTTGTGCTTAAATAGATTAGAAGGATCAAGACTTGATATGATATGCTTAATGTAGTTTCTAGCATAGGTAGAAGAGAAAGCACTTCCTCCGACTCATGTGATGACAACATGTAAGATAGAGTTAATATGAGCCTTAGTCGGAGGTTTTCAAAGCCAACATCTTATCATGTGAGTTGTGGACATAAATTTGCTGATTTTAATCTTGTGGGAGATCTTATAGCTAATCTCAAGCCAGCATCCCTCGTTATCACCAAAGGAAACCTAAACATGATATTGGAACTTCCTTGTAAGGTCGAGTTCGATCTAAGCGTAACAAGCATTGTAAATAGATCTATTTTTCTCAAGAACCCAAGTTTTGATAGGAAGGCCTATGGAAGCAGCAATAGATTGGATGATAGATTCATTGAATAGAAATTCTGGCACTTTGGCAATTCTGATCCAGACTGAAGTGATAAGATTTTCAAGGATAAAAAAATTGAGTCCATTTTATAATTCTCATGAAAGATTGGCCAATAGTCCAAAAGTTTATGCTCCAAAGTTTCCATGTATTCCTTCATTGTAAATTCCAGTAAGATCTGATGGGCATCCCATTTCGAAACACTATAGGCACCTATGCGATCATTCAAACACAATAGTTATAAGGTGTTTCTTTGCGATACCTGTGGAGAACTTTCCAACTACTGTGAATCTTGATGTAGCCATTATTTGATCTTTGTCCTGTTTAGAGAATTGAAGTGATATATGATCACTTTTATGAAGAACATTTGAAGGGTTCAAAATGTAATCATTATATTTTAAAGAGAGTTCAAAATGTAATCATTATATTTTAAAGTTTGTTTGAACAAGTCTACAAAATACTTTGTAGTGTTAGGAGTATCAATTGTATAAACTTTCTGATTTTTTAAAAATGTTGTATTTCCAAAAAATTTAAATCTGTGATATCTCACTTTTTGTTGATTTTCAATAGCGATTAGAATTTGTGATGAAACTCTAATTCCTTGATTGCAGTCTTCAAGAGCAGATTCTTCCAGCAAAAATCCTTGATAAGAGATCTAGCAAGCAAAGAGGCAAAAAATTCAAAGATTTTGCAAAAATGTGACTGAAAAATGTGGAGAGGGAGAAGCTGGTGGTCCGGAGGATAAATCGTATTTGTAGCTCGAGTTCATATAATACTTCACACCTATACTATTGTGTAGTAAACCGACTCTTGACATGAGCTGCATTCTACCTATCTTTTATTTGGTCAATATAAATTTCGAATTGTTAAAGGTTTGTAAGAACAGTGATGACAGATAAAGCTTGCTTCTATTTACTTAGACATGATGATAGTAGTAAGTAAACTAAGTGAAAACTGCAACAATACTAGATGAACCGAATGCATTCAATTCAACGCTTATAAGAACACATAAGACAGCTCAACACCACAACTCAGAATCCAATTATCTAAAATATCAAAGTAAAAGCCATCTGAAATATGATAAATATCCTCTGAAACACCAAAATTCGACGTTGTATTCTGAGTCAAGAAAATTTAAGAGTGCTTGCAATATGAAAAACTGACAAAATATCATCGCATTTAAGCAGTAACTGTGGGTGGTGGGAAAGCTTCTCCAGGTTTCCGTCGGCTCAAAGGTCCATGGCATCCAAGTAACTGCAATCGAAAATATCAAATTAAAAGTAATTAGGCAAACACTATAAGATTTGAAATTGGTCATTCAACCACATTTAAATTAAAGATGTGCAACAAACTAGGTTGAGTATTATTATACAAACCTTAGCATTCACACCGTCGTTCTGCATCCTGCCCTCTGATTTGTACCTCAAGTAATCTGCTCGGCTGAACTTAGTAAAACCCCTGAAATGAAACCAAGAAACAAGATGAGTCACGAAATTGAACAGGTTGCATTCTACAATATGACTCAACTTATCAGAAAGAGAGAACCTCTAAGAAGATGCAATAAAGGGTCACTAGAACTTATGGTGCTGTATACAATCTAGTACTAGACGCTCGAAAGAAAACAAGTAATAACCAGGTGTCTGAGTCTTCTATTCAATATCTAAAATTACAGAACAACTTACTGTGCTATATCATGTTAATCTAATTATGCTAGAATCTTAAAGCAATGACTATAAAACAAACGAAAAGAAACACAATGTACCATTTCCTGCTGATGATAATCTTTTGGCGACCAGGGAACTTGAATTTCGCACGACGAAGAGCCTCCTGTGCATGAGCACTGTTACCGTCCTTACAGCGAACAGATAGAAGAACCTGTCCGATAGCAACCCTAGCGCACACACCTTGAGGTTTTCCGAAAGCCCCACGCATACCAGTTTGGAGCCTATCAGCTCCAGCACAAGAAAGCATCTTGTTGATACGGAGGACATGGAAGGGATGAACCCTAACCCTCAAGTGGAAAGCATCCTTTCCCGCAGATTTTGTCATGTACTTGTTGCACGCAATACGTGCAGCCTCAAGTGCTTCACTGGAGACATTCTCCTTCTCCCACGAAACCAAATGGACACAGAAAGGGAACTCATCCACACCCTTCTTCTTCATTCCAACGTCATAGATCCTGATCTTGGGATCAGGTACACCACGGCAGAAACGTGATTTTGGGTAGGGCTTGTTCTTAATCTGCCTGTAGCAACGAGCAGGTCCTGACAATAAAAAGTCACTAATAAATCAGCTTTAAATCACTAAGACTTTGCAAATAAACAAACTCAATCACAGTATATCCACCTTAAACATTCATACAAACACCCATCAATAGCAAAACAGGCTCTTTCCATCTTCGAATCCAAAAATAAACAAAGTAAATCCTTAGGAAAGCAATTAATCAGTGGTCAAATTCATGAATCAACACATCAACATCCTTAATCAATAGGAGAACAGGCTCCACCCGTCTTCGAATTGATAATTACACAAAGCAAATCTTAATCAGAACTTAAATTCATCAAAATACCTAATCAATAACAAAGACAACCCCTAAAAAACTTCACAACTTTGCAAATCAAACAACACAACACTTTTCGAAAGAGATTTATACAGCATTATTAATCAGATCATACAGAATCTGACTGAACAACCCTAAATAAACAACAAACATAACCTGGCCTCCTAATTACCACAGAAAACTAAGCAGCTATACAGTCTCTTTTTTAGATAACAAATTGAACATAGATTACAAGAAAGAGAACCAAACGCTGGAATTAACTAACTCACTTCGTCCCATGGCGACTCTTCAAAACCTGCGACAGTAAACCCTAGGGAATTAGAGAGAAATGTTATCTTTATACCGGAGGGAGAGAGGACAATAGCTAATAGTGTTGGGTGCAGCTAAAGAAACCTATGTCATTGCTATCCAGCCCCATCTCATATTTGGTTGGGCTCAGCCGTACCAGTATCCATTTTTGTTGTATGAAGGCCTGTTTTTATTATTTCAAGATCCCGTTATTTACAATCGGCTCCTTTACAATTATATTCTTATCCTAATTGTTAGGGACATTTTTTAGGAAAAAATAATTAATGGATGTCTCGACTAATTTATCATTATTTTATATAAAATAAAATTTTACACAAAATAATTTATTTATTATTTAAGTCAGATTTGATTATATTCGCAAGTTTTTTTATTAAGTCAATTATATATATATATATTCTTTTATACATTTAAAAAATAAATAAACACCACATAAAAATTATTCCACGCTAATTTTTTATACACTGATTTTTTTCTAAAGGACCATACTAGAAAAAATCATATTGTGACGGATTTTACAGGACGGGATCCTACACCTAATTGATAGATTTCTCACCTAATTTTAGACAAATAACAAGGTATAAAAAAAATTTAATATAATTCTCACCATCTTTTCACAATTTTCTTCTTAAACTCTCTCAAAACCTCTCAACCACCATAATCTACTCGAAAATCAAAATATGTTATTTCAAGAATCTAAACTCTCAACAAGATATATGTATGCCATACAAGCCTCTCACTCTATTTTTTTTATCGAATTCGTTGTGAATGTGGTGTAAAATAATAGGTTTACATGATTTGTAAACTTGGATTTTTGCATGATTGTGGTTGTTGGTTTGTTAAATTGATACCGAAGGATTGTTTGCAAGATGCAGATATGTGTTTTGGATTTGATTTTCACGAGAATGGTATTGTATTATGAGAGTTAGGGTTTTCCGTCCTCGCATGTGCTCGTCGCACGACGTATGCGACCAGGTAAGTGTTTTGGCATACATCGTGCGAACAAGACGAGTGTGTGTCGCATGCGACACATATTTTACCGGCGACATGCAACATAGCTTAGTTGTGGTCGGATGTGACTCCACTTACCCAGGCCGCATGACTCTAGTTTAAACAACTTGACTTACATGTTTCATTTTTTCTTGTTAATATTTGTTGTTTTTTCAGCATGAATCGTAAAAAAAAGGCAGTTAGAAAACACTATCGCAAGGAGACAACTCCTGATATACATGTGCATAGGGAGTTTATTCCTATCGAGGAACTTTCATCAGGGACACGGACAAAATGATGCTTGCGTCGTGGTGGTACAGGGGACAATACCAGCTAGGCATGGGCATATGGGTAAGGAACGAAGAATTGAACCGAACCGAACCGAAATAATGGATTCGGTTCAGTTTCGGTTCTTTCTAAATACATGTACGGTTCTTTATCTTAAATACCCACGGTTCTCGGTTCGGTTCGGTTCTGAACCGAGAACCGAATAGTACCCATTAAGAACCGAATAAGGAGTAATAATTTAGTTTAAATTTATTTATTTTAAATTATTTAAACTAATACTAAAAAATATAAATAATCAGTAATACTTTAATTTAATTTAATTTAATTTACTTCACTCTCAAACACTAATCGAATATCGATAGACTTTCAGATATTTTGCCTCCTCCCATCTCGTAGCCTCCATCTTTAGAAACTCATATATCGGACGTTTTTTTCTTTTCCGATCTTCTCTCCACCGGTAGTGCCTAAGCGAATCTGTAATTTCTAATCTTAACCCTAAACCAAATCATGAAAAATCGGGTTCTCGTTCATGCCCTAACTCAAAAACTGCAATGGAGGAGTCTAGATTATTTCCATCTCAAGTATTTTATTCTTATATTTTTGTTTTTCTCTAACTGCATATTTTATTCTTGTAGTTTCGATTCGTTGTCGACCGCAGTTATATAATTGAATACCGGTTTAAATTTTGCTTGAGTTTTCTTATTCAATATAAAATTTGAGTATATTTTGTCGACTGTATTTATATAATTACTTTATGCAGAATAAAGATGTTACTTTGGTGTAGTATTAGGAGTATTGAAATTTAATAAGTAAATTACTTTACTGTAGTACTAGTTAGTTTGCAATTTTATAAGTAAAATAATTTTATAAATAAATTACTTTACACTTTACTGCTGCATTACTAGTTAGTTTGCAATTTTATAAGTAAAGTACTTTTATAAGTAAATTACTTCACATTTTACTGCAATTTGCTGCCTTTACTACAATTTGCTGCTGCAGTACTAGTTAGTTTGTAATTTTATAAGTAAAGTAATTTTATTGCAATTTAGTACCTTACACTTTACTGCAATTTGCTGCAGTACTAACTTAGTACTGCAATTTTATAAGTAAATTACTTTACTGCAATTTGCTGCAGTACTAACTTAGTACTGCTATTTTATAAGTAAATTACTTTACTGCAATTTGTTGCAATACTAATTTAGTACTGTTCTTTTTAAGATTGCAGTATTACTACTTATAAAATATAGTACTAATACTGCAGTAAACTATAAATTATTAATCATTTTTAGTACTTGCATTTTTTTACACTGCTGAATTTTATTCTATTTTTAATTTTTGCAGATGGATTCTTCCGCGTATCCTACGGATGCTAATATTGAACCGGTTAATGAAGATGTTAATTTTGAAAATGAAGCTGATACTAATAACCAATATAAAAAGGAAAAAATATTCGGAAGAAAATGAAAGAGGATCTAAATCGAACAAACAAGTCCAAGAAAGATCATGGGTTTGGAAACAATTTAAGAAGAAGAAAGATAACCTAAACAAATGCAATTGTAACTATTGTGGGAGAGAAATGGCGTATCCTTCAAGTTCAGGTACCTCTAACCTAGTGAAACATTTGAAATCATGCAAGAAATATCAGGCATTTGAACAGTCTCAAAATCAGACTACGTTAATTACAGAAGGCAATGGTTCTGTTAAGTATGGAAAAATATATGAAGCTTTATTCAAGGATGCATGTAATGAGTTACTTGTCTTAGGTAAGATTCCACTGTGTCTTATTGAGAGTTTAGCGTGGAGAGATTTTTGCAATATAATGAAGCCTCACAAACCACATTCTCGAAGAACTGCAACTAGAGATATCGTACAGATGTATGTGCAGAAGAAACAAGAGATAAAAAAACTGATTAGTAATAAAAGAGTTTCACTAACAACAGATATATGGGTCGCTCCAACAAGTGGTGCAAGTTACATGGTTATCACAACACATTGGATTGATGATATTTGGAGCCTCAGGAAGCTCATCATTGGGTTAAAAAATTCATAGATCATAAGGGAAAAACAATAGCTTCGATTCTTCTTGATTGTCTAGCTGAATGGGGAATAAAGAAGATCTTCACCATCATAGTGGATAATGCTACAGCCAACATTGCAGCTCTCAAAATATTTAAAAAAGAATTTAGAGCTATAGGTTATGATTATATGGTTTTAGGTGGTGAATTTTTGCACATGAGATGTGCTACTCACATCCTCAACTTAGTTGTGAATGATGGATCGAAATAAGCTGATTCAAGTATTATAGCTATTTGCAATGCAGTCACATATGTAAGATCATCATCCGAAAGATTAAAGTCCTTTGAATTACGGGTTTTCAATGGTATGATGAGTAGAGGCAGTCTACCATTAGACGTTAAAACACGATGGAATTCTACTTACTTGATGTTAAATAGAGTGTTGAAGTATAAATTGGCTTTTGATAAGATACAAACAGAAGATAAGGTTTATAATGATTGGTTTGATGAGAAAATAGATGAGGCAAAAAGAGTTGGACCACCAACAAAGGAGAATTGGGACGCAATTGATAAATTGGTAAAATTTTAATAGAATATTTTACCATTCCACTTTGGTTCTTTCAGCTTCTGAATCTGTTAACTCATCTAACTGCTATGCTGAGATTGTCATCATTGAGACAAATCTTATTACACTTTCTAAAGATCACGATAAATACATGCGAGATAAGGCTGAAGCAATGAGAGTGAAGTTTGACAAATATTGAGAAGGAGTAAAAGAGATCAACATGCTAGTAATTGTTGCAAGTATGTTAAACCCGGCAAACAAGATGTGTTTTCTATGCTTTGAGGAGCTTTATGGAAATGGTAGTATGGAGCCAATCGATATTGATTACTCAGTGAATCACGTGATGAAACGGTTGTTTGGAGAATATTCTATTGATTTTGGAAGATCAATGACAAGTAGTGGTTTCTCACAATCACATTCTACATTTGAATCAAGTATTGGACAAGAAGGCTTGGAGTGAACATAAACGAAATTGAAGATGATACTAGTGGGTATGAAAGAATTGAATTCATTTACAAGAAATTAGTTAACGAGAAAGGGATCCAAGAATCAAGTAATGAGTTGGAGCTTTATTTGAAAGAAAGTGTTGAAAATCCAAATCTGGTACTTGGAACAAAGTATGACATATTATCATGGTGGAAGGTTAATGCTGGAAAGTATCCAATCATGTCTGAAATTGTTAAAGATGTATTTGCTATGCAAGTATCGTCTGTTGCTTCGGAATCAGCCTTCAGCACAAGTGGTCGTGTGCTTGACCCTTACATAAGTCGTCTTACTCATTATATGATAGAAGTTCTCATGTGCACCAAACATTGGCTTAAAATTTTATTAAATTTAAGAGACAAAGATGGAAATACAACTATTGAAGATATTCTTTCAGAAATTGCATTACAAGATCAACTTGAAAAAGGTAATTTAGTTTCCAATTTCTAATTATATCTTACATTTTTAGAATAAATTTATAAAATTTAATTGTGAAGTTTTTAATTTTATATTTTTTTACTTTTTAGAGTTTAGCCGTGATTTTCTCAATAGTTAAGCAAATTTTTTGTCTTTGCTGGCTTCGTACATCAGGACATGTATCTCTTTAAACCTTTTTCTAATTTACATCATTCTAATTTATTGTTTGTAATGAAAGGAACATCAGCCCTAAACCCACTCATGCCAAGTTGATGTTTGTTTGTATAACTAGTTTCCATAATACCAAGTTGTTGTTTTTTTGTATAACTTGTTTGGATACCCACTCATGCCAAGTTGTTGTTTGTTTGTATAACTTGTTTCCATAATGCCAAGTTGCTGTTTATTTGTATAACTTGTTTTCGTAATGCCAAGTTGTTGTTTGTTTGTATAACTTGTTTGGATACCCACTCATGCCAAGTTGTTGTTTGTTTGTATAACTTGTTTCCATAATGCCAAGTTGCTGTTTGTTTGTATAACTTGTTTGCATACCCACATTTTTGTGTTTTATTCTTTAGAATATATCTAAAAGGGTTATACGACTATTGAGAAACCAATTAGATTCACTATTTTATACAATGATGATCCATAAAGGCAGTTAATATCTTTCAGCTATAATTTTTGCCTTTATTAATTAAGTCTTATTGAATTAGTTTTGAATTTGTTGCAGCATATTGTCCCTTGTAGCTTACAAAGTTTGGTACGTTGGATGCTATAGAAGTTACGGAGTTAAATTTTGTAACTTATATACAATATTATTAATGTTTTTATGTTGATGGATTTGTGTAATTTATATTATTTAATTAATACTATTTGTAATTTCAAATTTGGATAAATTTTTGGATCAATTATTGTAATTTGGAAGTTATAATGTGTAACTTGTTATGGGTTATTTTGTTGTTTATTTTTTGGTTTCATTCAGATCTAGTTCATTTTAAAATTTTAGTTCCTTTCGGATTAGGTTCCAAACGGTTCCTTTGGTTACAAAATAACCATTTGGTTCATTTCGGATTCGGTTCCAAACAATTCTTTTTGTTACAAAATAACCATTTGGTTAAGTACCCATACCAAACCGAACAAAGACGAACCGAACCGAATTTTAATCGGTTCCTAAATGGGTACAAGTTCTACAGAACCGAAAAAAACGGACCGAACTGAACCGAAGAACCGAATGCCCATGCCTAATATCAGTCATCACTATGGTTGGGCTGCGGCTGTCAGCGGTGGTTCAGGTTCATCTTCGCATATCGCACTTGAGGTCGATACGGAGTTCGCCGCTGTACTGCCCCACGTCCCGAGTCTATATCCTGATTACGCCCTACATGAGACGTTCAATGTATACCATAAATATGTAAGTTTTTCTAATAAACAACTTTATTATATAATTCAAACTTAATTTTGTTATATAATTCAAACTTAATTTTGTTATATATGTTTTACTTTTACGAGTTTTGTGTTTGATATATATTGCAGGAGATAGTCAGTTTACGCTGCTTCTCGATGTACGACAGTCTCCATAAATTGGAGTTTAAAAATCAGACTCAAGTACGAGCGAAGTTCATGGAGACTATATTTAGACCCCTTGTTGACGTACTATCTCGTTGGCATACCACCCTTCACTTGATAGAGGCCTTCATAGAGTGGTGGCATAAAATGACGTCGTTATTTTATTTCTCATTTGGAAAGATGACGCCGTCATCACCGACTTACGGGTCACATGTATACCTTTCGACGTTTTATCTTTTGATGATGAGACGGAGAGGTGCTTCACTTATGCTAGTATGTTTACTATACAAACATCTGACTTGGTTGGAAACCTTATGAACGATAGTAGTTTGGCATTGAGATGGTTTCGTACTACTTTCACACATTAGCGATACATTGATAGTATGGCTACATATGCTAGGGTTGATCACGTCACGCGAGCGTATATATTATTTCTATTAGGATCCATTATTTGCGCCCACAAATCTGGTAATTGTATTTCCTTAAATTACCTACAGTTTGTTAACCAGTACCAGATTATGGATCGATGCAACTGAGGTCAAATGGTCTTGGCAGAGTTATATAAATCCCTTAACCATAGTTCTATGCATAGTATCGGCGGTATATGCAGGTTTATAGGATTGTTTGAGGCTTGAATCTCTGATCATTTCAGGTAATTTCGTGCTCATTTATTTAGCGAGTACGCTTTAGCGTTACGACATATCTATCGCTACACGCCACATAAGGTATATTCTTCGCAGGTGGTACGTGCGAAGTTGAGGACACACTATCGGTGTGCATTGTAGTAGATGTAAGTTATATTTTTTTAATTTAAATGTTATGTTACATAATATTTGTATTGTAATGTTTGTTAACTATATTTTTTTGTTTCAAGTGATTTTCTTCTGTATGTTTATCTACGGGATGTGTCTATGTACTGTACGATCAGTTGGGTTGAGCTTACGCTCAAGTTATTTGACTTTATTGTGCCTTATTACCCAGATCGTATCACTCGTTAGATGGGCCACATTAAGCTCATCTCGTTCCAGATACGTTCTACTGCTCCTAGAAAAGAAGGTAAGAAAAATATTTAAAGGTATCTTTGGGATCCTTTGTTGTGGGCGGATTGGCAGCACCATCTTTTCACCCCTTTAGGTGCGCCATACGAGGGTGCTAAGGACAGTACTGACGTGATGTACCATATTTTGGTAAAGAAGAACTTGTGGTTCATATTGTCTAACCTTGCTTCAGTAGGTGATGATAGAGGGACTCAAGTGCACACTCAGAACGATTTTGATCCCGAGGAATATGATCAAATCACTGAGTTTATGTCACGACTAGCCATGCTGCAGTATGATGAGTTGTTAGACACTACGACTGAGATGACCAGGATTGCTGAGAGATTAAGATGTCGTTGAGTTGTTTGTTTTTATGACGAATGTTTTTTTTGTTTTTTGTTACGTTTTCAGGACTTGTATCCGGATATTTATGTATTTATGGTTACGACAATATTTATGAATTTTGATGTATGGTTTTATGTTTTCGTATTTTTTAATAAGTTTTTTTGAGCATGTTAATACAATATAGGCTATCATTATGACAACTAACTAGTAGTAAAAAAACACATAAATGTTATATATGACTTTAAAGAAAAATAAGGTATTGCAAACTAAGTAAACAACACAAAAAGTAACTCACCTATCAAAACTTCAAAAAAATCTTATTGATAACCTGTTGCATGCGACAAGATTTATGTTGTTGTCGCATACTATATGCGACAACAAGTGTTCTGTTTAAATTCATGAGCCAAAAAATATGAAGACGTCGTGTGCGACTTGGACTTAATGGGTCGCATGCGACATATTTCATTTTGTTGTTGCATATTATATGCGACAACAACTGTTTAATCCAATTTTATGAGCAAAAAAACTATAAATACGTCGCGTGTGATATGGACTCATTTGGTCGCGTGCGATATAGATCCGGTGGTTGTCTTTTACTTTGTGCAAAACAAAATACTTAAGAGAAAATAAAATTCAATTGTTCAGTAATCCAATGATCATTCACAGTTAAAAAACAAAATAACATAGTAGTTCAAGAAAAAATAAAAGCAACAAAAACATAATGCGACTACAACTTAGTAGTCGAAGTCGTATCCTAAAGAGTGACGAGAGTAAATAAAAGGAGTTAATCAATTATTAGAGAAGAAATCACAATAAAATCTAATCCATATGTTAATTAGCATACAAATTTTTATAATTTAATAACATCAAATCATAAGGTAATAAACATCTAATACATAAAAGGAAAAAGTTTGAAACCTAAAAAAAATAACAGAACAATAATATTCATCTTTGGTCAAATCGATAATATATGGTGTTTTGTTCAGATTCACTCTTCTATCCGACATAGTTTGTGTAAATTTGTTAAACCTACGATAGTACGGGTACGCCCATTAACTCACTTTATCGGTGGCGTGGGAACCCAATACCGGGTATAATGGCGGCATCGGTCCATCAGGAGGATTAGTAATCAGAGAAATTAAATGTCAAATTAGTGCATTAGGTATAAAATAAAATATGAAAAGTTTATAAATATAATAAAATTGATATATTTACACTAACGAAGTGGTAGCCATGTATGAAAGCAATTCTGACCTCTATAATCGTTGAAACATTCACGGGTAGACGTCCACGAATTGGTGGATACGTTAAAGATGATGCTTGCGACACATGGTATACCATGCACTAATACCTTGTCGCTATGACTAATCATATGTCTGAAAATATCATCCAAAACATGGGACGAACCATAAACCTCCAACCAAGACGCATGGTTATCCTTCAACTCATTCAACAAATCGCCTCTAATGTTTCCCATTTATCCTCGGCAAGGCATATTGAAAGCGATACGAACCAATATCCACATTGTCCGTCCAGGATAACGTCCACCAATTTAGTGATATACACGTGGGGAAAAACCAGGATACAATCCAGGTATAAAGTTTACTTCATATCCTTAACAATTTTCTTTGGCCGAAAAACTTTATTTTTTGCATGTGGTGGTTTGGGTGCTACAAATGAAAGCACTTTCGAGGTAGCCGTACTCCCTAACGTGTTAACGGGTGTACTACCTATCGAGTTTGTTGGATTTCTAGCACTAGCGGTTTGTTCAATGGGATATCCCCATGAAGTAGGGTTCCGTTTGGTCGATTTATCCACACCTCCTTTTGGCCTACCTTTAGCTCTAACCGCTTATTTAAGCTCTTGAACATGGCTAGTTTTGGGCTTTAAAATTTGCATAACTCTATTGATAATATGGTATTGTTGGTCATCGCTAAAACTACGAATAAAACTATATATGATGGATAGTTTGTTTTGCAAGTCATCCTCACGCGAAGTAGGATCTCTATGAATAATATATAATCGTCTCTAAAATATATATACATCTTCCTTAGGAATGTATCTACCTTCTCTCGCTATTAACGCAATTTCACATGCTGAAGGTAACCCATGTGTTTTCCTAATGATGCATCCTCCACATGCTACCCGATCTACTCTTATATTTCTAGAATGAATAGCATGCATCAATTTGGTTGGGCCCGCATGGGATACATGATCTTTAAGTTCGTTGGTCAAAGTACAATCAAAACCCGGTAGAGTACAAAACTTACTTCGCTCGAACGATACGAGGATCACCGCATGTTGCTTCGTTAGGAGGTTATGAATTTTTCCCTAAAAAAGCTTGAAATTGCATTGGTTCGTCCCAATGTATTTTTAGGGCAGAGTAAGCACTGTCATACCTACATAATAATAGAAGTACATAATTAGGACGTATATTTAAACAAATATAATAACAAAAAAAGAATTAAAAGAGCTATACATATTTGTTGTTGTTTGGCCATAATGTTTAATATTGTTCGTTCGATGTTGAAGAAACTTGTCATCATATCCCGTTATCCATGCGTCCATAACGTAATCAATAAATTTTGGGTGAGAAACGAATATCTCTTTCAATATAGCTACATTTTTTTCGTAACTTTCGACCGTATTTGCTCAGACTACATAGCCATAAAATTTAACAATTTTTTTCGCAATCACATCATCATGCAAAAAATTTTAAATCGTCCCAAGAATGTTCTTACTAATATGTCACATGGATAGCAAGTGGCGTGTGCTTGGAAATATAACCTCGATAGATCGCATGAGAGCTAACTTTCGATCAATAATAACAACACTCGGAAATGTACACACATCATTCATCATTAAACCACGAAGAGTAACTAATCCTTATGTATACTTCGGTATCTCCTCTCTGGTCATAAACACATACGCAATGGTAAATGTAACGGAAGTCGACGTTACTCCAACAATCTAGAATAACGACATCTTATACCTAGTCGTCTTGTACGTACAATCCATAAATAGCACATAATGTACGCAATACGTTTATACTGATATCCGAAAAAATTGGTGATCACTTTTGATCGTCTTTCAACCGCTCCCACGTGGAGTATCCATACTCTTTAAATTTTGTCAACATATATTGCATTTAGGTTTGTCCCCCTTGCTCAACATCTCGATGTTTTTGGCGATAATTATAGATTGCATGCATGTTCGAAAGATTCTTCGATAATGATTCTTCAAACCACTATATATTTACCGAGGACACAAACCAATATGGGACAAACTACGAACTAGTTCCACTTTATCTGGTTTTAGCCTACAAGCACGGGAATGGTCGTCTAAGCGAGCATAGGGTTCGTGATTGTGTTTACCGTTTACCACTTCCAAACACCATTGCATGGGTAGTACGTCAATCAGATGACCTTTTCACACAAACGAACAATTACATTTCTTCATGGTACACTTCTGATTTCTTAAAGTTTCCGGTTTTGCTTTTGATACGAAAATATTGTACCTCTCGCAAACGTAATCTAACCTATAAGTTCTTTCCTGTTTCCTACTATAATATACCTTTGTAATCGTAAAGAACTTAATGTTCTTCAATTTTTCATAGATAAATGCATCCAATTCATCTTTCACAAATAACCTATCCGTTTTGAAGATTTTGCATAATCAACATCCATATACAGTGGTTGGCGAGGTTCCTCATATAACGAATAACAATATAACAAATAAACTTGATAGATAACCAATTGCGTAGCAGGAACAAATAATTTTAGAATGATCGCATGAATTTTGAGATAAGAAAATCATTCGTGTCACATGAAGGTTTACCATCTCTAGGGATTTGGTCGCATAAAGGTTTGTGATCTCTAGGGATGTGGTCGCACGATTTGTGCAACACAACTATAATTCTTCTTAAATATATGCGTGAATCGTATAAAAACATAAGGTACAGTTCAAATATTTACCTCCATTCGATGTTGATGAGAGAATAAATGAGTAGAATAAAGAATCTCGGATCTTGGACCTGATGTGACTAGAGCACAAAATGTAGAAAGAGAATCTAGAAAGAGAATATATTAAAGAATTGTCCACCTATCAAGAATAAATGGGCTTCCTTTTTATAGTGGGGAATGTGGGACCCATTTATATCCTTGGTAGTCTTTTATTATTTCACAATTAGTCCTTTACAAACTACCCTATTTACACTTTGTCTTCTAATAAATAATAAATACAACACCAAACATTTTTCCCTTCTCATATTTACAATCGACTCCTTTTCTATTGGGATCGACGAATTACTTCCTTATCGGTATTGGCTACCGAGCTGAAGAGTACCGAGCTGCGGGATTAATCTGGAGTTCTGATACAAAGCCCTTCGCACTCGTGCCTCTCCCAAAATAGTCCAGCTGACTCCCACCATTCAAGGATACCAGATGGGTGTCAATATAGCATGTACCCCTTTGGGCGTTGCCCGAAGGGATCTTGACCGTCAGAACCTGGAGATCGAGCGTGCCCGTCTACAGCGAGAGGAAGAGTCAAAGCTCGCCCGCACCGATAGTGCTTCTAGTTTTATAGAGCCTCTTTCTCAGTCAGTCAATCCTCCAGCGGCCGGCTCCCCTAAACCCGATGCTATCCAATCTGAAGATGCTAGAGAGCCAAAAACGGCTATCTTAGTTGCTGGGGAAAGTGTTGTCGCTGCTGGCAACACCGCTGCTCCTCCCGAGGAACCTCTTCCAGCGGAGATCGAAGCCGTCATAACCACTACTTACCATTGGCTGTTGCCAAGAGATAACATTATTTCCCTCTTTGAAGGCAAATATCTCTACTTCTCTACCGTAGAACAGGTAGAGCTTCTGATCCGGTGGGGGATCCCGGAGTGCGTCACCGTACGATTCCCCGTTCCTGGTGAGACGCCCGTGCATGTTCGGTCGCGGGAGATCATCATTTTCACAGAGCTCTTCAACTGGGGCCTCTGGTTTCCTCTGGATCCTGAGATCGTTCTGTACTTTAAGACCCTTAGCATCTGCCCCTCACAGCTAACGCCCAACGCGTGGTATACCCTGATGTCATGCATAATGGTTTCTCACCTATCGGGTCGGGTTATACCAATGACTGAGTACATTGCCATGTCCGGGCTCTCGAAATCTCCCAAATCACCCTTCTTCTATTCTTCCCTGGCCAACACCTGGAAGATTGTAAACGATTTCGTCGAAGGCGACAAGGGGTGGAAGCATCAGTTCGTTTTCTTTAGTGGCTGCTGGGAAAACGGCCGCCCATATACTAAAGAGAACCCGAGGCAATTGTTGCGGACATGGGTTCCCGATGGTAATCATATTGCGTATTATTATTATTATTTTTATTTTTTTTAACGAAAAGACCGATCCTTTGTGTAGTGTCAAAGGAGTTCATCCAGGAGTTGAAGAAGAGTCACTTCAAAGCAGGCAAAATGACCTTCCAAATTTTGAAGGACTTTGCCAGGAAGAACTGGAGTCGGGTATTCCACCGCACCTTCAAGAACACCAATCTGATCATGAGCAACCTC